>JASPKZ010005285.1:422500-480000 GCA_030220185.1 Diploptera punctata | reverse complement strand
TAAGTAAAGTAAAGTAAAGTGATCCCACAACAGACCCGGAGGCCCTTGGGGTAGTAGGAGGTTAAGGCTCCCACTTTTTCTAGACAATCGGCACTTTATGTCAGCCGGGTTGTCAGCCCTGCGTGACGGCCGCCTTTACCCCCAGAACAAGCGTCTGGTACTCATTTCCGTTAGAGGCTGAGTCGACCCCAGGGCCATAGTGCCGCCAGAAGGTTTGGGTCAGTTTAAAAATCCTGACCCCACCGGGACTCGAACCCTCGACCTTCCGGCTTGTAGCGCAGTGCCTTAACCACTACGCTACGGCGTGCCCCTCTATTATTATTATTATTATTATTATTATTATTATTAATATTATTACGATGAATAAAGGTCTTCGTTAAGGTTGTTGTCTATCACCGGCTTTGTTTAAAATATATGTACATGAAATATTAAAGAATTGGAGGAGAAAATGTTCAAGCATGGGAATTCCTATTTCAAACAACAAAACTTTATACAAATTACATTTTGCAGATGATCAATTGTTAATTGCACAAGATTATGAAGATTTAGAATATATGACTAGAAAATTAATAGAAGAATATGAAAAATGGGGTTTAAATTTAAACATGAAAAAAACAAAATATTTATCAATTGGTGAACCAGAACAAAATTTAATTTTGGAGACTGGAGAAACAATAAAATCTTGTAGTGAGATCACATATTTAGGAATAAAAATAAATAAAAATGGGAGTTATGAAGAGGAAATAAGAAATAGAAATAATGAAGGAAAATTTGCAATTGCTTGCCTCAATGGAATATTGTGGGATAAAAATATAAATAATCAAAATAAAATGAATATATATATATCATACAATTGTTAAAAGCATCATTACTTATGGAGCAGAACTTTGGCCATTAACAACAAAAACAAATAAGTACCTTTTGGCAACGGAAATGGATTTTATACGAAGGGCCGCAAGAATTTGAAGAAGGGAAAAAATTAGAAACTCAGTTATAAGGAAGAAAATGAAGATTGAAGACACTATTTTAGATTATATTAAAACTCAGCAATTAAGATGGTACGGACATGTCCAGCGAATGGAAGAGGATCGACTACCAAAATCTGTTTTGGAATGGAAACCTGAGGGAAGACGAAGCAGAGGAAGACCTAAAGCCTCCTGGAGTCAGGGAATATGTTTATACACGAAGGAGAAACATCTACAACCAGGAGATTGGATGGACCGACAACATTGGCTATTAGGAATCGGACGATGTCAGAGACATTAATCAACCGATGATCTATCTATCTATTATTATTATTATTATTATTATTATTATTATTATTATTATTGGTATTACAACACCGATTAGACTAAATAATAGTCACTGTTTTAAATCATTTGAGATTTTATGAAACATCATTGTTAAAACCTTAACATGAAGTTGAACGTGGAAATACTCTTATGTCAATGAATGTTATTTCACAAATAGTATTTTTTAAAAATATATGCTTATATAATTCCTAAAGAAATTAGATAGCACGGATTGTTGTAACAAAAAAAAAGTATTCATAATTTAATTTGACAAGTCAATTAAATCCCAGCCTGTGTGCAATTCTAACATATAACATTACAAACAAAAATCATATTGGAAGTGCATCCTCTTGCAGCCTTCCTCAGGGCACATATGAAGAATACTATTTATAAATCATTATCATCATAGTACATTCACGAATTTAGGCCATTTATTGACCTGTTTCGGCCTCAAGAGAAACACCATCCAGAAGTCTTTTGAGTGGACGTCCTGGTCTTCTTCCTGCAGGTTGATATCTTAACATTTGTTTGGGTATCCTGTGATCTTACATTCGATGAACATGTTGCATCCATCTTGACTTATAATCAGAAATTTTGTTTTCTAAAGGTTCCATGTGTAACTATTCTATTTATAAATAGAAATAACAAATATATTAGCCTCGCTCTTATAATGCTATTTATTAGTTTTTGCACACACACACACACACACACACACACACACACACACACACACACACCACACACACGCACGCACGCACGCACACACACACAGTGCAAGATATAAAACACATATTACAGGAATGTAAATTATTAGATAAGGAAAGAGATAAACTCAAAGCAGTAGTTTTAAGAAACCAGAATTGGCCAATTAAGAACAATGAACTCATTGACACTTACAATAAGGAATTTTCAATATTTTCAAATTCAATTAAATTTGATACACTTTAGGTTAAGTAAAACATAGAACAATAGTATTGTATATAGTTAACCATCTAGCTTTAAGTAAGATAATCTAATTGTAAACACTTTAATTTTATAGTTGTATAATAAGAACACCACAATGCATGTAGTATTACTCCACGTAATGGAGCATGCAGTTGAATAATAAAATAAATTAAAAAAAACACACACACACACGCGCACACGCACACACACACACACACACACGCGCGAACACGCACACACACACACACACACACACACTCATACACACACACACGCACACATATTATATACATTAATTAATATCAACAATGAAATCTGTAGTTTTTCAGATAATGTAAATTCCTCCAGGAAACAGTGGATGTGACACAGCAAAGAATTAGGTACGTGTGTGATTTTTGTTCGCAGAGACAGTGACTTTTGCATTGTTGTGTATTTAAGCTGTTTCTTTAGCTCTCAAAAGGGTGATCGGAATTGTTAAAATGTTGGTGAACTCCGATCAAACCCAGGTACTACAATTTTTTTTCAGGTTAGTTGATAATATATTTGTATTTTTTATGTATACCCAAGTAAGTAATAGAACAATAAATAATTCTCTATTTTTTTCAATTCATTTTTACGAATTGTCCACCGCTGTGGCCTAGAAGTAGCGTGCTGCCTTGTCACGCAGCGGGTTCGATCCCCGGTCGGGACAGTTTTTCTGGGTGAGTTTTTTATCGGGGTTTTTCTTCACCCGTAAGACAAATGTAGAAAAACCTTAAGGCCCAAACGGTGCCCGAAATCATATGGCCATCGCAATCATCATCATTCATGTTCATCTTAGATTAAGCTTAGGATTAGGGACTCTCCTGACGCACCACTATCATCATCATCATCCATCATATCATCGGGGCAACGTAACCCCGCCGTCCAGGCGCCCCAACCTCAGAAGTGGGTTACAAGTACGCCATACCATGAGAGAACACCAGGAATGTCGAAAGACAACCTGGGGCATTTGCAAAAAAAAAAAAATAAAAAAAATACGAATAATATTACAGTCATTCAACTAATTGCTAAAGTGATCTATATCCCTCCCTACGCGGTTTTCTTCAAGCTAACTTTCGCTCTTGCGATTAATCCAATCTACTATTATCAAATTTCTTCCCTTCATGTTTCTATCTCATATTTACATCTTAACATCGTTGTTTATTCCTTATCTCTTTCCTCTGGTTCCCAGTTAATTATATTTTACGTTTCTTCTATCTTCTATTCGTATCGCATGTCCTTGCAAATGGAATTCATTCAGCTTCCTGTAATATGTTCTTTTGATTTTTCATTTGGTATACCTGAAGCTGTTTTTTTTTTTTTTTTTTACTTGGCCCTTTCTAGTCTGATCTTCTCCAGAAGTCCATTTTAACGGCCAGTATTTTGTTCATATAACGTTCAATTTAGTACCATGTTTCTGCATCATATATTAGGATTTCTTCATTATGCTTTTGCATGTTGAATTTTTCGTGAGAAATAAATGTATTTTAATTATTATACAAATAAATTAATATACAAATAAATAGGATTCGAAAACTTAAAAACATAGAGGAGTATAATGAAAAATAAAAAGCATAAAAGATAAATGGAACAGATACAATGGATTGAATGATAGTATGGGGAGGAGGGGGGCAATTGAACATGTAGCGTGCAGCACGCGTCACAATTTCGAGTGCTCTCGCACTCTACACTGTCGATCCCTGGCGGTGATATTCAAAAGCATGATGAATGTATCTTGGATAATCCCTGTTTTCATTGTGCAATTCCTATATCACGGTCTTCTCAAACTTAATTTTGATCTTTAAGTTTTAAATATTAGATTACATTTTAACTATCATGTCGCATATTATGTTTGCACACTATTTATCATAAAATCACCAATTCATTGCATTTAAAAGCACACACTAAATCAATTTACATACGTAAGTTCTACATGTATTCTACATCTACAATGCGTAACTGTCTAATGGCATCTCCTTTGTTAGGAGTTACTAGACCAAGTTAATTTAGTTACGCTTATTTTCTCACAGATGCCATGAATGGTATGCGGTTAACACATCGAGCCAATGAGACATCTAGTAGGCAACCAACGTATTATTAGGATGATGAGGTCGGTAAATTTTGTTTAGAGGCCTCTTTTATTCAGGCATAAGA
Organism: Diploptera punctata; assembly: GCA_030220185.1. NCBI lineage: Eukaryota > Metazoa > Arthropoda > Insecta > Blattodea > Blaberidae > Diploptera > Diploptera punctata. Next base: position 475,588 of record JASPKZ010005285.1, on the reverse strand, counting down.
ATCTTTTACAAACCTGAAAATCTTCAGACTCGGGACCCACGGTTTAAAATCCCTCCCGGAGGACTGGCTTCTTTGGATTTTCCCATCCTAAAAAATCCATCGACACCGACCAGATTTGAACCCGCAACTCTTGGGACTAGAAACATGGAACATAACCACTAGTCAACAGCAGACAGCACGTAATTTTAACCGCTTACAAAATTGAACTTCTATAAGACATGCGAGGAAGGAAACTATTTTGAAGTTTTACAAAGTATTGACAGTTCCATCTCTTATCTATGGATGTGAAACCTGGACATTAACAAAGGCAGATAGTAAACAAATAGAGGCTGCTGAAATGAAGATGTTGAGAGCAATAGCAGGATACCAAAGAACCGATAAAAAGAAAAACGAAGATATAAGAACAGAACTTAATATATTTAATCTCTATGAAAGAATAAAATATTATCAAAATGCTTATCTTCAGCACGTATTACGAATGAATGAACAGCGCATACCCAGAAGAATGTACAATTATAAACCAAAAGGGAGAAGAATGTTGGGAAGACCATTGAAGAGATGGAAGGACCAATTCGACCTATAATGAGATCGGAACAGGCCATTGGGCTTAATCCTTGTTGATTATTATTATTATTATTATTATTATTATTATCATTATTATTGGCTTCGCTCTTTAAGGTCCTGAAGGTCGCAGATTCAAAACTTGACAAAGTCGATGTAGACCCTACTTTATAGGATGGAAAAAATAGAAGGGACAAATCATCCGGGAGGGACTTATGGCCGTCTATTCCCAATTTGAAGATTATCTGGCTCATAAAAAAAACTCAAGTCTAGATTAGAACCCTGAAGTAAGATTTAAACAGCCTTTCCCATCCAAGAAATAACTTATTTGTGTACTAGGCCTATATATTATTTTGAGGCAAGCTAACACTTGTATCTCATTATCATCTTTCGAGAAATAGGCAAACTAAATTATACTTGGAAATTAACTCCCACAAGGGAGCACCCATACTCTACGTGAGGATATACGGCTAAGGACAGATTATATTATTATTATTATTATTATTATCATTATTATTATTATTACATATAGGCCTGTAAGTGTGTAGACATGTCATTATGTTCAATACGTGAAGAAAAAAATTCGGAACCTGGGAAGGTTAGTATCCTCTCTATGGTGTGCCACATGTCCTACCTATCGCAGTCTATGAGATTTGACTGTTCTTATTGCGCCTGGCTACCTGTAAGGACCATGTTCTATTCTACAGTCATTCTACCCGAGGGCAGTTCTTTCGTTGCAATCATAGCATTTTGATACTATGCCTTGCAGCTTTACTAAAGAATTATAGGTGTGGTACTGCACCTGTGACGGATGATGATGATGATAATAAGGATGACGATGATGGCCGGATGATTTTCGGGGACCGTTGGACCCCAAGCTTCTTGACATTTGTCTTAGAGGTGAGGAAAAACCGCGAAATAAACCTCATCAAGAAGACTGTCCCGACCGGGAATCGAACCCGGGCCCGCTGCGTGACAAGGCAACACGCTACCTCGAGACCACAGCGGTAGTTTTCTCCATTCACCTGTCTGTTCATCTCTCTTTGGTCCAAAATTGTTCCTAAGAACTTTATTCTCAAATACTCGTAATCTTCTTTCCTCACTTAAAGTAAGAGTCCATGTTTCGCATCCATATAATATAATTGAGAGAATAATATTTTATATATTTTCAGTTTAACGTCCGGGTTTAGAGAAGGGACATAAAATTCAATCTCTTAATGATTATGATGGTAAGTTTGAACCTGTAATTTAGGATGGTAAGAAGAGTTTGGGATGAACATCTTTTATTTTGTTAGATAAGTCCTCCCCTCAGCAATGAACATGTGATCATGCAGGTGGAAGTTTCTTAAGTGTTGAACAGATTAAATGTGATTTAATATGGCGGCTTGAGAACGCCATACTTGACCGCTCGTTAGGGTTGAGAGTTGCTAGGAAACAACTAATTAGCTCTACAATACACGTAGCGGACAATGCCCACTTCCTTAGTGGTCAGCAGTCAGGCTCGTTCAAGTGTTCGCCATTAATAAATATCTCCGTCTCTCTCACTCATTTTGTAATTAGATTTCACAGGAAATTCCCTGCTCCACTTGCATTTTATTAATTTTCCCCCAGTTCTACGTTTTAATGAGTTCCTATGATTCTGTCAATGAAGTAGAATAAAAATAAAATTTATAATATTTCTCACATCTGCAGACAATCTAAGCACATGGACATTAGAAGGAAACACGCAAACACATACACGTTACCACAATCGCCTATATTTTATACTGTATCATTTCAATAATATTCGTGTTTTATTATTAGCCGGAAAATGGATCATTACAGTACTATGTACTAATATTCACAAACAGTAATGCAACTTTTGCCAATACGAATAAACCAAGAAAAACTTTTTTTTTTCAAGTTAATAGGCAAGATACTATTCGACACAACGGAACATTGACCTGCTTCGTTTGTTGACGATTTGTGAACTAATGTCGTGACACTCGCATCAGGTCAGTCTGTGGCGTCGAGGAGTGCAGTGCAATTACACTAAGTAAGCCGTGTAAGTGTTTAATTTGCTATTTGTTCCTGATTATACTTGGTTAATACTTCTAAAAATAATTTTAAAGCACCGTTGAGGTTATGTAATTAAATGTTGAAAATATAAAATTAGTGCTTGATATATCAGTCGTTCTATATTAAAATAAATTTCTGCCTGAAAAACTTCGTCAAGTAGTTAAAACTATGAAGGCCTTTCAAAACCATGTTTCATCTCCTGCATTTCAACAGGTCCTAAATTAAGTGCAGAAGATGGGACATGGTTTTGAAAGGCGTTCATAGTTTTAACTACTTAGCGAAGTTTTTCAAACAGAAATTTATTTTATTTGAGGACTGATATATCAGATATTCATTTAATATTTTTAATATTTTGTACATGGTTAGTATCTACGTCCTTACCCTGGAGGCAGAACAGGGGAATGGTCGGTGGATCTGCGACAGCAGTCCTCCCGGCTAGGCTCATGGAGCCCGTGGACCAACTGTGGGGTCGTCAGGATTGAGCGACCTGATGTACTATGTAGCTCAGCAATTCCCAGATTGCAAACTCCAACACTCTCTCCCTGGGGTGTTGGTTTAAAGACCGAGAACTTGAACGTGGACGTGAAAATAGGATAGGGAGGACTAGAACTAGGACTTGGGAGTATGGTCAGGACGACCGAGGTATCCCAAGGGGTGGACGGATGGGCCTAGTATCTACGTCCGTTTGACGGAGCATCAGTGCTGCTATGACTGGAGCTAACGTTCAACTGTGTCGTACAACAATCAATAGAAATTATACGGACGTACCGGTAAATAATAAAATTGCTTTTTTTCAGTACATATTTCATTCTTCTTCTTAAGTCCATTCCTTCCCTGTGGGATGGCTCCCTAATGACCAAATTGATTGACCAAATTTATTTAGTTACGTTCATTTACTCATAGATGTCAGTGAGTGATAAGGGTCGGTGTGTCGCCTCGATAAGACACCTAGTGGATAACTAAGGTAGTATTGGATGGGAAACGTTAGGTAAATTTTGCACAGAGGAATTTTTATTCAGGCTTATGGTTCTTTTACAAGCCTGAAAATTTTCCGATTCGGGACCCATTGCTTAAAGTCCTTCCCGAAGGAGTTGCTCCTTGTATTTTTCCATCCTAAAAAATCCATCGACCACGGCTGCGTTTGAACCCGAGTCCCTCGCAACTAGAGGAAAATATATTTAATTATAAGAATAAATAGAAATAAATTATTTCACGTTGCCAGAATGTGTTTTTAATAGTTGTAATACAAATTTTCATTTTATTGTAGAACATTTTCGCACATATGATTACTGCTATGTTTACGTCATTAATGGCTAAACCAATCAGATACCATCGCCGCTCGTTCTTGCAATAAGGCGCAACGTTATATCTTATCGATTAGTGTATACCATACGGACAATGAAGTAAATACGGGAAATGTAAAAGTCCAATCATTGACGACATTGTTCACTTTGGAAAGGCAATAACGTTAATACTAATCTGCCCATCTAACATTAATTTGCTCATCTACTGTAACACTAACTAGCCCATTTTATCACTCTATCTTGCCCAATAATATAGGTTAAATTAGGGTGACTATTTAACTCATGCCCCAAATCGGAGTCAATGACCAATAATATTTCAATGATTTTTTATTTACAACCAATCACAGTCTTTTTCACCTCGATGTTATCATAAGTAATGCCACGAGTGATTTTCAAATTATCGATAAATTCACGACTCACGAAGTGAGGAGTGAATTTATCTAGAGAATTTGGAAATCAAGAGTGGCATTTGTTAGGACTATTTAACGAATAAAATTAAGCTGTTTACTCACAAATCATTATTTAACTGTAGTTATTTTAAAATATTTATATATTTAATGTAAACGGCTATGTTTGAAAACAAATGAGAAGCGATAGATACGCTTTTAGTGCTTCTTTTGTTTATCACTGCAACCAGATCATACTATTTATTGCCAAAGGAACGCATTATTGTAAGGAGGAGCTTTCTTTAATATGGTAATTATAACACTGATAAATATTTGGTGAAACACGACTCTGATTGGTTGTAAAACAGAAATCATTGAAACGTGATTGGTCATTGACTCCCATTTGGGGCATGAGTTAAATAGTCAGTTTAATTATATCACTTTAAAATCAAGTTCCTTCTTTCAACATTCTGAATAGGTCATAGCATTATTTTGCAGTGACTGCATGTGGTTACCAGATTATATATATACAGTGCATGAATGTTAACACACAGTTCTTGCGGGATATAATATAAAAACATTTATAACAATTGATTATACCAACAAAAAAAACACTGTTTGCACTTTCTTAAACGAATTATTTCCCAGGAAATAACGTTGCAGAAAAATATAATTTACATATTTACATCTTAGGGCATCAGAAATTAATTAATACCTATTCATCCATCCATAGTAATTCTGCCCGAAGGTAGGTCCTTCACTACAATCATAGCATTTTTATGCCATGCTTGCAGCTTTACTAGGAAATTGTAGGTAGGGTAGTTTCCCGTTGTTTTCCACACCGGTAAAGGATGATGATGATAAGGATGATGATGGCCATATGATTTCGGGCACCGTTTGGGCCTTAAAGTTTTCCTGACATTTGGCTTACAGGAGAGGAAAAACCCTTATAAAAGCCTCACCCAGAAAAACTGCCCCGACCGGAGATCGAATCTGGGTCCGCTGCGTGACAAGGCAACACGCTACCTCGAGACCACAGCGGTGGACTTAATACCTATAATGTTGGTTATAAATTTCTCCACTAGGGTGCATTCTTACAATATTGTGATCTTTTGGCAGTAAATTTAATGATCTGGTTGCAGTGATGAACAAATGAAGCGTAACAATCGTTTCTCAATGTTTTCAAACATCGCCGTTCACGTATAACCGTAGGCTTTCACGGCCGGCGTCTTGATCCCTATTAGGTTCGTCTTCCGGGCATATAGGCCGTGGTCCAGTCGTTCTTCTACTCGACGTTTCGTCTAATGCTGCGGTAGACATCTTCAGGAGATACTGCGTGCTCTCTGTGAACTCCTCAACAGTCGGCTGCAGACTGGCTGGTCGTTGGAAACTCCCTCCCTATTTATAGGCACGCCTCTGGTGGAGAGGCGGTTTTCTGCGCGGTCCGTGTTGCGTGGTTTTTTGTCCAGGCTGTCGCTAGCAGAAGTCATAGGCTTCGTTGTCGTATTGTGCAGTGCCGGGATTGGTCGAATATTAAATAAATATAACATATCTACAATCTACAAGCCAACACAAAAAATCAGCAATATACTGCGCCCAGCCAAAGATACAAGAGATCCGTTAAGTACTGCCGGTATATATCGCATCCCTTGCAGTTGTGGACAGGTTTATATCGGCACAACAAAAAGAATGGTTACCACAAGATTGCAAGAACACAAGAGGCATTGCAGACTAAAACAAAAGGAAAAATCAGCCGTAGCGGAACACTGGATGAACAACCAAGAACATATAATAAGATTCGAAGAAACACAGGTATTGTCCCAAACATCACATTATTACACCAGACTGTACAGAGAAGCCATTGAAATATATAAACACAAAAATTCCTTTAACAAAAAAGAAGAAACCATGAAGATAAACAAAATCTGGATCCCGGCACTGCACAATACGACAACGAAGCCTATGACTTCTGCTAGCGACAGCCTGGACAAAACAGCACGCAACACGGACCGCGCAGAAAACCGCCTCTCCACCAGGGGCGTGCCTATAAATAGGGAGGGAGTTTCCAACGACCAGCCAGTCTGCAGCCGACTGTTGAGGAGTTCACAGAGAGCACCAGTATCTCCTGAAGATGTCTACCGCAGCAGTAGACGAAACGTCGAGTAGAAGAACGACTGGACCACGGCCTATATGCCCGGAAGACGAACCTAATAGGGATCGCCGTTCACATTAAATATTTTAAAATAACTATAGTTAAATAATTATTTGTGAGTAAACAGCTTACTTTTATCCATTAAATAGTCCTAACGAATGTCACTCTTGATTTCCAAACTCTATAGATAAATTCTCTCCTTACTGCGTGAGTCGTGAATTTATCGATAACTTGGAAATACTCGTAGCATTACTTACTTATTCACTGGCACTATCGAACCCATAGGTTCATAGCCGCGCGGACATAAGCTCTCCATACATCCATATACTGAGCTAATGTTTTCCAATCATTCCCTGTATAATCTACTTCTCTCAAATCATAGTTAATATTATTCTCCCACCTCATTCTTTGTCTACCAACTGGGCGTTTTCCCTCTGGCTTTCCTACAAGAAGCTTCCATGCAAGACTGACTCCCCATACGTGCAAACTCGTAGCATTACTTATGATAAAATGGCAAAGTTAGTGTTTGATGGGCAAGTTAGTATTAACTCTTGATTTTCAAATTCTATAGATAAATTGGAAATCACTCGTAGCATTTATTTATTTATATACAGAATTTTGATGTTTACACACATCTTTCTGTGCCAAAACTTTAATTTTTCTTCTCCACTCGTCTCTCTCCATCCAATCCATGTCCTCCAGTCCTCTTGTTCTCATTCTAGTTCTTATTTCCTGCATCCACGAGTTTCGAGGTCTTCCTCTCCTCCTTCTTCCAGGTGGACACCATTCCAATGTTTTCCTGGGTAATCTTTCTTCTTGCATTCGTCGTACGTGCCCACACCAATTTAATGCTTATACCGTATATAATCTACTATTGAATAACCAATATTCATGTTTTCTCTTATGACGGTATTTCTTATTTTGTCTAATTTTGAACATCTTGCTGCTCTCCTCAAGAAATCCATTTCCATCGACATAAGTTTTTGTTCTCAGTTTTTGTTGAATTTCCAAACTTCAGCTCCATATGTGGCAGTACTTCTCACTATTGAATTATATATTTGTAACTTATTTTTCCTGGTTATATGTCTGTTCCAGAAGACTCCGTTCTTCATTGCTGTTATTGCTCTAACTTTATTTATTCTGTTCTTAATATCACTTTCTTGTTTATCCACTTTATCTAATTTTACTCCCAGATATTCAAATTCTTCATATCCTCTGATAGACCCCTTTTCATCTTCTAATATCAAATCTTCGGTTTCGGCTCCACATCCCATATAAAATGTTCTTTTTTTCTAAATTTATTTTCAAACCCCAGTTATCGTATTCGTCCAATAATTTTCTGAACATAAATTCCATGTCTTCATATTCTTGAGCAATTATTATCTGGTCATACGCAAATAACAGTGTATATATTGTATCTGTTGATCCATCTCCAATTGGTACTCCCATTCCTGAACATTTTTTGCTCCAGTTTGACAGTGCATTATGTATAAATATCTTAAATAATGTTGGTGATATGCTACAACCTTGACGAAGGCCTTTTGTTACTTTAATTTCTTCTGATATATTTTCCAATTTTAATTTTAGATACTGCATTTTTATATAATTTTTTATTGCATTAATAATTGTATCGTTTATGACCATATCTTCTAATGCTTCCCACAACTTTTGTAAAGGTAGAGTGTCATATGCCTTTTCTAAATCCACAAATGTGAGATGAACTTGTTGGTTATTATTCGTCTTTTCAATCAATTGTTTTACCACAAATATGTGATCAATTGTAGATCTCTCAGACCTAAAGCCTGCTTGTACTTCATTCTCCTTATGTTTATAATTTTCTTCCAAATAGTATTTGATTATTTTTCCATATATATACGGCTAAAAACATTCATTACATTGATTCCTCTATAATTATTGCACTCATCCTTTTTTCCTTTCTTATGAATGACTGATATCAACCCAATTTTCCATTTTACTGGTACATCTTCTCCTTTAGGCATCTCTCAAAAAGGCTCCTTAACAATTCAAATAATTTCCTTGTACCATATTTAATTAATTCTGGCTGTACTCCTTCTTCCCCACAAGCCGCTCCATTTTTAAACTTACAATTGCACTCGTAGCATTACTTATGATAAAATGGCAAAGTTAGTATTTGATGGGCACGTTAGTATTAACGGTATTGCCCATCCAAAGTGTACAATATCCTTAATGACCGACCTTTTACGACCTTTCCTGTATCTAATTCATTGTCTGTAACATAATATTATTAAAATTTACATCATGCTTAAAAGGTTGGAAACTATGGCATTTCGTATGAGATTTATCACTTCCGACCACTTTTATAGCTTTTCCATTGTCACTAATACCTTGCTTTTAATATTCTTGTTTTCACTAATTATGGTTAATTCTTGTAAGAAACACTCAAAGATGTCTTGTTAACACTGATTGATTGGTTGATTGATCGCCATTCGTCCCTCTTCGGGGACTAGGGTGCATCCCTAGTGGGACGCTTCTTAACTAGACGAATTTAGTTACGTTTATTTCTCTACAGATGTCGTGAATGGCATGCCGATTCAAAGAGACATCTAGCAGGCTTGAAGTTTTTTACGAGCCTGAAATTAATCAGATTCGGAATCCACGGTTTAACCCTAGAACACCAAAGTATTTAAGGTTAGGTGGAGCACCAACCCAGGGCAAATTTCGCCCATGTTATATATAGCTATAAATCCATATTTATGGTATGTAATTAAGTTTTTTATATTAGTTTATTAATAAACATGCTAAATTAGATACTACTATCAAACTAATATTTTGAATATAAAGGATGCCCAAAATTGTATAACTTACTGTATTACTATTTTTATGTCACCGGAATATAACAAGCAATAATGCCTGAAAGTGGCCAAAGAAAATAGTTATACTTTAGAAACAATAATAATATAGTGCTTGATTATACCGGATGTCCAATATTTGTATACACTATTAAATCTAAATGACCAGATACTGAATTTTTCCCCGGTGAAAAGCAATAAAAAAATGCTAACACTTGAACAAAGAAAGTTGATAGCCTATACGTTAGAATATACTTGTACTTGAATATACAGAATGTCTAAAATATCTATATAATATTTGTTCTAAATTACCAGGTATTAAACTTTTTTTACAGGTAAAAGTAAAAAAAAAAAAAAAAAACGAACACTTATATATAGTTTGTATTGAAAACACTCTTTCACAATGTCTTCATTCAGAGAGGTCACTATTATTTTCAGATGGAGAACCCATTTAGCCCTGCATATGAAATGGTGTTTATATCGTAAGTTGATATATTAAAATTTTGTGTTCTCAACAATGCACAAAAAACTGAATATAATGCTGCCAAAATGCATTTCAGAAGCTATTAGAATTATGATTACAGGTAGTACCAATCCAGAGCAAAATCTGCCCATAGCAAAAAATTGGATTTGTTTTTGTCTAAAATTTTGAAACTTTTAAATGGACTATTTAACTCTTGACCCAAATGGCAGACAATGACCAATCACATTTAAATGAATTTTGATTTGCAACTAATCACAGTCGTTGTTCGCCTCAATTTTATCACTTTCATTTCATCGCATTCATTTTATCAAGTGGCTCCCAGATTGTATATATAGTGCACGAATATAACCAGATTCTGCTTGCGAGATATAATAGAAAAACATTCGTAGCAATTGATTATACCATAAAAAACCACTGTTTGCAATTTCTTAAACGTATTATTTCCCAGGAATTAACGTTGCAAAAAAATATAATTTACATATTTACATAATAGGACATCAGAAATTAATTAATAACCTGTAATAATGTTTCTTTTTTCTCCACTAGGGTGCATTATTACAATATTGCGATTCTATTTGGCAATACATATAATCTGGTTACAGTGATGAACAAATGAAATATAACGTTTCTCATTTGTTTTCAAACATCGCCGTATACGTCAAATATATAAATATTTTAAAATAATTATATTTAAATAATGATTTGTGAGTAAACAGCTTAACTTTATTCGTTAAATAGTCCTAACCAATACCACTCTTGATTTCCAATTCACAAGATAAATTCACTCCTCACTTCGTGAGTTGTGAATTTATCAATAATTTGCAAATCACTCGTGGCATTACTTATGATAAATAAATAAATAAAATATATATATATATATATATATATATATATATATAAGGTGGATAACAAATATAAAACGGCCCATTAACATAGGAGAATATTATTTAATATTTTTCAAAAAAATAACTTATGGGCAATTTTTTCCCATGCTTGGTTGTTGTAGGGTTATAGGCCCTCCTAGAGGGCTTGTTTCTTGGATTCTTCTATCCTAATATTGATTATTTAAATAATGTATACTATGAAAACAACTCAGAAAATATTTTTCTTTGTATTCTCAATAATGAGTATTAATTGTAATAACATTCTTGGAAACATAATTATCGTTTTATGGTAGTTTTTATAATTTCAGTAACAAATGTGAGCGTACATGTATTCACGTTTGCTCTAAAACGTGTATTATTATTATTATTATTAATAATAATATTATCATCATCATCATCATCAGCATCATCATTATTATCATTATCATTATCATTATTATTATTATCATCATCATCATTATTATTATTATTATTATTATTATTATTATTATTATTATTATTATTATTGAACAAATATTCCTCAAGATGAAACTTGTCCATAATAAAACAAATAAATTCCACAGATCTTAACCGTCGTTTTCCTTGTGTTCTCTGCTAGCATTTATATAATACAAAGAGGCGTTTAATCTTTCATACCTCAAATGTTATCCTTTCTAATACACTATCAAAGTATTACAGCTGATAAACTTTACCTGGGGATTCGCACGCAAGTAGAGTTTAACCGACTTCTTTGGGACCCAGAATACTACTAGCGCTACAAAAAATACAGAAATACACGCATTAATGCGTCACCACTGATGTAAGAATAGCAGCAACTGCAGAGCGAGCAAATTGGGTGCGAACACTCCTTTTTTAATAGGAAGTATTAATTGAAAAGGCTTTAATTTTTGTAATGTTATAACAAATATGAAGATTGCTGATTAGTCATTATAACTGTAAGTGAATTAAATATACGATGATTAATATTTTGGATATATTATTTTTATTTCTATTTTACTGAGAATGGTCGTAATATGCATTTAAATATCTAGGTTAATCTACATTTAGATGTAATGACTGTTGTCACCTAGAGATACGTTTTGCTAGAGTTAGTGAAGACCTATCTGAATCTATAAGTGTTGGTATTAAGCTAGAGTGACACTTGTCACCTAGAGATGGGTTTTGCTGGAGATAGTAGGGTTATACATCTAGATGAATCTGTAAGTATAGACATTAAAATATAACGATACTTGTTACCTAGATATAGTTTTTTTAATTAGGTATAGATCTGTACGAATCTACTAGTGCTGACATTAAGATATAGTCACACTTATGACCTAGATATAGGTTTTGCTGAAGATAGTTTAGATGTAGGCGAATCTACAAGTGTTGACATTAAGGTAAAATCACACTTGTCTACTACATATAGTTTTCTGGAGTAAGTACAAATCTATACGAAGCTACAAGTGTTTATATTAAGGCATATTCACATTTGTCACCTAAATATAGCTTTTACTGGAGTTAGTATTGATCTAGGTGAATCTATAAGTGTCATCTAGAGATGGATTTTGCTGGAGGTAGTAGAGATATAGTTCTAGGTGAATGTACAAGTACTGGCATTAAAGTATAGCGACAATTGTTACCTAGAGATGGGGGTTTTCTGGAGTAAGTATATATCTATATGGATCTATAAGTGTTGACATTAAGATATAATCACACTTGTCAATTAAATATAGGTTTTGCTGGAGTTAGGATAGATTTAGGTGAATCTACAAGTGTTGAACATTTAGGTGTAGTGGCACCTGCCACCTATAAATAGGTTTAGCTATAGTTAATAAAGATCTAGGTGATTATACAAGTAATGCCATTTAGAAGTATTAACACTTGTCACAAATATACATGTTTTGTTGAAGTTAGTATAGATTTAGGTGAATCTACAAGTGTTGACAATAAGCTACAGTCACACTTATCACATATGTAGATTTGGCTGGAGTAAGTACAGATCTAGATGAATCTTCAAGTGTTGATATTTAGCTATAGTGACACTTTTCACCTAGAGATAGTTTCTATTGGCGTTAGTAGAGATCTAGCTGAGTCCACAAGTGTTGACAATAAGGTACAGTCACACTTGTCACCTCTATATATATATATAGGTTTGGCTGGAGTATGTACAGATATAGGTAAATTCTCAAGTGTTGACAATAAGATACTGTCACACTTGTCACCTATATACATAGGTTTGGCTGGAGTAAATACAAATCTAGGTGAACCTTCAAGTATTGACATTTAGCTGTAGTGACACCTTTCACGTAGAGATAGTTTCTGTTGGACTTAGTAGAGATCTAGGTGAATCAACAAGTGTTGATTTTTAAGTACACTGACACTTGTCACCTAGGGATATATGTTGTTGGAGTTAATAGAGATCTAGGTGAATCTACAAGTGCTGACATTTAGGTGTAGTGACACTGTCACCTAGAGATAGCTTTTGTTGAAGTTAGTAAAGATTTAGGTGAATCTACATTTGTTGATAATTAGATATAGTCACACTTGTCACCTGATATAAGTTTGTAGGCGAATCTACAAGTATTAAAATGTAGGTGTAGTGACACTTACCACCTATAGATAGGTCTTGTTGGAGTTAGCAGAGGTCTAGGTGAATCTACAAGTGTTGACATTTAGGTATAGTGACATTTGTCACATAGAGATAGTTTTTGTTGAAGTTAGTAAAGATTTAGGTGAATCTACAAGTGTTGATAATAAGATATAGTCACACTTGTCACATTATATAAGTTTGTGGGCGAATCTACAAGTGTTGAAATGTAGGTGTAGTGACACTTACCACCTATATATAGGTCTTGTTGGAGTTAGCAGAGATCTAGGTGAATCTACAAGTGTTGACATTTAGATATAGTGACATTTGTCACATAGAGATAGTTTTTGTTGAAGTTAGTAAAGATTTAGGTGAATCTACAAGTGTTGATAATAAGATATAGTCACACTTGTCACATTATATAAGTTTGTGGGCGAATCTACAAGTGTTGAAATGTAGGTGTAGTGACACTTACCACCTATAGATAGGTCTTGTTGGAGTTAGCAGAGGTCTAGGTGAATCTACAAGTGTTGACATTTAGGTATAGTGACATTTGTCACATAGAGATAGTTTTTGTTGAAGTTAGTAAAGATTTAGGTGAATCTACATTTGTTGATAATAAGATATAGTCACACTTGTCACCTTATATACGTTTGTGGGCGAATCTACAAGTGTTGAAATGTAGGTGTAGTGACACTTACCACCTATAGATAGGTCTTGTTGGAGTTAGCAGAGATCTAGGTGAATCTACAAGTGTTGGCATTTAGGTATAGTGACATTTGTCACATAGAGATAGTTTTTGTTGAAGTTAGTAAAGATTTAGGTGAATCTACAAGTGTTGATAATAAGATATAGTCACACTTGTCACATTATATAAGTTTGTGGGCGAATCTACAAGTGTTGAAATGTAGGTGTAGTGACACTTACCACCTATATATAGGTCTTGTTGGAGTTAGCAGAGATCTAGGTGAATCTACAAGTGTTGACATTTAGGTATAGTGACATTTGTCACATAGAGATAGTTTTTGTTGAAGTTAGTAAAGATTTAGGTGAATCTACAAGTGTTGATAATAAGATATAGTCACACTTGTCACATTATATAAGTTTGTGGGCGAATCTACAAGTGTTGAAATGTAGGTGTAGTGACACTTACCACCTATAGATAGGTCTTGTTGGAGTTAGCAGAGGTCTAGGTGAATCTACAAGTGTTGACATTTAGGTATAGTGACACTTGTCACCTAGAAATAGGTTTTGCTGGAGTCTGTACAGTGTAGAAGGTTCATTAGTACGATCCCGGCAGTCGTCATAATGGACCCCCCTTCACCCCTACCCTTCGGCGTCGCGTAAAGTCCTCCTCACCATGCGCCCCAACCCCTAACAAGCATCGTTATTCGCAACGAAACCAGTTAAAAAATACTGAAACTTCTTTACAACATCCCATGCAATTTTTTGTTTGTTAATGAATACGTTTATAATAACAGAAATCCTGCAGCAATGTGCGACCTAAAAATTATATTTTTTGTTTTTTTTTCGCACGGATTTTTCCCCCAACCCTTCTCACACACTGACGATACATTGAAAAATGTTTATACATCCTATACATTATGTGTGAATTCAAATTTGTTGGAACAGACTAGCAGAAATGAGTAAAGGCTATTCTGAAAACTCGCACGAAACCAGAAAGCTTCGATTTTTTTTTTCGCACTTCTATTATTTATAAATCCAAATGAATGAAATATCGTTTCTGACGTAAGGGATATTTGATGTTTATTAAAAAAACTTTTTATATCTCTGTTTTAGAATGAAATACGTATAACAGGAATCAGAGGAGAGAATAAACACAATAGTTGATGTTTGCTGAACTTTATTTTATATACCATGGCTCCTTTCAGTGGTTATGACACAATAAATAGTAACACCTGACCCAATCAAGCAACCATGTGTATTGCGAATACACAATTTTAACTTGTTTTATAGTTTCGTGTTTCTTTTCATTTCATTGTTATCTGGTGACCGTGGAAACAGCATTTCCGATTTTCCAACAAACCATAATAGAAATGTTTTTAACACTTACAGAACTAATAAATATTCCGTAACTAGTCTGCGTTCACATTAAAAATACAAACTTATAATTTATACTATTGTCTATGTTATTATGAGCAACGAAAAAAATTTCTCCTCACCTGTCACTGAGACTACGAGCAAGTAGAAATTCTTTAATCCACTTTTCAACAAAAATCTAATTTCTTTACAGAACATAGCAATCATGTTAAATGTAGAGGACATTGCTATGATGCGTCAATGATATAATTACTAATTTATTATAGTACAGTATTAATACAAAAATTAATTAATGAGAAGCTTTTGGATAAAATATTGTATTACACTGGTGATCAATGGGATTCAATTTCTTCAGAGACTTTAGTTCTCTGGATCGCGTCCCATGAACTGAATACTTATACTCGTGGATAAAATCTAATTTTAATCATATAATATTGAATCTCTTGGGAAAACATTCTTTCCTAATTGGTTAATACAACAGTTACAAGCGGGATAGTGTAGTCTTGATTCCTGATGGAGTTGAAATTTTGAAACTGATGTAAACCTTCTGCGGCGCCATGGCCCTAGAATCAATCAACCTCTAACTTAAACGAGTACCAAATTCATTCTCTGGGGGTAAAGACTACCGTCTTGCAGGACTGACAATTCGGCTGACGTTTAGTGCAGATTCTCCGCATGGGATCCTTAATCTCCTACTACCCCAAGGGCTTCCTAACATCTGTAGTGGGATCACTTTTTACAATAAATGTTATTTTTCATTTCAAAACATTTTTTTCAGGTAAGTTATTTATAATTAGTAAAGTATGGAATATAGACGTAAATAAATTTATAGATACGATTTATAATAAATTTAAGCTAAAAACTCAGTCTTCCATAATCTCATTTTGAACTCTCTGTGATCCATTAACCATTTTTTTCTTCAGTTTTTACTTAATTGACAATATTTTCTTCTGCTTCCTTTCATGTGATAGACCTAGAGGTCTAAATTATCTGCCCAAATATCTCTTGCCTGATAATTTAAGATTTGACGTGGTATTCTTGTTCTGCTCATTCTTCTTACGCGAGATTTCCAGTTTGTAATATTTTTGTACATATTCCATGTTAGATTCTGGTTTTAATTCTTTAAGAATCTCAGAATTTCTTTTTTTGACCTGATCTACGCCTACTGATATAGCTACTGTTTACATTTTAATTTACATAGAGTTTATGTTCAACATAAACGTACATATTACCTGTGTTATGGTAGATGTTTGGAAAATTCTTCATACGAGATATTAATTACCGTACGTCAGAAAGCAAATGTACGGGATGTGTGACGTACAGCGTGATACACCAGAATGGAGCATACAAACATTTGCAAGGTTACGTAACACTTAAAAAATCGAATAGGTCTAGGTAATTTACATACTTATAGACAATTGGAAATCACATAATATCTCGATCTAGATTCTTAGGCTTTGTTCTGAATTGAGGCGGTTAGAAAACAAAGAGATACAAGTGCAAGTTTTGCAGTATTGAGAAAAACATGTTTAAAGTTGAAGTTGTGTAAAAAAATCCCAGGTGATTGAAAATTATAACAATCATTCTTTATCTACTCCCGATGCATACACTTATATTCTTTGCCACTAAATAAAATTATTCTTCAAGAATGTAATTACGCACCAAATCTGTTTTTTTCTTACGAAAAAATCATTTACATTCCTTTTATTCTAACCACCTCTATTATCACACTATTGGCAAGAGAATTTTGAGCACACTGATGAAGTGTTGGAAAGAGACCGTGACGGAATCTGAACTCTGTGGAAGTGAATAAGGGAACCGAATGCAATTTTGTGACGGTTGATAATAATTGGAAAGGGAGAGGACTTTTTGTACTGAGCTGACAAAGTGTTGATTTAGTAATTTAGACCACATAATGTACAGAAAACAGAATATATGTGTTTGGGAAAGGATGTGGATGACCTCATACTCGAAACAGAGAAAATAAATAAATGTGAAATTATTAAATATCTTGGGTCAATAATTACAAGTTTAGGTACCTGTGAAAGAGATGTACAAATTAAAATTGCAATGGCAAAAAATGCAAGTAAGACATCACATGGAATAATTTGGAACAAAAATATTTGAAAGGAAACTAAAATGAAAATTTATAAGAGCATAATACAGAATATGTTGTCATATGGAAGTGAAAGTTGCTCTTTGATGGAATTGCAAAAGAATAAAATTAGAACAGTTGAATTTTATTATCTTAGAAGAAGCCTCCAAAAAAAACAAGACAGGATAAAATAAGAAATGAATTCCTTTGGAGAGAAATGAATGTCACCACATCTGTTGTTAAGACGATTGAGAATCAAATGCTTAAATGGTAAGGCCGTGTACAAAGAATGAAAAATAAAGATGGCCAAAAATATATACCAATGGTCACCCCCTGGAAGAAATAAAACGTGGCACACCAAGATGGAAATGGAAAACTTATGTCACAACTATAATGGATGATAGGAATTTGGAAGAAGGAAATTGGAATGATAGAAATAATTGGAAACTGAAGACGATAAACCTATAAGTGGGGGAAAGCCGAAGAAGAAGAAAGAAGGCCACATAATAAAAGCTTAGAACTTCCCCCATGGAACATAGTTATAAAAAGTGAACTTTTCCGTCTTTCCATACAAAAGTAATCATATAATCGGCTGATAAGTATGGGAAGTCGAAAAAAGTAACGCGAAGCCATATTTGTTTTTATGAGGTCAACCTTATAAAGGAAAAATCTTGGTGCCACATTAATTCTTATTTCTAAAGGAAAATGATTTGTTTATCTATGATGACATTTTTGACACTACATTTATTATTATGCCTTATTTTACTAAATGTAAAAGTTTTGTATGCTGAATACACGTGGGCAAGCCATATACAGTTCTAAAGTGAGAAACGCTTTTTTTTCTAAATGTACTCTTGTAAACTTAGAGCGTTTGTCCTTGAGTCTTGTTAATCGTCATGGAAAATGCTATTTCCAAGGGAATTCTCACTTTATGTACTGGAATGGCAAATCCGTCTGTATTATCGGAATGCGTGGAATCAAAGTACCATTTTATCTTGAAATTCGTCACGAATCAAGACAGTAGTTCGCACGCTCTTCCGGTCTATGTTAGTGATTTGTAACTGTGCACCATTACACAAGTATCAACAGGACTAGTACGAGGACTTTAAATCTCAGCTTCTGGGAAGCTCTCCTGACAATTCTTAGGAATTCAGGAACTTGATAGAGTATAAAGTAACATATTCAGTGTCAATTATCATATTCTTATTCACAGACGCTTTAATAATTAAGGTAATATCGAACCTGAATAAACATTAGGCTGTGTTTTGGGACAAGGATTATTGCATGTACCCCAACGTTGGGTGGCAATATGTGATAGGATTATGGGTCAATTCCAGGTTTGTTTGGATAATAAAGGATTTGGTGTGCACCCGATTTATAAAGAACTTCCCCGGTTCACTGGAGAATTTGGTTACTCGGTTTGCTCAAGTTTAAACATCGGTAGGCATGAGGTTCTTATTCAGGGATTCCAACGAGGACCTCGTCGGGCAGAATTAATTGTGTCGAATACATTGTGTTGAATGTAATTTATTATGTCTTGAAAACCACTCGAAATGGATGACACTGTACATGTTTTAATTATATTCCCTCGCACTGATCTCAGAATCGCCGATGGCGTTTATCGTGGGTTTACCGCGTTAATAATTATTCAATGGCGTACTAGCTCACTGATTTATATATTAATTTATGAACTTTAAACAGTCAGTCGCTTCCCTGGGGGTCCGGTTCTCGGGCCCCAGCTGTGCTCACAACAGCAACAGGGCGCATCCCCGGGTGGCAGATAGGGGAACGGTCAGTGGTTTGCTTTGCATTCCTCCCGCGGGCCATTTGTGAGGTCGTCAGGACTCGAGCGACCTGACATACTACATAGCTCGTGCTGCGCTCACTTCAGCAGCCAATCGCGTACCCTCGGTGGCTTAGTGGGGAAGAGGTCGGTGGATCTGCTAGTCAGTCCTCCCTTCCAAGTCCGATGGACTCGCGGACCATAAGTGGGATCAATAGGGGGAAGATGAGCGACCAGTTGTCAAAGCTCACATATCCTGGCCCACAGCGGGATCAGCGGCCGCCATGGCGAAGTGGTGGGAGACTGGAGATCAGAAGCTCCTTTCTCTTGGTTCAATGAGCCCGAGGACCTCTGTGGGGGCATCATGAGCGATGAGCACCCTGGATGCCTACATTGCTCAGTGGGCTGGACTCACAGCAGCGGCACGATTAGGCCTAGTCTTGCGAACGGGCTGGTTGGGACAATACCGGGCGTAATGCTGGGAATTACCACCAGGTCAGTAAGCTCGGAAAAGGAGGAAGCGCGGTCTTTTGGCGGTGGGATTAGCGCCGACTCCGGGACCGAGTGACAATCTGTGAAGTCGTCAGGAGTTGAGCGACCTGACGTACTAATGCTCAGGCTGGACCCACTTCAGCAACAACACACGTACCCAGGTGGTGTACTGGGGGAAAGGTCGGTGGATCTGCTAGACAGTCCTCCCGGCTAAGTCCAAGGGACTCGTAAACCATTAGTGGGGTCGGCAGGAGTTGAGCGCCTTGTCGTACTATTGCTCACCTGCTGGAGCTTGTGAGCTCCGTGCTGGACCACAACTGCAACAGGACACGCCCCTGGGGGCACACCAGGGCACGGCTCGGATCAGTGCAGAGGAGAGCAACTGTGCTGGTTACCGGCTAAGCCTACGGGCTCGTGGAGAAACACTGTGGGGTCACCAGGAGATGAGCACCTGGATGTAATAAAGTCTCACACTGCGGGGCTTGAGGTTTCAAGCCATAGCCGGTCTCACAACGGCTGCAGGATGTGTCCCTGGAGGTAGAACAGAGGAACGGTCGGTGGATCTGCGACAGAAGTCCTCCCGGCTAGGCTCGAGTAGCCCGTGAACCAACTGTGGGGTCGTCAGAAATGAGCGACCTGACGTACTATTAGCTCAGCAATTTCCCTGAAGTTGCGACTCCAACACTTTCTCCCTGAGGTGTTGATTTTAAACCGAGAACTCTTGAACGTGGACGCGAATAGATAGAGAGGACAAGATACTGGGACTTGGGAGTATGGTCTTTGACCGAGATATCCCAAGGGGTGGAGGCATGGCCCAAGTCAGTCGATTCCCTATGATCGATTAATCTCTTACGTGGTTACTAACAGTCGAGAGAATTGCTGCGTCTTAATTTACTCGCGGATACTATAAATCATCTTTGCGATTATTAAAAATGTTTAAGTCCCGATACTTGAGATACTTCGGTGAAAATCCTAAGTTCTTAAATTTAAGTTACCACTGGTGACCATGCTACCAGTGTTTGACGAAGATGTGGGGAATGCCCGGAGCACAAGCACAAGTAGACGCACAAGTAGACGTGTCTGAGGTTCGTCTCCCTTGCCCATTACGTAAATTAGGTTCTCCCACTATATCGACCTCGTGGACCTGAGATCAGTGCTTAGGTACACGTGACAAATAATATGATTGGTTAATGTATCCTTATAGTATAAATAATCTGAGAAGGTGTTACAAATTTGTTATTGGTGATTTTTGCCGTCGGAGGTTGTGTCCTATCCGTGCTGGCTTCACGTACAGTCGGGTCACAAAGTTTGTTGCTTAGACCACTGGGTTTTTCCTTGGTCATTGATCTTTACTTCTTGTAGGCCCTAACGCTTGAGTTTTCTCCCTTCCCACACTTTTTTACTAGCGTTGTTTGTCCCGAGTTGAAATCCCCGGTGATATATTCAGTTATTGTGTTTTGACTGTCGACGCAGAGCTGTTAAGTTCTGCTTCACAAAGATTGCCAGTTGAACCCTGAGAATAAAGGATTTTGTCAACATTATAACTCTTTGTGTATGTGTCGGTCACTTCCGCCGACACAAAAGAAAGGGTGGCACTACCTGAGTTCTCTCTACCTTGTTAATGACTAATAATTTAGTTCCCATTAATGATAATTTCATCGGATCATTTTATTTGCCATTTATCATTTCATAATCATATTCTACTCGCTTTCCTGATTAATTTAAATATACTCATGACCTAAGTCTGATAACTGCTTCTCTCAATGGTCTTTCCGATTGTTTATACTTTGTATTGACTGGCATTGGGATTTATCAATTTATTCAGTTACTCTTTGCAAAGGAGGCTGAGTGAATGACTGGGTACAGTTTCTATTGTTGTGTTATGTGTTTTTTTTTAAGAAATTGGCTGATTTTAATTGTTATAATAATATAAAATAATATCGTCAATTCATGTACAACTCAGGGTCATATTGAGAGATGAGATGAAGTCTCTATATTTGTACAGGTCTTGAACGACAAGGGTGCCAACCGACCACATCTGAAGTGCCATCCCAAGGGGCGGAAGAACGAAATGAAACGAAATGGATGAGATGAGTATGGGGAAATGGAGGAATGACATTTGTGGTAGGGAAAAACGGGAGAAACCCCCAGAAAATCTTGCCCAAATTCCTTTTAGTCCAGCACGAAACTCACAATGAGTGATCGAGTTTGGATCTCGAGACGCCAGAAGTGAGAGGCGAGCGTGTAGCTGCTTGCGCCAAGGAGCCGCCTTTTAATTTTAACAACACTGTGAAATGCTTGTGATGAAATAAATCCTAATAATGAATTTTCAACCCAGAATTTGCCTTCAAGACTGTGAAAAACCAGTAGTAAATCTCAACCAGAATGATTGGCACCAGGGTTTGAACGCGAAACCTTCCGAAAATGAGTCTCAAATGGCTATTGGCTGAGCCAACTCTCTAGGTAATTCCAAGTTATTACTTATTATATTTCTCGTGTCGGATCATGGGGAGACTGACGTGTTGGGATCTCTTAAGGGGGTTTAATTGAACGTGAAAAAGAAAATGCAGATTTGTCTTCGGTACATTGATAAAGTTGAAGGATTGCAAATTTGGGGTTCAATAAATAATTTTAATAATAATAATAATAATAATAATAATAATAATAACAATAATATATCTTGGTGAAATAATTCAGGAAAATGGAATTGAAACTAAAGCCAATAAAAGTAGATGCCAAAAAATGGAAACAGCAATTCGGCTTACTCACAACACTTACAATAAAAAAATGCATATCTTTACATACAAAATTACGACACTATAACACTGTAATTAAACCAGAGTGCCTCTATGGAACAGAAACATTAATTTTGAACAGAAAAAAAGATATAGAAAATATAGTGAAAAAAGAATGCAGAATTATAAGAAAAGTTTTAGGTCCACAAGTCATAGGTGAAGCATCTACACTCAGAAGTAAAAAGGAAATAAAAATATATACAGACATTCATAGTGAAATTAGAAAACGAAGGTTAACATTTTATGGCCATATTAAACGAAAGAACTCAAATAGGCTTACAAAACAGATAATGGAATTCTACGAAAACAGAAGTAAAGCTCCAGTGGATACTATGAAGTGGATTGACGAAGTCAAAAAGGGCTTAAAATTGGCAGGAATTACTAAAGAAGATATCCCAAACAAAGATATATTTAGAATTAAGGTGAATAAGTGGCAAGTTGACCAAGAGGACAAACCGAAGAAAAAAACTGAAAGAACTTGGACAGATGATAGAAAACAAGCTCATAGCAAAAGAATGAAAGTAATTTAGGCTCAAAAGAAACGCCTCTAAGTACTTTTCGTAGTCCTACATGGGCTCATCCGCAATCAAAACATAATAATAATAATGAGATATTTAAAGTGGTAGTTGTTTCCAGTCTTCACTATATTTACTGCGTATGAGGGGGAAGAGAATGGTCTTTAGTGTACGTGTGCGTTCTTTTTGAGTTTGTTTTACGGACTAAGTTTTAATTATACTGAGAATGAAGCGACACTACAATGAGAGACACGCAGATAGGTGCATGATAAGAGAGAAGGGAGACAATGTTTATATCCCTTCTTTTTTGCGTATGGTGTAGATGCATGTTTGTGTATAAATACTATAGACATGTATAACTAACTAACTAACTCGGTAGTTGTTTCCAGTCTTCACTCTATTATGCTCCGTACTATATTTACTGCGTATGAGGGGGAAGAGAATGGTCTTTAGTGTACGTGTGCGTTCTTTTTGAGTTTGTTTTACGGACTAAGTTTTAATTATACTGAGAATGAAGCGACACTACAATGAGAGACACGCAGATAGGTGCATGATAAGAGAGAAGGGAGACAATGTTTATATCCCTTCTTTTTTGCGTATGGTGTAGATGCATGTTTGTGTATAAAATACTATAGACATGTATAACTAACTAACTAACTCGGTAGTTGTTTCCAGTCTTCACTCTATTATGCTCCGTACTATATTTACTGCGTATGAGGGGGAAGAGAATGGTCTTTAGTGTACGTGTGCGTTCTTTTTGAGTTTGTTTTACGGACTAAGTTTTAATTATACTGAGAATGAAGCGACACTACAATGAGAGACACGCAGATAGGTGCATGATAAGAGAGAAGGGAGACAATGTTTATATCCCTTCTTTTTTGCGTATGGTGTAGATGCATGTTTGTGTATAAATACTATAGACATGTATAACTAACTAACTAACTCGGTAGTTGTTTCCAGTCTTCACTCTATTATGCTCCGTACTATATTTACTGCGTATGAGGGGGAAGAGAATGGTCTTTAGTGTACGTGTGCGTTCTTTTTGAGTTGTTTTACGGACTAAGTTTTAATTATACTGAGAATGAAGCGACACTACAATGAGAGACACGCAGATAGGTGCATGATAAGAGAGAAGGGAGACAATGTTTATATCCCTTCTTTTTTGCGTATGGTGTAGATGCATGTTTGTGTATAAATACTATAGACATGTATAACTAACTAACTAACTCGGTAGTTGTTTCCAGTCTTCACTCTATTATGCTCCGTACTATATTTACTGCGTATGAGGGGGAAGAGAATGGTCTTTAGTGTACGTGTGCGTTCTTTTTGAGTTTGTTTTACGGACTAAGTTTTAATTATACTGAGAATGAAGCGACACTACAATGAGAGACACGCAGATAGGTGCATGATAAGAGAGAAGGGAGACAATGTTTATATCCCTTCTTTTTTGCGTATGGTGTAGATGCATGTTTGTGTATAAATACTATAGACATGTATAACTAACTAACTAACTCGGTAGTTGTTTCCAGTCTTCACTCTATTATGCTCCGTACTATATTTACTGCGTATGAGGGGGAAGAGAATGGTCTTTAGTGTACGTGTGCGTTCTTTTTGAGTTTGTTTTACGGACTAAGTTTTAATTATACTGAGAATGATGAAGCGACACTACAATGAGAGACACGCAGATAGGTGCATGATAAGAGAGAAGGGAGACAATGTTTATATCCCTTCTTTTTTGCGTATGGTGTAGATGCATGTTTGTGTATAAATACTATAGACATGTATAACTAACTAACTAACTCGGTAGTTGTTTCCAGTCTTCACTCTATTATGCTCCGTACTATATTTACTGCGTATGAGGGGGAAGAGAATGGTCTTTAGTGTACGTGTGCGTTCTTTTTGAGTTTGTTTTACGGACTAAGTTTTAATTATACTGAGAATGAAGCGACACTACAATGAGAGACACGCAGATAGGTGCATGATAAGAGAGAAGGGAGACAATGTTTATATCCCTTCTTTTTTGCGTATGGTGTAGATGCATGTTTGTGTATAAATACTATAGACATGTATAACTAACTAACTAACTCGGTAGTTGTTTCCAGTCTTCACTCTATTATGCTCCGTACTATATTTACTGCGTATGAGGGGGAAGAGAATGGTCTTTAGTGTACGTGTGCGTTCTTTTGAGTTTGTTTTACGGACTAAGTTTTAATTATACTGAGAATGAAGCGACACTACAATGAGAGACACGCAGATAGGTGCATGATAAGAGAGAAGGGAGACAATGTTTATATCCCTTCTTTTTTGCGTATGGTGTAGATGCATGTTTGTGTATAAATACTATAGACATGTATAACTAACTAACTAACTCGGTAGTTGTTTCCAGTCTTCACTCTATTATGCTCCGTACTATATTTACTGCGTATGAGGGGGAAGAGAATGGTCTTTAGTGTACGTGTGCGTTCTTTTTGAGTTTGTTTTACGGACTAAGTTTTAATTATACTGAGAATGAAGCGACACTACAATGAGAGACACGCAGATAGGTGCATGATAAGAGAGAAGGGAGACAATGTTTATATCCCTTCTTTTTTGCGTATGGTGTAGATGCATGTTTGTGTATAAATACTATAGACATGTATAACTAACTAACTAACTCGGTAGTTGTTTCCAGTCTTCACTCTATTATGCTCCGTACTATATTTACTGCGTATGAGGGGGAAGAGAATGGTCTTTAGTGTACGTGTGCGTTCTTTTTGAGTTTGTTTACGGACTAAGTTTTAATTATACTGAGAATGAAGCGACACTACAATGAGAGACACGCAGATAGGTGCATGATAAGAGAGAAGGGAGACAATGTTTATATCCCTTCTTTTTTGCGTATGGTGTAGATGCATGTTTGTGTATAAATACTATAGACATGTATAACTAACTAACTAACTCGGTAGTTGTTTCCAGTCTTCACTCTATTATGCTCCGTACTATATTTACTGCGTATGAGGGGGAAGAGAATGGTCTTTAGTGTACGTGTGCGTTCTTTTGAGTTTTGTTTTACGGACTAAGTTTTAATTATACTGAGAATGAAGCGACACTACAATGAGAGACACGCAGATAGGTGCATGATAAGAGAGAAGGGAGACAATGTTTATATCCCTTCTTTTTTGCGTATGGTGTGTAGATGCATGTTTGTGTATAAATACTATAGACATGTATAACTAACTAACTAACTCGGTAGTTGTTTCCAGTCTTCACTCTATTATGCTCCGTACTATATTTACTGCGTATGAGGGGGAAGAGAATGGTCTTTAGTGTACGTGTGCGTTCTTTTTGAGTTTGTTTTACGGACTAAGTTTTAATTATACTGAGAATGAAGCGACACTACAATGAGAGACACGCAGATAGGTGCATGATAAGAGAGAAGGGAGACAATGTTTATATCCCTTCTTTTTTGCGTATGGTGTAGATGCATGTTTGTGTATAAATACTATAGACATGTATAACTAACTAACTAACTCGGTAGTTGTTTCCAGTCTTCACTCTATTATGCTCCGTACTTATATTTACTGCGTATGAGGGGGAAGAGAATGGTCTTTAGTGTACGTGTGCGTTCTTTTTGAGTTTGTTTTACGGACTAAGTTTTAATTATACTGAGAATGAAGCGACACTACAATGAGAGACACGCAGATAGGTGCATGATAAGAGAGAAGGGAGACAATGTTTATATCCCTTCTTTTTTGCGTATGGTGTAGATGCATGTTTGTGTATAAATACTATAGACATGTATAACTAACTAACTAACTCGGTAGTTGTTTCCAGTCTTCACTCTATTATGCTCCGTACTATATTTACTGCGTATGAGGGGGAAGAGAATGGTCTTTAGTGTACGTGTGCGTTCTTTTTGAGTTTGTTTTACGGACTAAGTTTTAATTATACTGAGAATGAAGCGACACTACAATGAGAGACACGCAGATAGGTGCATGATAAGAGAGAAGGGAGACAATGTTTATATCCCTTCTTTTTTGCGTATGGTGTAGATGCATGTTTGTGTATAAATACTATAGACATGTATAACTAACTAACTAACTCGGTAGTTGTTTCCAGTCTTCACTCTATTATGCTCCGTACTATATTTACTGCGTATGAGGGGGAAGAGAATGGTCTTTAGTGTACGTGTGCGTTCTTTTTGAGTTTGTTTTACGGACTAAGTTTTAATTATACTGAGAATGAAGCGACACTACAATGAGAGACACGCAGATAGGTGCATGATAAGAGAGAAGGGAGACAATGTTTATATCCCTTCTTTTTTGCGTATGGTGTAGATGCATGTTTGTGTATAAATACTATAGACATGTATAACTAACTAACTAACTCACTGGCACTATCAAAATCGTAGATTCATGGCCGAGTGGACATAAGCTCTCCATACATCCCCATCCTGAGCTAAAGTTTTCCAATCATTCCCTGTAGGGGCCTATAATCTATTTCCCTCAAATCATAGTTAATGTTATTCTCCCACCTCAGTTTTTGGTCTACTAACTGGGCGTTTCCCCCTGGTTTTCCTACAAGAGGCTTTCATGCACGTCTTTAATTTCCTATTCGCGCCACATGTCCTGATGTATATATTTGTTTATTTATATATTGAAAATTAATATTAGAATATGTATAGACACGTACGGTCAAATATGCCTATGCACACTGCTATTGTAAACATATGCATTCCTCCCCCCCAAATGTTAATACATTTCCACTAAATTATTATTGCGTTTTGAACTTTGACATAAATTCAAGTAATTTACACTTTTATAGTTTTTCCTATTATTTTATTAAAATATTAATTAAAATAAACCAATCTACCTTAGAGAAAAATTACAGATTTGAAGGTTACATAAATACTTCCCCTACAGAAAATAACTAACTACCGCAAACATGTAATGACGTAATAAAATGGTTTGAATTATAAGAGCTAATTATGGAAAACACGCTTTTATTCTTTCATGAATAAAATAAACTAGTTTTAATTACAGAAATATTTTAATAGGCTTTCAATAATTTTTTTTGATTCGTGAAGAATAGAAAGGAAACATAATTTAAAATAATGTTAAAAGAAAAGTCGATATTATTCTAATTTTAGAATATAAGAGATATAATGTTATTCTCTTCTATTCAGCACACAGTTTGAATATCACCATAGAATAAGGATAACAATATTTTATTTGACATTCAATTTTAGTTCGAACACAGTCGAGCTCTATTGAGTGGCAAATGTTGATACGTACTTAGCAGTATTATTTTATAAGATGACTTAAAACAAATTCGAAAATGATTTAATAACAAACTAACAGGATCAAGTAAAATAAATAATCTTTTGGAAATTATTTTTTATTTTCTTTTATTTTCATTAAAATAGTATTAAGATTTGAGTTATTCACACATATCCCTCTATAATTACTGCAGTTTTAAATGTTAAGGATTTATTTTAGATAAAAGTGAGAATTCAACTACAGAAACTGAAAGAATAACTGACACAAGAAGGCTGTTGATGCTTTGGAATAGAAATATGATATACAGAACTAAGAAAAGTTCTGTTACAAAGCATTTTATTATATGTGTCCGAAACCTGGACAGTAAGTAGAAAACAAGCCGACAAGCTGTTAGCAGTAGAATTGGATTTTTGGAAGCGATCGATAAAAATTTCAAGAAGGGATAAGTTCAGAAACAGCACAATAAGGGAAATTATGCAAGTTGAAAAGAAAATATTAGAAAAAGTAGAAGAAAAACGTTTGAAATTGTATGGATTACTCATAATAATGGAAGAAGAGAGAATACCAAAGAAGATCCTTAATTGGAAAGCTAATGGAAGAAGTGGAAGAGGCAGACCTTGAGAACGTTGGATAGATGGAATGAGGAGAAGTATGGAAATTTGAGGGAAGAAGATGCTTTAGACAGGAACCTCTGGCGACAAATCACTTTGGGTTGAAGGAGAAACACTGTATTGTGGAATATTCCTAAAAAAAGTTAATATTTAAGCTATTTTTTTAGAATAAAGGTATAATATTTTGTTTGACATTTGTTTCTAGCTTGAACACAGTTGGACCCGACACCACCCCTTGGGATACCTGGCGCTATTGCGCTCTAACTCCCAAGACAACTGCCAGTCTCCCTTATCTAAATCTGCTGGACCAAGCCAAAGTTCTGGACTTAATAGCAACATAAAGGGAGATAAATGTTATTCTGACCATTCGGGTAGAATAGTTGAGCTAGCTAATATGTCAGGTCGCTCATCCCTGACGACCCCACAGTTGATCCACGAGATCCTCGAGCTTAGACGGAGAACAGCTTTGCATCAAGTATCGCAGATCCACCAACCCTTCCCCTGGTTCGCCACCCAGGGACGTATCCTGCCGCATTTGTGAGACCGGCAAGGCTTGAGCCACCATGCCCTGCAGTGCGAGGCTTTATGCACTCATCTCCTGGTGACCCCACAGTTGATTCATGAGCCCGCAGGCTAAACCTGGAGTCAGCGCTGCCTCTCCCTGACTATGCTGATCCGGGCTGTGCCCTGGTGTGCTGGCCAGAGATGTGTTCTGCAGTCGTTGTGGGCCAGCACAAGGCCGCAAGGTCTAACAGGTAAGCAATAGTACGACAGGGATCTCATCTCCTGCCGACCCCACGTGTCACTCGGACTTAGCCGGGAGGACTGACTTTTCCACTATCCGCCAACCAGGAGACGCGTCATGTAGCTGTAGTGAGTCCAGCTCGGAGCCAGGCTTCGCAGTATGAGCATTTAGTACACCAGGTAGCTCGTCCCCCTGGTGACCCCACAGATGGTCATCGGATTCATCTGGTTCAGGTGTCAATTGTAGCCCAATCCGAAAACTGCGACGACACCATGTTGTAACCCCTGAACCTAGCCATGTAGTTCCGCAACATTGAGCCGCGTATTGTCCCTGACCAACCACGGTTGCCTACCGTGGTCGCGGATGCTGCTGTGAGACAAACGTGGTAAGCTTATAGTACGACAGGGTGCTCGTTTCCTGTCGACCCCACTTATGGTTTACGAGTCCATCGGACTTAGCCAGGAGGACTGACTAGCAGATCACCTGTCCGCCACCCGGGGACGTGTTCTGTTGTTGAAGTGGGTCCAGCATGAGCAGCAGTACGCTAGGTCGCTCACCTCCTGACGACCTGACAAAACAATCATTTAGCCAAGTTGTATGCAATGGATTAAAATAAATCATGTAGAGATCAGTACTATTTTACTTTTATTTTTAATCCACGCCATCAGGTTTGTCATTACGACATTCTGGTATTATCTTCTGACATTGGCGTTATTGTAACCCAGTTCTGAGGATGGGGCGCCTGTAAGCCGGAGTTACGTTGCCCCCATTTTTTATTATAGGTGCCGGACATTGGCATCTTTTAAAATAAATCTAAATTTATATTTGCTCTAAACTCCACTTCATTATTATCCAGTGTAAGGTATATATATTAATTGGTGTTTCCCGTATAATGTATCATATTTATATTATTATTATTATTATTATTATTATTATTATTATTATTATTATTATTATTATTATTATCGTATTATTATTGTTATTACCCTATAAAATGTTGTTTGCACATGACATTTACATTGCTACATTTATTGTATCTTTAACTGTTTATAATTAGTATAGTGTATATCTATATTTGTCAAATATTTATTTGTATTTGTGCTGGTTGAGTGGAAGAGAAGGCCTTATGGCCTTAACTCTGCCAGAATAAATAAAGTATTATTATTATTATTATTATTATTATAGTTGTAATGATGCGCCTGGAGAGGCCTTAATCCTAAACTTAACATAATAAGGTGAATATAATCATGATGACCAGATGATCTTCGGGGATCGTTTGGACCTTTAAGTTTCCTGACATCTGTCTTACAGGTAAAGAAAAACGTCACCAGGAAACCTGTTCTAACTCGGGCCCACTGCGTGGCAGGGGAGCACGCTATCGTGAGATCTCAAGACTAGCAAAACAAATCGAATAATTATTTAACAACAAACTTACAAGAACACCTCACTAAAATACCCATTTACAAATTAATAATTTACTTTTTTTTAATCTTTAGTAAATAATTTTAGGATCAATAGCCTACTTCAAGTTATTTTTTATGCATATCCGTTAAATTAGTGCATTACTTTTCATTACTTGTCCTTGTATTTTTATGTTAAGTCTATTGAAAGGATCTGTATATCATTTATCTTGCTTTCTTTAAACGTTATTACTGGTATTGTATCAATTTTAATTACCATTAATATTATAGGTATTAACTAACTCACTGGCACTATCGAACCCGTAGGTCCATGGCCGCGCGGACATACGCTCTCCATATATCATATCCTGAGCCAATGTTTTCCAATCAACCCCTGTATAATCTACTTCCCTCAAATCATAGATAATGATATTCTCCCACCTCATTCTTGGTCTACCAAGTGGGCGTTTTTCCTCTGGTTTTTCTACCAGAAGCTACCGTGCACGTCTTTCATTCCCCATTCGTGCCACATGTCCTGCCCATCGCAGTCTACGAGACTTAACTGTTCTTATATCTGGCTTCCTATAAAGACCATGTAGTTCACTGTTATGTAGTATTCTCCATTCACCTGTCTGTTCATCCCTCTTTGGTCCAAACATTTTCCTAAAAATAATATTATAGGTATTACTTTTATTATTATCAGTTTGGCCACATTTCTAGTTAGCATATGTTGTTATATTTGTGATTGTTGTATTTTTAATACCTATATAAAAATGAGTGCGAGTCTGTCTGTCCTTTATGGACTCAAAAAGCTGCTTGACCTATTTGAATGGTTTCCCCTCCCACCACGTAGAGAATTTTCTGGGACAATTAATGTATATGTCATATTACCCTACGTACTTTAGGATCGGAGCTAAGAAAAACAACGGTGCACTAAAAAAAAGTAGTTTTTTACGCTTAAATGGCTTACGCTGCCTAAACCATAAACAAATGCACCAAAATAATGTACACGGAATCGAATATCTAAAAAATCTACAAAAAAGAATCAGCAATAGCGTAGGCCTATGTCTATTTTTTACGGATAAGTCACAATAACCATTTTTGCCTTTCGGCTCATTGGTGCTAAGAAGATCGGGATGAGTACATTCCCGGACATGCGTAGCAGCGCACGGGTAACTCACAATAATCATTTTTGTCTTTCAGCTCATTTATGCCAAGAAGAACGGGACAAGTGGATTCCCGGGCAACGCCAGGTAATCAGCACGGGGTATCTAAAAATAATTACGTTGTAATTTATAATTATTTTTTATCAATTAAACATAAAAACGCGTTTAATTTATTTAGGCGTAGGAGCGCACGCCGGGTGTTAGCTAGTAGTCTATATAGACCAAAATATTTGTATTGGTTGAGTGGAAGAGATCACATGATATTAACTCCGCCCGCTAAATAAATAAAATAATTAATATAATATAAAATATGAATGATGTTTCTGTTGGTAATGTTAGTCTTTATTATATAGTGATATATATATATATATATATAATATATATATATACACACACATTAGATTTCAGGAAAAAAGATTGAACCATGATCAATTTTTTATCGTTTTAATAACCACAATAAAAATTACTGAAAATCCACAGAAATGAATATAAAATCATGGCCATGGTTCAGAATTTTGTTTTGCAATTAAATGGCACGGATTTCATTTTTATAATTTTTATGGAAACAATAAAAATGTGTAGAACCGTTGTTGTGGTTCAGACTTCGTTTTGGAATTCTGCTAATAGACGCAAAGTAGGATTGTTACGTAACGGGAAAAAAAGAAGACTAGCATAATGCACCAATACAAGATACATTTAGGTTTCAGTTCTCAAAAGAAATAGACATTGAAGTTTGGTAAACTATATTTAACAAAATATTTTTTTTTTGTCTAAAGCCACCAGGTTGCCTTTTATGAGATTTCTGGCTTTCTCACTTTGCATTGGCAGAATTGTAATCCATTTGTTAGGTTGGGGCACCTGGAAGGCGGAGTTACGTTACCCCGATGATATGATAGGTGATAAATGATAATGAAGCGGTAGGAGAGTTCTTAACCTAACTTAACCTATATTCCACATCATGGGCAACCACAGGAATAATTTCCTCATAAACAGTAGTCAATAACGCTGACTACTAGCCCAGGAGGCTGGTCAAGAAAGATAAACTCCCCAACTCCATGGTGCGATAGGCCTGGAAGGTTTACCTACAGCCAGCTGCTAGCCTCACAACCACATGTGTAATTTATATAGATGGACGATCATTCTGCCGTATAGGGTGATACGTGGTCAGTATATCGGTTCCCCCCCGGCATCATTACTGGTTTTCTCAAACTGAAACTGCTACTTATTGTACCTACCTAAATTCCTCACGATTCTTGATATTTCTGGAGCAGACGTCCAATTCCTCAGTCAGTAATTTGTTTGCATATTAATTATGTGGCTCTATGGAACCAGTAGATTCATGACCGCGCGATCATGAGCTCTCCATACATCCTTACCCTGAGATGTTTTCCAATCATACCCTGTATAGTACATTTCCCTCAAATCATGATTAATGTTATTATCCCACGTCATTCTTGGTCTTCCAACTGAGCGTTTTCCCTCTGGTGTTTTCTACAAGAAGCTACCATGTCCCTATTTCATTCCCCATTCGTGCCACATGCCCTGTCCATTCAAGTCTACTAGACTTACTTTTCTTATTACATCTGGTTTTCTATAAAGATCATGTTAGCTTACTGCAATAAACTCTTCTCTATTGGTCTGTCTGTTCATCTCTCTTTGGCCCAAAGATTAGCTCAAGTCCAGTATTTGTTGATCATGATTTTCGATATAACATTTTTAACAACTAGGAGTTGTATTACTTCCTTGTAGTTTAAATGAGAGTTTTGGCGCTGGATTTTAATGTCTTGCAGTTAAAAGCGGCAGATATTTTTTGACACCGCCTTGATACATCACAACACTTCTCTGGGAGAAATTTCAAGATCAGTTTCGGTATACAATGGTTAACAGTTCCATTGTTAGATTTAAGGTTTGTAAAAACCTCAAGTCTGTAACAAATGTCAAAATTTGCATGCGATGCAAATTACCTTATTTTTATAGAACGTCCAATGCACTTTAATAAATCAATTGTCCTCTCTGTTTGTGACAAAATCATGTAGGAAGATATTACAAGGAGAAAAATATCCACCAGAAATGAAATTAGGGTACATTACTTCTATATATAAGATAGGATTTAGACGATACTGTCAAAACTATCGTGGAATATGTGTGATTAATCCTATTATGATGACTTTTGCAAGGATAATAAAATAAGGTTTGCAAAAATAATATAATATGGAAAAAACGATGTAGGTTCTCAGTAGGTACATTTTGTATAGACCAAATTTTCACCTTAAGAATTATATTATAAATGTACTGAGATAAATTTAATGAAGTATAGGTTTGATGTATATTGACCTAGAAAAAGCCTATGATAATGTTTCTAAAAAAATTAATTTGGCAGACTTTTTAGGCAGGCAACAATAAGTTAGGATATAATAGACATTTTATGATCAATATATTCAGGAAATAGGGCCCAAGTCAAAGTGGGTAATTGTTTATTTAGAGAATTCTATACGTCCAAAGGATTGTTGCTAGGATGCTGTGTTTCACCATTTTTGTTTAAAATCTATATGTATATATGTTTACGTAATTGGATAAAAAATTTATCACTATGGGAATTATTTTGAATCGAAATTGCTATTTGCACCAACTCCTGTTTACAGACGAGCAAGTATTAATTACACAAGACATCGAGGAAGCTTCCTACATGATAAAAAAACTGATGCAGGAGAATAAAAATAGGTGATTAAATATTAATTTCAATAAAACAGAATATTTATCATCTACAATTAAAATGGATGAAAGTCTGGAAATTGAAAATGATAAAATTAAGACAGTTAAATTCAAATATTTAGGATTAATGTTAGAGTCAGAAGGAACAAGTGATTCTGAGATAAACAAAAGGGTAAGTCAAGGAAGTAATACAATTGGAATGTAGCTGTAGAGTGGAAACATTCTGAACAAAACTAAAAAACGTGCTTATAGTACATTGATGGAGAGTATACTATTGTATGCTGCAGAAACATGGACATTAAGCAGAGAGTAAGCACATAGACTATTGGTGAGACAGATGGTCTTTTGGAGGAGAGCTTCTAGAAATTCAAGAAGAGACACACTTAGTAATACTAAATTCAGAGAAATGATGGATGTTAAAGAAGATGTTCTATAAGTTATTGAAAAAAGAAAACTGAAATTGTTTGGCCATGTAAAGAGGATGTCAGATGACAGGATATCTAAGATGATATTAAATTTTGAAGTGGAAGGCAAGAAATGGGAGACCGAAAGAACAGAGGATTCAAGAAGTACATAGGAGTGTGGTGATGGGAGAGGATTAACAGAGATGATGTAGAGAATAGGGATTTATGAAGGAGTAAAATTTACAATGGGTTGTAGAGAAATTCTCAAATAAAAAGAATTGCCGTATTAATCATCATCATCATCATCAACAACAACAACAAGGATTAAGCCCAATGGCCTGTTCCGATCTCATTATAGGTCGAATTGGTCCTTCTATCTCTTCAACGGTCTTCCCAACAATCTTCTCCCTTTTGTTTTATAATTATACATTCTTCTTGGTATGCGCTGTTCATTCATTCGTAATACGTGCTGAAGGTAAGCATTTTGATAGCATTTTATTCTTTCACAGAGATTAAATATATTAAGTTCTGTTCTTATATCTTCGTTTTTCTTTTTATCGGTCCTTTGGTATCCTGCTATTGCTCTCAACATCTTCATTTCAGCAGCCTCTATTTGTTTACTATCTGCCTTTGTTAATGTTCAGGTTTCAAATCCATAGATAAGAGATGGAACTACCAATACTTTGTAAAATTTTAAAATAGTTTCTTTTCTACTTTTATTCAATAAAGTACGTTTAATTGTGCCACATAGATAATTGAATCGTTGTATTTTAGTGTGTTTATCTAAATTTCTGTCATTACTTAACTGACATCCCAGATAATTAAAATTCTGAACTTGGTCTATAATTACATTGTTTATCACTATTTTGTTCTTATTGCACATTTTCCTTTCAGAGCTAATAGTTTTGTTTTAGGTGTAGATATTCTTAAATTGTATTTATTACTACTAATTCATCTCAAAGCCGTATTAATATTATAATAATTTTAAAATTTTGCGACAGGTGTAAAAAACAATGCCCCATATATTCATCATAGTGACTAGTTTCTGTAAAAAAGCTCAATTTGTGTTGGTAAATGTATGTAAAAGTTGTTGTTATCAGTAAACTGTGACAAACAATAACCTCATTTGTTGTTTAAAACACATAAACAATAGCAAACATTTTAGGTAACTTATCGATGCTTTTAATAATTCAGGCCATTAGTGTCTCCATTCAAATATGGGCGCAGTGCCGACAAATTTTGTTCTGAGGTATCATATTTCAGTTCTGAAATCCTTTTTTGTCGTTACATAAATTTAAGGCTTTATGCAGCTTCCGAAGAAGCCATATTCAGAATTGTTGTGCCCTCAAAAATGCACATATCCGGGCCAGTCTGAACCCGTGAATCTTGGAATCAGAATCGAGCACGTTAACCGCTGGTCCACCAGGACCAACTAAACTGAAGTTTATATGTTTTAAATGAATATATTAACCAGATTGTTGTTAATAGTTCCTTGATAAAATACAATTATTTGTAAATGCAACAGTTTTTTAAAAATAAATTCTTCCTTTTATTTTGATAGAAGTCTATAATGTAGGTTGTTATGATTATTAGAGACAGAAAAGAAAGAAACACGGGGATAAGAAGAGATTAATTTGTGGTAAGTCGAGGAGAAAAGTGGAATAAAAACGGATGGAAATGACAGACGATCATATTGGGCCCAGCGGGGGGAATTTTTACACATGATCGGCTTCACAAATTGAGTGAATTCCCTTCCAAAAGAAAGAAAAAAACATGAAATGACATTTAAAACAAAGAAAATGTTCTCCGGTAAGAATTGCCTACAACTTCTGCCGCACAACATAGAGTTATAAGTTTATCCTTTTTAACTTTGGTCCCCAAAGACATATATTAAAATTTTCACAAGATTAATTGATACTGAAGCCAACGTATAGGTCCATTGTTCCACACGAGGATGATATTATAGTAATCGAGTAAAACATTTTTCTATGACATTCTGTGTGTACTCGGTGACACGGGGGCCAATGTCAGATGTAGTTTCCGATAAACGTGCTACGCTGAAGTCGAATAATAAAATTACAGTATTCATATTGTTTACTAACATTGAAAGTAGGGAAAGAGAGAGAAGATAAGGACAGAAAGAGAAAGGGTGACTATAGGGTGTGATTGGAACAGACCACATTCACTAGAACGACAATCGCTGACATCAGTGCCGCCTGCCGAGTGCGTACTAAAAAAATCTGACACTACGACAAATATCATACATATGTCCACTTTTCAAATCAGGGACCCTGAGAAAACTATTATAAGACACTACTTCGGAAAATAAAACTTTTCGGTAGCCCAGCCTGGGGGACACGCAGCTCTCTGCCACAGCAAGAAATTTCAAGGATTTTTCTAAACTAACTCACTGGCACTATCGAATCCGTAGATTCATGGCCGCGCGGACATAAGCCCTCGATACATCTCTATCCTGGGCTAATGTTTTCCAATAATTCCCTGTATAATCTACTTCCCTTCAAATCATACATAATGTTATTCACCCACCTCATTCTTGCGCGTTTTCCCTCTGGGTTTCCTACGAGAAGCTTTAATGCACGTGCCTGGTTTCCACTGGTGTAAAATTTTCCGGAGGTAAAATAGTCCTCCATTCAGTTATCCGGCGGGGACTACTTCAGGGAATCCATGCCACGGGCTCAAGGATTTTCCACCGAACAATATGTTATTTCCATTGGGCTACAAACGATTCTTTTTTGTTTCACTTTCACCTGGTGACTCATTTCCTGGACACGGTGCAGTTATCGTGTGAATTAGAGCGTGGCACGTAAATAAAACATAAATGCCTCTTTGTATGATTGATTGATTGATTATTTGATCCCTGTTCATCCCGTGTCGGGTGTTCCCTAGTGGGAAGTTATTTTAAAAGACTAATTTAGTTATACTTATTCCCTTACAGAAGGGACGTGTGTTTAGTACTTCGCCTCGAGAAAACAACTAGGAGGAAACTAAGGTGTTACTCGGAAGGATAATTGTCAGTTAAATTTTGCTCAGAGACCTTTTTATTCAGACTTGAAATTATTTTACGAGCCCGAAAATCTTCACACTCTAGTCCCACGGCTTGAAGTCCCTCCCGAGAAATTCTCCGTTCAGTGCCATATGACTCGATATTACCTACGA
The DNA here is from genome assembly GCA_030220185.1 of Diploptera punctata. NCBI lineage: Eukaryota > Metazoa > Arthropoda > Insecta > Blattodea > Blaberidae > Diploptera > Diploptera punctata. The sequence continues at coordinate 437,145 of JASPKZ010005285.1, read as the reverse complement.
ATATTTTCCAGGCCCCTATTTTACTCAATAAAACACTCTCGTCCGAATAATGGCAAACAAAAACAGATACACACCAATAGCACACCTACACGAAATATTTGACATTCCATACATACAGGACACAAACAAACAGCACGAACACTTTTAAAGATAAATACAGACGTGACACAAACAACATTTTAAGAACCAAAGGCACAAGACAGAACATACTAACAGATTTAACACTGTAGACAAAAGCTCGACTGACAAGATAGCACCAAAGGGCCGGCCATGCACACACAAGTATTAACAAACAAACCGACAAAAGGGTCATGAAGACAAACGGTCACCGCCACCAACACAAAAACCTACATAAACCGTCAGAGCTATAGAGAAAGTTGTAGACCGTTGTATAATATTATCATCGCAATACCTTCATTAACAGTCAGCATCATTTCATTTCTCAAAAAATAGTAACTTAGTCTACCGCTAAAAAGCAATCTGATATTTCACCAAATGCATCAATCTGAAACATTACATTTAGACAAAGAAACTGTGGTAACAAATTAATATACAAAATTTCGCGAGCATATATATATATATATATATATATATATATATATATAACGTATAGCTTCTGAGTTTAAGTCCATTGAGCACACAAATAGAGCATAACGTCGTTATATACTCGTATTTAGTAATTTTGATAATGACAGTAACTCATGTAAACGTTGACAGCAGTAAAGGAGAAGCCTCTCAAGATGACAAATTTGAAAAATGCTGCTAGAGTAGTTTTTAATATACTAAATGAAAACAATGAAAAATTCTAGCTTTAATTGAAGTGACAACGGTGATTTTCTGATAATATATATATATTTATAGGCCTATGTTATAATTAAATTTTTGACATTGAGCAATGCAAGCTTAATATGACATAAGAAAAATAAATGTCTGGACGGGATTTATTTTTATCATGTTATATATATATATATATATATATATCGACTTACAGTGGTCTAGCTGTCCGGAGAGATTTTTTAACAATGGATCATCTTCATACTTCTTTGACCGTACAAGAACATGGAAGGCCTCTCGGATGAGCGATCAACTCAATGAAAACACCACCTCCGAGACATCACGAACTTTTAAGACAAGACACGCTATTCACTCATACATATGATAAGGTGAATTATAATGACCAAATGGTGTTCGGTAATTGTCTGGATATTAATGTTTCCCGACATCTCTCCTATAGGCGAGGAAATATCCCGAAAAAAAACTTCGCCCATGAAACTTGTCTTGAAACCGGGCCTGCTGTGTTCTAGATAAGGCCGTTACCCGAGTCCAGAACGCCGATACACTTAAATTATGAAATAACTGCCACTGTTGGCTTTTCTTTGATATGCCGGTTTTAACAAACAAGGCAAGTACTAGGGCTCGAACAAACATATTTGTATGAAAGTTTGGTTACAAAACCATTACATACCTCTCAAAGTACTGGTGGGTTTCGTTTTTCTGCAAAACTGTGCAATCATGCTCTAGATATCACCGTAGATGTCATTGTAGAAGCCATGTGCAATGCAGATATCTTAACTATAAATGTAAATGGTGACTTTAAATAAAATGCTCACAGCAATATGAATGACTGCAAAACGCACAGTGCAGAAAAGCAAGTTGTTTGCATGTCACATTTGCACATTATTTAATATCAGTGTTGAACGCCACGTCAATTACACTTTTGAAGTTGTCCACTGTTTCACCAATATCGTAGCCAACGTTCTGCCACGCGTAACGAAGCATTGGTCTATATACTCCCGTAGATAACTGATTGTAAATGGCAGAATGCAAATTCATGATAAATAATCTGTCATGCAATTTTGGCTGCATATTACTGGAACGTAGTTTAATAAAGTCTGTTATTCTCTTGGCATATATTTTATATTGCCTGAAGAAATACACATCCAGAGGTTTTGCATATTTTGTAGTTATAGGTGGAATTATTTTTAAATGTACGTCTTTTCCGCCAGATGCTTCCAGTAGTACTTGTTCATCCTTATGTCCAGATCAGGAGTCACAAAGTACTTAATGATTTTCTCGGCAAATTTGGATTCAAAACTGACAGAAAAAACGTCTTCAGATGTTGTTTCGTCATTTTCCCACTCACACTTGCATCGACGAAGACATATGGAGGGCACCGAGTTTATAGTTCCCTTGACATACGGGGTCCAAACTTTCCACTAGTTTCTTGGAAGCAAATACGGCGAGTTTGTCTGCCAATCGTCCTTCCATTGATATAGCAACATCGATCGTGTAACTATGTGTTGTACTGTTAACTGATTGCAACATCGAGACAGTGTTTCTCTCCCTTTTCATGGATAGCGTTCTGTCAGAAGAAAGCTCATAGTTGAACTGACTCTGATCACAGTTCCATACAGAACTAATTTCGATGTTTATCTGTCGCGATATGCTCATTGACGTCAGCAACAAACGTTTGAGCTCCTTGAATCAGCTCTTCTTCGTCATCCTTATCTTTTCGTGTTTGGAGCATAGTGATACGGCGTGATGTTATCCTAAACTCCTTTTTCAAATTAGTAATAAATCCTACTGAAGCTGTAAGGTTTGTACACCCGAGATTTCTGGCTACGTCCAATGCCCAATGTTGTAAATGCCAATAATGAACGGCGGGACCGCATTCTCGCGCTTCATCGAATTTCGCCATTACACGCTCCTTGATGATCTTGAACTGCCGTGTACGATTTCCTTTGAAAACTGTATTTCCTTCTCGTTTCTTTGCCACGTAGTCCAGTATGTTTTTAATATTGCTATTAGACTTCAGTTTAGGGCATCTTTTCATAAGCTTGTCGTATGTGTTGAAACCTCTTACGTGATAATCATCGTATATGTTCTCTAGTGTGTTGTCATCAAACGCCGTGATGATACTTGCGACTTTAACCTTCTTATCAGGAGAGGGTTGGAATTCGCTTTCACTATTTCCATCGCCTCTTCCCGCATTTGCCGTATCACTTGCAATGAGTTGTTCGCCATTATCATCACTAGCATTATAATTATTGTTAGTGTTACAACAGTATCTGTTTCTAACTTATGCTCATATTTCTGCACTATAATAGATACCAGAAAACATGCGAATGATTCATCTTCTACACCAATACCATCTTCACGAAGAAGAGTTCTTCGTAATTTCATCTCAACCATTAGCATTACATTAGCAGGATTGATTACCAATCGCCGACCCATCTGACGCTTCACTACACAAATAACTTCACAAAACGTAACTTCAGAGGCACACTGCACCGTCCCTACTGGTCTCGACTGGCGTACCGGCAGGTCAATGTACAATGAGGCATGGCACACGCAGAGGCCTCTAATGGACGACTGCAGAGTTTTGCAGATGAGCGAGTATCACTAGTGCAATAAGGGACCTTTAAGTTATCTCTCACACGAATTTGGTGTATATGTGTTTGTTCGAGCCCAAGTACTTTCCTTGTAAGATGTTGATCAATGAAGTGTGATATTATATCAGATTACGCAAAACTGAATATTATTTTGTTCAATTGCTGAACTATAAATATTATAAGCAAACACAGCTAAGTAAACATTTTAAAGTTGGAACTACCATTGTAGACACAATTGTTTGCAGATGGTCAGGTCATAGGTGCTGAATCAGAAAATGAATTAAAAAAGCCACACTACTGCTCAAGAAAACCATGGAGAAACATAATCTCAAGATTTCAACGAAGAAAACAAAAACAATAGCCTTTAGGAGAAAATATAGTTTTGAATGATGAAATTATCGAAAAAGTGTACCGAAAATGGTCTGCTACCATTTTCATATCCGTGGACCATTATGCCAGTCTTAATTTCAAAACCTCTTATTGTTATATCTCTATTACGAAACTTATCTTTAAATTCCAATCTAACTTGTAACACACAAGCTTTTAAGCAGAGTCTGTAGCCGGGCCCAAAATACAGACAAGATTCATCTTTCTGGGAAGTAACCACTTGTGTATTGCTCAACATAAATACTTCAAGCTATTACTAATCTCTTTAACTTTACTATTTGATATAAATCGCTCTGATCATGAGGGGAATGGGAATGTGCTCTATAGCACGCAAATCTCAGATTCAAGTACTCGTTAACACAGGTAAGTAAGTTGTAACAAAAAGACATGGAAGATTTAACTAAAATGTGTATAATTAATATTGTTAAGAAAACAAACAATATAATTAGCTGTCGTGATTAAATTATTGAATGTAAACATAATAGAACAGAAAATAACATGAACAGTCGCCAATATTACTTAACACAAATTTACGTACACCCATACTTAAAGTCCTCAGTCATTCAATAAAATAATAATCTTCTAACAGCTTCTTCCTTGAGAACTCAAAATTGAACAGTTCTTGGCCAGGGACCTCCCTTAGATCCCGGGCGAACTTGCAGGAACGAAACTTAGCTTACGACTGTTAATACGACAACACTTCTCGTCGCAGATATCGGTCTCGGCGCATCATCAAGGAGGGGAAATAGGTAAAGGAATAAAAAGGAGAGGAAAGAGCAACGAACACAATATCCACCATCACAGAGGGTATAACATACGTCACGGCAGTTAGATTTACGTCACCATGGCACACAAGTACAGAGTTCTAAATATTCAGGATGTCACATATCTTACAATTGGGAAAATAATATACACGAAAAAAAAAATATAAATTTCAAAGAACGCTTCAAACAAAAACAACAAAAGAAACAATCCTAAAGTTTTATAAGATAATGGCAGTTCCCATTGTGACATATGAATCAGAGAATTGGGCCATGAATAGATCAGACAGAAGATTACTAGAAACAACAGAGATGAAATTACTCAGATACGTTGTAGCATATACTCTAAGAGACCACATTCCTAGTGAAACAATTAGGCAAGAACTCAAAATGTTTAATCTAAATGAAAAAATACAAAACTATAACAAAAGTGGTATGAACATATTTTAAGAATGGACTCTTCTAGGCTAACAAAACAAGCACTGTTGTACCAACCTCAATGCTAGAGATGTGGGACGTCCTAGAAGACGAAGGGAAGATGAATTCTGAGAGCGGAACAGGCCAACGGCCTACCGTGAAGATGATATTATATAAAGTTAAAAATGTATATTAAATAGCCGACTGAGCTAATAGAATTTAAAGTTTTTAAAATGCACCAATCATACCTTTTTTTTTACAAAATTTCCTTAAAATCATAATTATTTCAATTTACAAAGTCATAATCATGAAATCAAATGTATAACTCGTACTTTTTTAACCGAAATGTGTTACAATCACATATTTTTATAATAGTTACAATTTTGGACTGAGTCTAATCAATTAAGTACAAAATAACTAACCTAAAATTAAGAAATATTATATTACACGTTTCAGGAGAAATATGTAAATATTTTGTTATTAGTGAATATTGATTATTATTATTATTATTATTATTATTATTATTATTATTATTATTATTATTATTATTATATTTATTTAACAGATTGTAAGAAGAAAATGCAAAAGTATATAAATTTTTAAGAATTTTAGGGTTAATAAATTCTATCTTCAAGCCACAGTTAGTCCAAAAGCATTCAAGACTAAAAGTGTATAAAACACTGGCTCTTCCAACTCTTTTGTATGGTAGCGAAGTATGGACGTTGAAACAGAAGGATATACAGAGACTTAGATCTGCTGAAATGAGATACCTTCGGAGGACTGCAGGATACACACTTACTAGATCACAAAAAAATGAAGACATCTTAGAAGAATTACACATGGAACCTTTAGAAAACAAATTTCTGATTATAAGTCAAGATGGGTGCAACATGTGCATCGAATGGAAGATCACAGAATACCCAAACAAATGTTAAGATATCAACCTGCAGGAAGAAGAAGACCAGGACGTCCACTGAAAAGACTTTTGGATGGTGTTTCTCTTGAGGCCGAAACAGGTCAACAAATGGCCTAAATTCCTGAATGTACTAAGATGATGATGATTTAACAGATTGTTATAACTGGCGTTAATTCTCTGTTCGACATTTCCATTTCATTCTCTGTAAGCAGCCCTTATCTTCTCATCCCTTTCATTTAATGGTTTTCTGTATATTATTCTTCCAACTATGTTTAGGTCTTCCCTATTTCTTTCTCACATGTGGTATCAATTTTAAGATCCGATGGGGACTTGCAACGCCAAACGGGATGAATGCTGCTCGTAATTAAAAGTTATTAAATCCTTATGTATTGTTACATTTTTATCAATTTATAGTTATATTTACTTACATAAAATTATTACATTTCTGTAATCACTGTTAAGTACAGTATACGATTCTCTATTAATGTTTTATTTTTAGACTCTTAAACATTTTTGATCTTATCACATCTAGAGTCCTTTATGCATATCCGTACTCTACGTTGTCAATTGTCTGCATTCATGTGCATTTGTTACTTCATACTTATTTACAAACCCTTTAACATCTAAGATAAAATCGGTTCCAGAAATCACATAATTTTATTGTTATGTTTCTCATTATTTTTACTTTTTTCTAAAGATCACTGACTTTAATTTTAGTAGTATCATGAATAAGTAATTCCAATAAAACCTCTTATTATTTGTTTTCGATTCCTTGAACATTCCAAATTCTAATAATCATCACCCAATTTATTTACATAAGTCATTCACTAAAAGCATTGCCTGTCCGAGGCTTGGTATTTGGCATTTTAGTGTTGTATTGTTTTTGTACAAGATGAGGAGATAGTCCATTGCTGGAAACCCCAACCTGGAGGACCAGGTTAGTATAGCCAGTGTATTTTATTTTCTCGGCAACCATCATATCTGGTGTCCGTTCCCCTATAAACCATGTGGGGAGGCGCCCGATGGGGTATTAGCAACTCCACAAGGAGTTTGGAAGAAAACGATTACTTAGATAGAAGAAAATGAATGAAATTGGGAACAGAGAAACAACGTCAATTGTAACAATCTGTAAAAATTCAATTAAGATTAAGTGGATTCTGAAATGTTGTTTGAAGTTAGAATTTTCCTTGACTACTGAAGAAAACTAGGATAAAGTCACAGCACTGTTAGATCAGTTAACATAGACGAAAAAATAAGGTAATATTTATGGTCTATCATTAATAATAATAATAATAATAATAATTGTTTATATTATTCACATTATCATGGGTATTCAGTGAAGTGTATCGGCCAATCAAAATATTTGAGAATCTCTGCTCTAGAGTGATATAAAAAATAAGGATGTGAAGGTACTAAGTGTGGTGATTTCAGTTTTCTAATACATCACAGAAACATCTTACATGAAAACGTTGATTGGTAGACTTATTTCCCAACATAACTTTCCCAAAATGTTTAATTCCCAAAATATTTTATTAAAAAAGTTTTTTTTCCCCAAATATTTTGAGTACCAAAGTATTTCATTTTCAAGAATATTTTTGTATTTGTTTGTTTTTGCAATTAAGGACTAACCTAACCTAACACATATCATACGCTGTCAAATCCCACAATTTAAATGATTGTGAACAACTTCAAAAAGATCGTCGGGCACTGAATATATGTTAAATCAATTGTAAATAGACCAAATAATTAGAAAATTTAGAATCCGATTGTAAGAACAGAGATAACAAAGAAACATATATTTAATACAGTTTAACAATTTGAAGAATATAATGATGTAGTTGAAATCTTGATGTAGCCTACCTTTATACTGTGGCTAGAATTTGTCGCTCTACACAAATTATATATAAATGGAATCCTTTGGAACATTTCAACTTTGTAATTTTTTTTAATTGTGGTCGCTTGGAGTATAATGCTTTGGAAAATGTATAACTTAGGATTATTTTAACTTTGGGAACTTAGACTGATGGGAGAAACTGTATTGGAAATAATGTATTAAAAGAAATTCTCCCAATAGAATCAATTTTGCCTTATTTCTCATTTAATTCAAAATATATTAATGATATCCTCATTATAACAATCCATATCACTTTTACCTTTATTTTAAATAGTTTATATTATTTGATATTCAAATTTATTCCTCTCTTAAATAATTCAGACATTTCCTGGACATGTCAAGCGGAAACTCATATTTAAATATGCATTACTTATTTATTACATTTTAATTACATAAGCCAATGTGTAAATGTAAGTAAATGTCAATTAAATCTGTCATGACGTGATTGTGATAAATTAAGGATGCATAATTATGATTTAATGGTAAGTTTAGTTGAATAATTAGTGTCGGGAAGTCTTGAAATAGAAGACGTGTTTCTGGAAATTGTTCAATTATTGAAACATTCCCTGCACCTTGTGATTATTATTGATTCATTGCAATGCTCCCCAAACTTTGCACTTTCTCAACAACTACTTGCCACCTGTCTCATTATTCAACAAGGGTTCCCAATCCACTGTCCGCACACAACTTCTCTATCAATCTTATTCAATGAATTTATTAAAATCTCCACAAACACACGCCCATAACAAATGTGAATGTGTCATTAACTTGTAATTTTCTACTTGATAAATAACTCCCAGAGAATTTCTGCACAACTCCAAACATTATCCAGATCCCAGTTATCAAAAAAGTTAACATTTTAAAATTATACTTGAAATCTCAATACAAGTTTATAATTTTAAACTTTTATGTAGTAACATCAACGATGGTTAAAAAAGACTTTCGAAATTTTTATTGATCCAGATATGAAATCAACAATAACAAAATGAGTAATATTAATTTTAATAGTTATTTGTAATTAAAATTGATTGATCGAGAAATAATTCCTTATTTAATTAAAATTAGCCAAGATATAATTCGTCATTTAATTAAAATTGGCAACAGAGACAGTTCGTTATAATTAAAATTGATAGAGATATAATTAATCATATAACTAAAATGGGAAAGAATATAATTAAGGGTAGTCATCATCATAATTAAAATTGGTCGGAGATAGTTCGTATTTTGTTGAGACGACTGACATACGAGCATTAGGTACAAGTTTTACTATTTGAACTTTTTAGTTAGTCTTATAATTAGATTTGGTCACAAAGACAATTCCTCATATGATTAAAATTTTGTCAGGGAAAATTCCATACATTAAAATATAATTTATCATTTAATAAAAATCGGTGACAGAGACATTTCGTTATAATTGAAACTGGTAAAAAATAATTCTTAGTAGAATTAAAACTGCTCAGAGATAATTCGTTTTATAATTAACACTGGTCTAAGATAGTTCGACATATTATTAAAATTGGTCAAATGTAATTTGTCACATAATTAAATTTTGTCTGATATAGTTAGCCTTATAATTAAAATTAATAATTCGTCTTGTAATTAAAATTAGTCATAGAGTTAATATGTCACATAATTAAAATTCTGTCAGAGAAAATTCGAGATATTATTAAAATTGATACTAATAAAATTCATATCAAATTCCGTTGAGGTGAATAGTCATAAGATAAAAATTAAAAATTAAAATGTACCTGTTGGCAGGTGCCGTCGTCCTCAACTTTGTTACAATGATGTATATAAAATATTATTGACTGAAGCCTTTAGGAAGTTAACTTCCATCGTCAGCAGGACGCTGTAGACGTTGCAGGTCCTGATGCGTCTCCAGTAGGAACTGGCTGGTTTTTAAGTGTCTCATATAAGGGATTGTATGTTTTGGGTGTGTTCTCATTCAGAAGCAAGTTGTTGTCGATTGGTCAATAATATTTTACATACGCCTACACCATTTTAACAAAGTTGAGGACGACGGCGCCTGCCAACAGGTACATTTTAATTTTTAATTTGTATCGTATTATTATTAAAATTACCAAAAATAAAATACCATATAATAAAAATTGGTCACAGACAATTATAAATAAAACTAGTCAGAGATAATTTGTCATATAATTATGATTGGACAGAGATAATTCGACATATTATTGAAATTGGTCAGGAATAATTCCACGTATTAAAAATTGCTCAGAGATAATTTATCGTGTAATTAAATTTGGCCACAGAGACAATACGTTATATTTAAAATTGGTTAGGAAATAATTAGTCATATGATTAAAATTGGTAAGAAATAATTCGTCTTATGTTTAAAATTTGCCACAGAGACAATCAGTTTTAATTAAAATTGGTTATAAAAACAATCAGTTTGAATGTCATTAATATTTAGGGGTTTCCATTTTTTATTTCTTCCTTAGTAATCCTTTAATAGAGATGATTATATACGTGGTGGATTAAATATCAATCGATTTGAATTTCTTTTCTTTCTTTTTTTTTAGTTAAAATTATTCAAGAAAACTTGAACCGAGCTTGAATTCACAACGTTGAAATTATAAGGCAATTCAAATTACCTGTTCCATCAGAAACGACTTCAACTTTGTTCATCTATACAGTTCTTGAATTGTGTAACTGTACCGTGGTCCGAAGTGGAACTTTGAATATATTCACTGTTCAAGAGTGCGGCCACTTTCATTTTTGCCAGCTATACATCAATTTTTAAATACTTTCAATAATAATAATAATAATAATAATAATAATAATAATAATAATAATAATAATAATAATAATAATAATAATAATAATAATAATGCTTTATCTTAGCTGGCAGAGTTAAAGCCTTAGGGCATTTTCTTCCACAAAAATTACATACATATTACAATTTTAAGATATTATTAAAATACATCATACAATGATGATGTGATCTAATACCAGCTAATACTAACAAAAAACATGGAATATAATAAAATTAAAATAATACAAAATAAAGTAAGTAGCTTCCTAGATGATTATTTACAGAATGCTGAATATAGTTGTTATGCAGTTAATGTTTTCATTGTGTCGAACCTAAGATATCACTTAATTTATATTTAAATAATGATAGTGACATGACTGTGAAGTGAGTTCCATGCTCTAGTCATATACTTGTTGAACATAGATTTGGGGATTTATTGCAAAGAGTGGTCATTTATATTTCAGAGCTATAATCGATATGTGGTTCGATGGTGGTTATCGCTGGTTCTATAAACTCTGGCGCATACTCACTGTTGTTCTATAGGACTTTGAAAATATATCAGGTAACCTAAAGTGCTGTTTTTCCAATTATTCCTTACCTAAATTCATAATGTGGGATTGAAAAGGTTAAGACAAATTCTCTTCTTCTTCTTCGGCTTTCCCTAACTTATGGGTTTGCCGTCTTCAGTTGCCATTTATCTCTATCATTCCAATCTCCCTCTTCCAAATTCCGATCATCCATTATAGTTCTGACGTAGGTTTTCCATTTCCATCTTGGTCTGCCACGTTTATTTCTTCCAGGGGGTGACCATTGGTATATATTTTTTGGCCATCCGGACATTGGCATCTTTTAAAAGAAATCTAAATTTATATTTGCTCTAGACTTGACTTCATTATTATCCAGTGTAAGATATATATATTAATTGGTGTTTCCCGTATAATGTATCATATTTATATTATTATTATTATTACTATTATTATTATTATCGTATCATTATTGTTATTACCCTATGAAATGTTGTTTGTACATGACATTTACATTGCTACATTTATTGTATCTTTAACTGTTTATAATTAGTACAGTGTATATCTATAATTGTCGAATATTTATTTGTATTTGTGCTGGTTGAGTGGAAGAGAGGGCCTTATGGCCTTAACTCTGCCAGAATAAATAAAGTATTATTATTATTATTATTATTATTATTATTATTATTATTATTATTTTCCATTCTTTGTACATGGCCATACCATTTAAGTGTTTGATTTTCAATCCTCTTAACAACAGATGTGGTGACATTCATTTCTCTCCAAAGGAATTCATTTCTTATTTTATCCTGTCTTGTTTTTGGAGGCTTCTTCTAAAATAATCAAATTCAACTGTTCTAATTTTGTTCTTTTGTAATTCCGTCAAAGACCAAGTTTCACTTCCATATGACAAAATATTCTGTATTATGCTCTTATAAATTTTCATTTTAGTTTCCTTTGTAATATTTTTATTCCAAATTATTCCATGTAATGTCTTAGTTGCATTTTTTGCCATTGCAATTTTAGTCTGTACATCTCTCTCACATGTACCAAAACTTGTAATTATTGACCCAAGATATTTAAAAAATTCACACTTCTTTATTTTCCCTGTTTCAAATTCCTAAATTAAATATCGCAGCTACTGTATTTTGTTTATTCAATATGTAGATTAATACGAATAAGACTACATGCTTAAGATGTAAATTGGAAGTGGAAAGAAACATAGAACAAGTATCAGTATTTGATTAGGGCCTATTTAGGTGTATTAACAACAAACACTAAAAATGTAATAAAATACGTAAAGGTGGAAGCTGATAAAACAGCACAAATAACACGATATATGAAAGATTGAGTTTGGCGCAACAAACTTTGTCAATAGAAAGCAAAATCCGCATATACAAAACGATAGTTCGATCAATGATCATACGTGGAGCAGAAACTAAAACTAAACAAATAATAAGCACAAGTGAAATGAAGATCATAAGAACTATTCAGGCGAAAACATTATTTGATAGGATATATAATACAGAAATTAGAGACATATGTTAGTAGTAGTAGGACTTTATTAGACAAAAAGTAAGATATTTACAATATTATTTACAAATATGGGTCGCACGGGCAGTAAGCCGTACGTGCTGTTGACAGTCCGTTACAATAAAGTAATAATTGGTACTAGTGTAAAGAAAAAATAAACAACAAAAAAAGCAATAACATTACAATTACATAAAGAAAACACAATAATAATATTACAATTAAAATAATAACACAATAGCATTATACACTAAAAACATTAACATTACAATTACATAAAGAAAACACAATAATATTACAATTAAAAATAGCACAATAGCATTATACACTAAATAAACATTAACATTACAATTACATAAAGAAAACACAATAATATTACAATTAAATAATAACACAATAGCATTATACACTAATTAATTTATATATAATTGTTAATAATTAATGGTATTGCATTTTGATAACATATATTTATTCATGAATGAGTTTTGTCCTTATTTTCCGCGTTTTGTCCAGAAATTTACCGAGGTTTATCCAATTTTCTGGATTTACCAATAACTCGTAGCATGCCAATCTTTCCCGATTTGAATTTAGAAACCTTTCCGGTAATAACTGACGTCTCCAATATTCTAAATCCTTACATTTTCCTAATATATGTATCTCATCTTCAAAATTCAAGACATAACCAAATTTATTATAGACAGTCGAACATGTTGGAAAAGATCATATAGAAAGAATGGAAGACAACATACTTGTAAAAAGAACTAAAGAAGATAGAACAATGGACGGGAGAAGAGCAAGAGGAAGACTAGCCAAGAGATGGACAGACACTGGCTGCACATCCTATATATCTTCCTCTGAGGAGTGATTTGGGAAACAAATAGGGTGAAAATCATACAAATAAAGAACAATAATAAGAAGAGCTATTTTGTTTAATTTTTATGCTGGAATATAGTAACAACAACGAATATTTTTCAACTTTTAACAAAATAATATTTGAGGTTAGCATTTGAATTGATTACACAAAAAAGACTATAAAACGTATCATTTAGGCCTACATAGTTTATTTCCTAGAAGGCAATATAACATTTATAGGCTTAAAGAGAAATATCTTTTGAATTTTTATAAATAGCGAAATGTATATTTCGATTTTTACACGTATGTAGTTCATTTCCAAGAAAATAAGAATTGAACAAACAGAGTTCATATTTTGAAAAAGTTTCTCTTTAAAAATTCTGATTAAAAAACACTCCATCATGGTTCAGTAATTTTGAAGTGAAAAGTAAACTGCTATTTATTTACAAAATAACTTTTAATAAAACGTTTATACTTTTATGGATGTATCATAAAATTAAAAGCATTGATTAATTAAAATGCAGGCTCTATGCTTTACCAACTGTAGTATATTATCGAGTAAAAATAATTATATTTAATTTTCCAATCCCATGCCAAGTGTAGGTCTACTAATTAATATTCTATTTAACGAAGCTCTTAACTCGGATTATTTGTGTCGCAAATCAAATATCGGCTTGTAAAGAGACGACATATTTTGTTCAGAGGCCTCTTATTTCAGGACTGACATATCTTCAATCCACGAATTTACTTTCCTTTCGAAGGAAGTCATACATACACAGGATTTCCATGCTTTGTGTCAACATCAATGTAAGTAAAGAAATACTAATTCTCACCAGAATTTCTTGTTTTACTAGAATAAATCCAGATGGCTACTGGCCTCACAATCATATGTGTTAATCAAAGAGGTAGACTATCATCCAGCCAGTTTAGGGGTCACACATAGTAGAAGAAAGTAAAAACTGGACAAAACTAATGTGTGGTTATTTGGTTGCTTCAGAATAATAATAATAATAATAATAATAATAATAATATAATAATAATAATAATAATAATAACAATATTTGTATTAAGGATTTTCTCTGCATTACAGTAGTTATCCTTCAGTGCAAATGTATTTTGCTCCGCCACTGATTTCTATCCTCAGAATAATAATAATAATAATAATATAAAAAACAATATTTTTATTAAGGATTTTCTCT
>JASPKZ010005285.1:45000-420000 GCA_030220185.1 Diploptera punctata | reverse complement strand
GTGACAAGGTAGCACGCTACCTCGAGACAACAGCGGTGGACCTCATCGTAAATTTTATTCCCTCAGCTTAGGTGTTGCTTATTTTTTGTGCCAATTTTTTTCCCTCGAATTTTAATGGTGCGTTTTATATCCGGGATCGTTTATTTTTGGGTTAATATACGATATTCCAAAGAAAATATTTACCTAAAGGAAGACCTAGGTATGGATGGATAGATCAGATGAAGCAAGACTTAATGTGTATAAAAGTAACCGAGAAAATTGAGAATACTGGAGGTTTTCTAAAACTCAACCCCTGCCGTATAAAAGGGACACCAGAAATGGGACATATCAATGACGCTGTAAGTTACTATTTTTAATTATTTTTTACATTTGAAAATAATATCAGTCCATCGCTTTGGTTTCTTGGTAGTGTCGCTACTTTGTACAGAGAGGGTCCAGGTTCGGTCCGCGGTCGGGACATCGGGACAGGTTTCATAGGTGATTATTTTTTTCAGAGTTTTTCCTCACCTGTAGGCTATCAGAAATGCCAGGAAAATTAAAGGCCCAAATTGTCCCAGAATATATCTGGTCATCATAATATTTATCATTTTCGCCGATTCAGTACGAATGCTTGAATGAATAGCATTTTTCATAAGTAATGCCACGAGTGATTTCCAATTTATCTAGAGAATTTGGAAATCAAGAGTGGCATTTGTTAGGACTATTTAACGAATAAAATTAAGCCGTTTACTCACAAATCATTATTTAAACATAAGTTATTTTAAAATATTTATATGTTTAATGTGATCGGCGATGTTTGAAAACAAATGAGAAATGATTGGTACGCTTCATTTGCTTATTTTGTTCTTCACTGCAACCAGATCATATTGTTTATTGCCAAAGGAACGCAATATTGCAAGAATGCACTCTAGTGGAGAAAAAAATGAAACACATCAAACTGTATATTAATTCATTTCTGATGTCCTATGATGTAAATATGACAACTATTTTTCTGGAATGTTATTACCTGGGAAAAAATACATTTAAGAAAATGCAAAGAGTGGTTTCTTTTTTTGGTGGTATAATCAATTGCTACAAATGTTTTTATATTAACTCCCGCATTCGCTATGTGTTGACATTCATGCACTATATATACCGTCTGGTAGCCATATCTCTTGGAGAGCCAGTCACTGTAAAATAATTCTATGAGCTATTCAGAATGTTAAAAAGGAGGTGCTTTCTTTATTATGATAAAATTTAGTTGGTAAATTCTAGGCGAAACACGACTGTGATTGGTTGTAAATAAAAAATCATTGAAATGTGATTGGTCATTGACTCCCATTTGGGGCATGAGTTAAATAGTCATAAGTAATGCCACGAGTGATTTCCAATTTATCTAGAGAATTTGGAAATCAAGAGTGGCATTTGTTAGGACTAATTAACGATAAAATTAAGCAGTTTACTCACAAATCATTGTTTAACTATAGTTATTTTAAAATATTTATATATTTAATGTAAACGGCGATGTTTGAAAACAAATCAGAAATGTGAGGTTATGTTCATTCACTGCTGCTTGATCATATTATTTATTGCCAAAACTATATATCATAATCAACATTACGGGTTATTGATTTACTTTTTTAGTAAACAACTCAGTAAAATCAAGGAATCTTTTCATTATTTGCTATATTCAATGTATTTGTTGGAGAAAAATAATGCTTTGACCTGTTCAGAATATTAAAAAGGAGGAGCTTTCTTTATCACAAAAGCAGGAGTTGATAAAGAGAAATCGGTAAAGAGCGAGGTGAAACACGACTGTCATTGGTTGTAAAACAACATTCATTGAAACGTGATTGGTCATTGACTAGCATTTGGGGCATGAGTTAAATTGTCATCTTAAATGGTGTCTTGTCTCGGAAGAGGCCCTGGATTGAGTTGATCGCTCATGTCTTACTTTGCCAAAATGTGTGCGATTTAAAGTTTAAAATCTTTCCCGTGACAAGTCTGCCACTGTGTGGTATATAATTCTATCTATAAGGTGAGAGATTAAACTACGGTAGAGAAGAAAATTAAAAAAGTAGTGTCTAAAATTTGTTTATTTTTAATATAATTTACACTTATTTTGTCCAACTGTTGAAGCCATCCTCTAATTGAGGAACCAATGAAGTGCAGACTTCACTTGCGAATCTAAAGTGATTATTTTTATGGGAGCAGGTTGTTGGGCCTCAGGTTGTGAATATTACTAAGTAGAAAAGCATTTAATAATAATGATAATAATAATAATAATAATGATTTATTTTGTATTTAGCAAGTAAATCAATACGTGTACATAAAAACGCACACACCACCACATTGTTGTACATATGTGCATGCTAAGGGCTTCTTTAATCTTCAACCCAACCTCCTCCCCCAATCTTTTGATGACGTAGCTGCCACCGTACTAATAGGTACTAATTGCGACAGGTTCATAGTTGGGTGCTTCACAAGAAGAGAAGAACACCCCCTCCCCTTTTTCCCAATTAATTGACTCGTGATAATTAAGCAAACCCTGTTAGTAACCCCCGGAGGCAGAGTTATAACGATTGTGTGTGTGTGCCTTAACGAGCGCTGTACCTACAGCTTTTGTCTGATTAGATAAAGCAAGCTTAAAACAACAACAGATACCTCGCCTAATGAAAGGCTACAGACAGACAGAGATAGAAGTCAAGCCGCTCTCAACAATGCTGCCACCTTGCGGGACTTTAATTCCCCCGCCAGCCATTTCTTTTCCTATATTAAATAACTCTGAAGTCTATTTCTGGACTATTAGC
The DNA here is from genome assembly GCA_030220185.1 of Diploptera punctata. Classification (NCBI taxonomy): domain Eukaryota; kingdom Metazoa; phylum Arthropoda; class Insecta; order Blattodea; family Blaberidae; genus Diploptera; species Diploptera punctata. The sequence continues at coordinate 417,211 of JASPKZ010005285.1, read as the reverse complement.
TAGTTAGGAGAGAAGGCATTTAATGATTTAGTCTCGTAAGCTTTCACGGCCTTCTTAGAATCTGAGATGATCGCGTATAGTTCGATGTGCTTATATTTCTTGCGAATTACAATAATTATTAGTGAAATTGAATTAAATGTTATTTTATTTTTATTCTACTTTACTTTTACTCTTTCTGCAGGACATATTCAACTCCCATAGAATTAACAGGCCTACATCCTGTAGGCTAAACTTTGAACCATACACCAGACAGGTATACATTGGCTGAGCCGTAATTTCAAAACAAATTTGAAAAAAATTAATAATAGTTTTAAAAAACTAAAAGAACACGCTTTATTAGAAAACTAAAAAATGAAAAATAATTTTAATTTCCAATACGCTTGGGATAAAATAAAGTGGTCACCAAAAAAATCATCACACATATAGAATAAAATTAGAGTTATCAACAAAGAGAAAATAATTTTACCATCAAAAGCGTGGGGTGCTCTATATCAATTAATATATTTGATAATAAACAGATATTGGTAAAAGTAAGCTCTCTAAGAAGAAAATGTAAAAAACATAAAAAGCACCCCACGCTTTTGATGGTAAAATTATTTTCTTTTTGTTGATAACTCTAATTTTATTCTATATGTGTTGGAGATGATGTTTTTGTTGACCAGTTTATTTTATCCCAAGCGTATTGGAAATTAAAATTATTTTTCATTTTTTAGTTTTCTAGTAAAGCGTGTTCTTTTAGTTTTTTAAAACTATTATTTATTTTTTTATTTTTTAGTTTTAATATTTTACAGAATAAGATAAAAATGAAAATATCTTGAAATTAGACACTATTGTAGTATGAGCTAAAAGTAATACTCTTCTATAAAAAGAACCCTCCCAGCCGGATTTGAACCAGTGACGCATGGATTACTGAAATTATATACCACTAAGAGTTCACTGCTCTACCAACTGAGCTCTTACAACGATTGACTAAAATCTCGACAAGTCCGCAACCTATTATACCAGTTTTCATTTTTTTGATTTTCGGATGATTCTGGCCAGGATTTTTGAAACAAAATATGAAATTATTCTATTGCCATGGGTCCTCTAGACGTATACAAAGTTTCAAGTCGATCCAATGTTTCTAAGTGGGTGAAAATCGCTTTGAAAGATTCCGTTACATTGATACAAAACACGTTGTTTTTTATTTTCTGATGATTATGCCCAGGATTTTAGAAACTAAATATGAAATTATTGTATTGTCACGGGTCCTCTACAAGTATACAAAGTTTCAAGTCGATCCAATGATTTTAAGTGGGTGAACATCGCGTTGAAAGATTCCGTTACATTGATACAAAACCACTTTTTTTTTATTTTCTGATGATTATGGCCAGGCAGGATTTTTATAAAATAAATTCGAAATTATTATATTGTCACGGATCCTCTACAAGTATACAAAGTTTCAAGTCGATCCCATGATTTCAGGGGTGAATGAAAATCGTCGTTTTGAAAAGATTCCGTTACATAGATAGATTAGATAGATACAGGTCAAAGCTAATAGTAAAAAGGTGTAAAAAAAATATTTCATTCCTTACAAAATACAATAATTTTCTTTCTATTACTTACTCGAATTCAATTATATGTAAGAAAATGAATTAATAATAGGACCCCGGTATTGTGTTTTTAAAAAACCAATTTAACAATTGAATGATAGATTATGATACCCCTAAAAATCTTCACAATGAATTAACTCTTTAGAATGTTGATGTGTCCCGCGCCGTAGCCGAGCGGTTAAGGTAGGAAGCCTTGGCGCAGAGCTACGGGACTTGCGCTGGTTCGAGTCTCCATGGGGGAAGAAATTTTCTCATGGTATTTCGGCCAGTATGGGACCGGTGCCCACCCAGCATCGTGAGGCAATTGGGTAGCTACAATAAGTAGCGGCTCCAGGTTGAGGAACCAGTTATAACGGCTGGGGGACTCGACATGCTAACCACATGTCACCCCTACACTGGCTGTTGATCATCTACCTCTGTGATTGACACATGTGGATGTGAAGGGCCAGCAGCCGGCTGGTAAAAGGGCAACCGCTGAAAAGTGGAAAGACCCTCAATCAATCGGAGAATGTTGATGTTAGAAATATTTCAAGATAAATGCGAAAAAAAAGTGATATATTCAATCAATAAAATGTTAATCATTGCATCAACTTTCGGTCAATCGTTTGCCTTATTATTTGTAACAATGAAACGAACTACTCTCAGTTGACAAAATGGATTGCAAATTATCTCACAACTATTAAAAACATACATTTTTGTAACATGAATAATTTATTTTTATTTAGCTTTATAATGAAATAAGCACCATGATTTAAAAATATTATGTTCATATAATTTGTATTGACTACCATTGCTTGTTTACTTATAAAGTTACAATTAAATTTGCCACGGTTTATTCACTTGTTGGGAAAAGTTGCTAATTTTTTTGTGAACGTAACGGTACTCGACACTGTAGTTTCAATTTTCCGGCGTTTTTGTAAAATTGTGAGGTACAGAAATGAGACATAATAAGAAATAAAATAGTTGCAAAGTATGATGTTCCATTAATGAGAGATGAAGGAGGGAGGAGAGCAGTTGGCGTGTTAATGAGAAAGTCTAGTGCAGACTTGGGATGGACTTGGATAGCAGGACACGACATGATATTCCACTCTGGATTACCGCTCTCAAGAACAAGATGGCGGCTTCATTTTTTATCTTACCTTACTCCTAGAACAAGTTACTATCCTCTCGCTATCATGCTCCAATACCTAACAACTAGATACAAAATGATTTCTTGTTCTGATCTCTTCTTCTCCTTCTTCTCAATCATAGTTTCATTCCCAGGCCTTACAGTGGCATGACGTGTCGGGAGAGGGAATATAAACTTTGGATAACACACATACGGTCTTTGACCACATAAGGACATGGAGGGCTTTCCCAAATGAGTTATCAGCTGACTTCAGGCCCCCCTACGAAACAACACGAACATTTAAGACGAAACATATAATTCACGTCACAAGTCACATGGCCTAAAACGGATTTGTTGATGATAATGTGATGACATTAATTTACTCGCACGTTCATACTAAACATGACGAATGGTGACAAAATGATGTTCGGGAACCATTTGAGCTTAAACGTTACCTCAAATTTGTTTTACAGGTGAAGAAAAAGTCCGACTAAATCATCATCGAGGAAACAAGTTTCGACCGGAGATCGAACCCGAGCTCATAGCGTATGACGCAACGACACTACCTCGAGTTTTGAAGTTAAAATAACAACGAATCAGGCCAGTTAAAATTATTATAAAACTATTATTTTATTTCTCAAATAATACCTCTTAGATTATAACCTTTTATTTTTATTGTAATATTTTTGTTTTCTTAAAATTATTGTTTTATGATTTAAAATATTTCATTTATGTTAGTTTACTGAATAATAATTAGATGCGCCCTTTATAAAATGTCCAGCTACCAACTGACATCCCTGATTGCATGATATACTCTTCCCAGGAATAGAGAGAGTTGTATGTTTTCTGGATTACCTCTCCCGAACATAGTTTCCTACAGGAATTTATGTTCCATTGCGGTAATTCACACATAAACCATTTGACGGAGAAATCGAAACATGTACAATACCTAAACATTATTCATCATTATGATTTTCCAATAACACCAGAAAGCCAGAGAGCTAATAAGACAACAGACATTTTAAAAATGGTGTAAACTTATGCATAAAGTAAAGGATGTTGTTCTATAAGAAACATATACTTCAATCAAATCACTGGGGTCAGAAATAAGACCAATCGAACGTCTTCTGAATTGAGAGATATTAAATTTAGGCAAATGCGTGCGCGGTTCGAACCGTTACACGTAGATCCCGGGCAATAATCTTTGTAGGCGCTGCCTCAACAAAACTCTTGGCAATGTTTTGGGATCTTGCTCCTACGGAGACCTTGCGCATCGCTAGGCACAATAGTGTAAAAATTCACATTGCTGCAATTCATCGATCAAAACAGCTCACAGTCCGTGTGGAAGTTCACGGGATAGCAGATATATGTCGCTCTCATCATCGACCCTACAATATGTTTTGAATCCAGCCTTTAACAACTATTTTATATGAACTTGGAGAAGGCTTTGTAAGAATCTATTATCCCTTATTAGAAGGATAATATACAACTGGAAACTATGTCCGTTCGAGGTTTACTTATAGGCTCTGGAGGTATAACACTTAACAAAGCAACTAGGAACTCGCAAAGATCTCATAGTACAAATTGTAACAACCACGCTGAATGGCTGCATTTGCATCTTATGAAAACATATTTATGGGCAGTCTCCAAATCCTGTTTCTTCATTTTCCGTTTAATTCAGAATTACCCTTTTACCTACACTCTAGTTCCATCTTGTTCTATACCTATTATATAAATTAGCTAACTCGCTAGCACTATCGAACCTGTAGGTTAATGACCGCGCGGACATAAGCTCCCCATACATCCCCATCCTCAGCTAATGTTTTCCAATCATCCCTTGTATAATATACTTCCCTCAAATCATGGTTGATGTTATACTCCCACTTCATTATTGGTCTACCAATTGAGCGTTTTCCTTCTGATATTCCTACAAGACGCTTCCATGTCCCTCTCTCATTCCCCATTCGTGGCATATGCATATTTTTTTGTTTGTATATTACCTTTTTTAATTGTTTTCTTCTTTATTGTCAATTATTATTTGTCACTTTTGGCAAACGCTATTTGGTTATTTACGGTATATATGTATATATCCATAAGTACCTCTTGGAGACATGGATGGTCCCCTTAGTGGGAGTTTCTTGACCAAGCTAATTTAGTTACGACTATTTCCCTACAGTTTTCAGTGAGTGACATGTGATCAGCACATTGCCTCAATGAGACATCTAATAGGCAAATAAGATTTGGGTAAGTTATTAAACAAATCTTAAGTAGGAAACAAAGTACCGTCTATGAAAATAAAAAAAGTAGTGTCTGAGAATAGTAAATTGGAATTGCAATTAAAGCATATTATATTTTCATCCCATTTTAATAAATCATTTTATTCTTAAAAGGGAACTATGAATGTTCTCAAATCGAAACTAGCTTTGAAATTGTTATTACATCATCTCCAAAAGACAAATAATCTATTACGAATTTTAACTCTAAATAACCGAAATCGAGATCCAAATTTCTTGAAGAAAGCAGTAAAATTTAAACACAGGTATAAATGAGTACAGTTGTGAGAACGTATTAGGTTGTCCAAGTGCTATTGCCGAGCTATCATGCTCAAATTTTTTCTAATTTAGTATCTGGACCTTTTGGTTGGAACTCGCAGCTGATTTTTAGTACATATGATCTCTACTAGATGATTATTACTTCATTATCAAAATTTGAAGGAGTCTTCGATATAAAAAATGACAATTCCCTTGTTAGATAAATCATTTTATTCTTAAAAGGGAACTATGAATGTTCTCAAATCGAAACTAGCTTTGAAATTGTTATTACATCATCTCCAAAAGACAAATAATCTATTACGAATTTTAACTCTAAATAACCGAAATCGAGATCCAAATTTCTTGAAGAAAGCAGTAAAATTTAAACACAGGTATAAATGAGTACAGTTGTGAGAACGTATTAGGTTGTCCAAGTGCTATTGCGGAGCAATCATGCTCAAAATTTTCCTAATTTAGCATCTGGACCATTTGGTTGGAACTCGCAGCTGATTTTTAGTACATATGATCTCTACTAGATGATTACTTCATAATCAAAATTTGAAGGAGTCTTCGATATAAAAAAATGACAATTCCCTTGTTAGATAAACTAAAATCAAGGTATATAAAACATTGATTAGACCAATCATTACTCATGGTTCTGAAATTTGAGTACTTAGTTTTTATATCTGTAATAATTTAAGTAGTTTTGAAAGGAAGGTATAAAGAGGACATTAGAAGTGGTTTTAGGTAACATTTGAAGAAGGAGATGTAATAAAGAATATAATAATTAGGAGATCTTGATGTCGTTTCAAATATTAGGCTTAATTGTTTGAGATGGAGTGTACATATTAATAGAAAGTCTGATAATAGAAAGGTGAAACAGATTTTCGGTTTGCAACCTCAAGGAATTATATTAAGAGGATCACCTAAGAACAGGCAGAGGAATTGTGAACGCCAAGACCTTATTCATCTTCGCCCTTAGAGTTATCCAACGCCTAAACCAGAACAAAATAAAACAATAATATATTTGAAACATCTTTCTATGGAAAAACTTGCCTGCAGGAGGATCGTCGTTTAAGGCAAAGGCCCTTATTAGACTTTTTAGTATCATTTTTAAAAAGAATGAGAAGCGCTAATATTCGCTTTCGGGAGAATCCAGATTCAAACCCCGATGTCGATCAATCTGAATGTAGTTTTACCTAGATTTTGTATAACCATCAATGCAACTGCTGGGTTGAAATTTCAATACCAGGACCAATTTCATCATAATCAAGTATTACATTAGACCTACAACATTTAAAAGCAACCAGTGGACATCCATTTATTAAATGAAATCGCGTGTTCTTGGTAACACCCTGGTTGTTAACGGGATCTCTAATAGGGACTGCACAAGGTTTCTCAAAATATGTTCAGATCATTTTTGGTATCTGCATACAGCGTGAGTTTTAAATGTGCCCAAAGTCAAATATATAGAGGATTGAGGTCATTTGAGGTTCGCGAAGTCCCCAAATGTGATTAAGGATCAAGAAAAATGTATACTGCAATTTAAAATTGCAATAAATTTATTTCTGTTTTGGTACTTTATTTTCAATTGTACCCTTCTAATATCCATCCATAGTAATTCTGCCCGAAGGCAGGTCCTTCACTGCAATCATAGCATTTTCATGCTATGCTTGCAGCTTTACTAGGGAATTGTAGGTGTGGTAGCTTCCCGTTGCTTTCCACACCGATGAAGGATGATGATGATGATGATGATAATGATAAGATGACGATGATGATGGCCATATGATTTCGGGGACCGTTTGGGTCTTAAAGTTTTCCTGACATTTGTCTTACAGGTGAGGAAAAACCCCGATAAAAACCTCACCCAGAAAAACTGCCCCGACTGGGGATCGAACCCGGGCCCGCTGCTTGACAAGGCAGCACGCTACCTCGAGACCACAGCGGTGGACCTTCTAATATAACGTTTAATAATAATCTCCTTCATTCAATAATGTTTCCTGCTTCTCGTGTCACGTGGACTTCATGGATACAGTTGAATCTTACAAACAACCAGCTAATGCCTAACTATCACATTGTGGGGTGAGTAAATTTTAGCTTACGCACAATTACAGTAATTTTGTCTTTTTAATAACATAGCATACAGTACTTGCTTTTATCATTTATTAAAGTATACTGATTCAACTTATGGGTCGCATGTAGTTTAGTATTCTTGAAGGTGACTCCCCAACTCAAAACAATTGAGAATTACTGCAGAAGACCATATCTCAGAACAGCAGAATAATTAAACATTAGTTACCGGCAATTACTTTTTATAGGTAAATATCAATAAAACTAAATATATGGTCACACATATAAATACATTATATAATGTAAATGGACAGCTGATGACAAATTAGGGAAATTTTGAGGAAGTGGCTGAATTTAAATACCTAGGACAATAATCACAAATTGGAATGAGATGCACAAAGAAATTAAACGTAGGCTCAATTCTGGTAATGCGTGCTATTATGCATTACAGAGACTTTTGAGGCCCCAACTTCTTTCAAAAAACGTTAAACTGAAAATATATAAAACTATTATTCTACCAGTTGCGAAACATGGACTCTTACTTTAAGGAAGGAAAGGAGATTACGAGTATTTGAGAATAAAGTTCTTAGGAACATTTTTGGACTAAAGAGTTGTTGAGCACTTGGTCTAGAGAACCAAGGGTCCCGGGTTCAGGTCCCGGTCTGAGCGTATAATTTTTCTCTTCAAATATGATTTATCCATCATTGAGATGTACGAAATCAATAATAATAACATGGAAAAAGCCGTACTGGCTGTAATGTATAATTCCCAAATATGTCTTCTTAATAAAGGAGTCGCCATTTGCAAGATAGAAGCATTTGGTGGACGGGAATTACAATGTATATAGAGAAAGATTTGCGTTTAGATCGGTACTTGCTCAGGTAGCTCAGTTGGTAGAGCACTTGGTCTAGAGAACCAAGGGTCCCGGGTTCAGGTCCCGGTCTGAGCGTATAATTTTTCTCTTCAAATATAATGAGAGATGAACAGACAGGTGAATGGAGAAGCCTACAGTGAATTAAATGGTCTTTATAGGAAGCCATATATAATAAGAACAGTAAAGTATCGTAGACTGCGATGGGCAGAACATGTGAAACGAATGGGGAATGAAAGCTTCTTGTAGGAATACCAGAGGGAAAACGCCCAGTTGGTAGGCCAAGAACGAGGTGGGAGAATAACATTAACAATGATTTGTGGGAAGTAGATTATACAGGGGATGATTGGAAAACATCAGCTCAGGATAGGCATGTATGGAGAGCGTATGTCCTGCGGCCACGAACCTACGGGTTTGATAGTGCCAGTGAATTAGTTAGTTAGGTTTCGTAAAAGCTAAATTTTATAAACATGGTTGATTGGTTTATAATAGTTGGATTTCGTGAGTTCAAACTTAAGGGCGCAAAATCTTAAACAAGGCTTCCTTCGGAAGGAATGTAAAACTGCGGGCGACACCTGGTAGATTGATGGTAAATATAAATACCTGAAGCCTGATGTTAGAGGCCGCTGACAAAAATTAATCGGCTCTTCCATGAATGAATTGAATTGCGATGCTAAAAATCGCGATGTTAAAGAGCATCTTTAATAAAACACAGTAACAAGGTCCAAAGTCATTCATACCACTTCATATTTCTACTTCGTTTTTATCTGTGATTAAGAGTATCAAATGTAAAAGAAATATTATATATATTAATATTAAATTAAATATATTTTTTAGAATGTGTGGCGCTATAAAACGGACACTGAAAAATACAACTTTGAGGTTGACACAATTAAAATTTTATATAATTATGGCAGTGCCTGTCTTAACATATGCAAGTGAAAATTGGACTCTTAACCGTTCAGAAAGAAGAAAAATATAAACTGCAGAAATGAAGTCCTTACGTTCAATAGCAGGTCTGACAATGTTGTACAGAAAAAGAAATGAAGATGATCTTGTAGAAGATTTCCGGGCTGTTGGCCGCGGTCTTGAGGCTTGTAGTTCCCCAACGTTTCGCCAGAGAATGCGTCAGGCATCTTCAAGGGTTGTGCTTGGGGAACTAAAAGCCTCAAGACCGCGGCCAACAGCCCGGAAATCTTCTACAAGATCATCATAGTAACTCCGGCCGTGAAAGCCTAAGTCAATATAGAAATGAAGATGTTAGGAAAGACTTAAGTATTTTTAATTTAACAAATAGAATTGATAACATGAGAAACAACTGGTATGAACATGTTAAAAAATGCCTTCAGATAGAATCCCTCAGCTATTATTAAAGTACAAACCAATAGGACATAGAAGAGTTGGACGCCCATTTACTAGATGGGAAGATTCATTAAATCCCACTTGATCTGAAAACAGGTCAAAAGGCCTAATTTCATAAAGTAGTAGAAGAAGAAGAAATTTAAAAAAAAACTTTAACAAAACTTGTAAATCAGCTTTCATTTGAGACCCTTTTTCATATAACTCCTCTAAAACCAAGTTTTACTTTGATTTAATTAATTTACATCCTATATTTATAGTCCTAACATCTTACTTTGAAAGATGATAAAATATTAGGACTATTTGAGAATAAACTCCTCTGAAAACATTTTATATCAAAGAGAGACGAACATACAAGCGAATGGAGGATACTACAAAACTGAGAGCTACATGATCTTTATGGGAAACCAGATATATTAAGAAAAGTTGATGCGATGGGTAGGACATGTGACACGAATGGGGAATGAAAGAAGGACATGAATACTTAAGTACTTCCTATAAGAACACCAGGAGTATATACATCTAGCAGATATATAAGGCAAGAGTGAGGTTGTTGGTCAACATGATTTTTGTTACATGAGTACCAATAGTTGCACTTAATGCAGTTTCTTATCATGTTTTCAAATATGTATTCGGAATTTCTCCTTCACCCACAGTTTTTTTTTTTACTTCAATTTCAATTAATGGATTTAAATAATTATTTTTTAATAAACGTTTTTTCGTCCATTTGTCCATTGTAAAATAAAACCAAATAATAATAATAATAATAATAATAATAATAATAATAATAATAATAATAATAATAATAATAATAATGTTTTATTTATTCTGGCAAAGTTAAGGCCTTCTGTTACGCTCTACCAGCACAAATATAAATAAATATTTGACAAATATAGATATACAATATACTAATTATAAAAAGTTAAAAATACATTAAATGTAGCAATGTAAATTTCATGTACAAAGAACATTTTATACGATAATAACAATAATAATACTTACGATAATAATAATAATATTATTATTATTATAATCATTATTATTATAATAATGATATAAATATGATAGATTATACGAGAAACACCAATTAATATATATATATATATATATATATATATATATATATATATATACTTTATACTGGGTAATAATTAAGTCGAAGTTAGATCAATTATAAACTTAGATTTCTTTTAAAAGATGTCAATGTCCGGCAGCCCCTTATTTCTTGTGGTAGGGAATTCCAATTGCGAGAAGTGGAGATAGTATATGACATGGAGTGAAGTGATGTCCCATGTTGCGGTATATTAAGCAATACACTATGTTGTGATCTTGTGTTTAAGTTATGGTTTGAGGATAGATATTGGAAATGAGATGATCTTAAATAAGAGAATTAGATAGTGCGATTTTCTTCTCTCTTTTAGATGTAGCCATAACAATTCGTGGAATAATGGAGAAATGTGATCGTATTTTCGAACATTAAATATGAATCTGATACACATATTATGGACACGCTGCAGTTTGTCCGACAATCCGTCACTTTATATCAGTTAGTAGAACGTCACAATAGTCAAAATGCGGCATCACTAAGGTTTGAATTAAAATTCTTTTAAGAGCTGTAGGAAGAAAATTTTGAGACGCTTTAGGGAATGCATTATGGAGAAGATCTCTTTAGATGTTTGTTTTACTTGGGCACACTTACTTACATACTCACTCACTGGCACTATCGAACCCGTAGGTTCATGGCCGCGCGGACATAAGCTCTCCATACATCCCTATCCTGAGCTAATCCTTTCCAATCATTCCCTGTATAATATACTTCCCTCAAATCACAGTTTATGTTATTCTCACACCTCATTCTTGGTCTACCAACTGGGCGTTTTCCTTCTGGCTTTCCTACAAGAAGCTTCCATGCATGTATTTCATTCCCCATACGTGCAACATGTCCTGCCCATCGCAGTCTACGAGACTTAACTGTTATTATATCTGGCTTCCTATAAAGACCATGTAGTTTATTGTTATATAATCTTCTCCGTTCACCCGTTTGTTCATCTCTCTTTTATCCAAAAATTTTCCTAAGTACTTTATTCTCAAATACTCCCTTAAAGTAAGAGTCCATGTTTCGCACCCATATGATATAACTGGTAGAATAATAGTTTTATATATTTTCAATTTAACGTTTTTTGAAAGGAGTTGAGACATCAAGAGTCTCTGCAATGCATAATAGAACGCATTTCCAGAATTGAGCCTATGTTTAATTTCTTTGTGCATCTCATTCCTACTTGTGGTTATTGTTCCTAGGTATTTGAATTCAGCCACTTCCTCAAAATTCCCCTCATTTGTCATTAGCGGTCCATTTCCATTATATAATAATTTATACCTGTGACCATATATTTAGTTGTATTGATATTTACTTCCAGTCCTAATTTCTTAGTGTTACTCAATACTGTGTGCGTGTTGTCCTTTAGTATCTCATCGCTATCGGCCAATAGTACTACATCATCAGCATAAACTAACAGCTTATTAATACCATTCAGTTGTAAGCCTTCCTCATTCTCTAAAGATTTAATGGCATGCTCTAGTACATAATTAAATAGTAGAGGAGATAGTGCATCTCCTTGCTTTAACCCATTCTAGATTTCAAAAGTATCCGGAAAGTGTTTGCTTACACGCACCCAACTCTTTGTGCCATTTAGACACATTCGTATAAGTCTAGCTACCTTCTTAGGAATTCCGAACTCCAGCAGGATACTATATAATTTCTCCCTTTTAATTGAATCATATGCTTTTTTTGAAGTCTAGATATAGTTTTTATTATTGATTTCGTACATCTCAATGATGGAGTCCCGGGTTCAAGTCCCGGTCTGAGCGTATAATTTTTCTCTTCAAATATGACTAGATATAGTTGATCTACAGTACCATTATATTCCCATTTCTTTTCTAAAATCTGTCTTATACTAAAAATCTGATCTGTTGTAGACCTGTTTCTTCTAAATGCATATTGATGATCTCCTAGAATGTCATCAATATAGGGAGTAAGTCTGCTTACTAATATATTTGTTAGAATTTTGTACGAAGTTGAAAGTAATGAGATGCCCCTGTAGTTGTTGCAATCAGTTTTATCTCCTTTTTTATAAATTGGTACGATAATTGATTCCTTCCATTCATCTGGAAGAGCTTCTTTTTCCCAAATCATGCTAAGCAACCAGAGTATCTTTTCCATCAATTTTTCTCCCCCTGATTTTATCAGTTCTGCTGGGATCTCATCTGAATTTGATGCTTTATACATCTTCTATTTACAATCGCCATTTCAATTTCTAATGCACTTGGTTCTGCGACTAGCTTTTCTGCTGTCTGTAAATTATCCCCCTCAATGTCCTATTCTCTATGTACATTTAATAGCTGATTAAAGTAATTTTTCCATCTATTTAATATACTCCTGGAATCTGCAATCATATCCCCATTTTCATTCCGAATTATGTTTGTTCTAGCCTGAATCCCTTTTCTTCTCTATACTAATTCCCTGATATAATTCTCTGATGTTCCTATTTTTTTTGCGTTCATTTCAAGATCATTAATCTTCTCTCTCAAATATTCCCTCTTTTCACTCTTTAGTAACTTGGTGGTTTTCCGTCTGACACTACCCAATTGCTCTAAATTTACCTCATTTGGCTCGTGTAACCATTTCATTTTTGCTAGCTTTCTTTTCTTTACAATGTCGGCACATTCCTCATCAAACCATTTCTTGTTTTGCCTCTTTTTTAAACAACCAATGCTTTCTGATGCTGACAATTTAATAATATATCTAATAGCCTCCCATTCTTTATTTATATCAGTTTCTTCTTCGTTTGCCACATTGTCATCTGAAGATTCCAGTACTTCAAATCTATTAGCAATTTCGATTTGGTATTCTTGCCGCATTTCATCATTTTTCAAGTTTTTTTAATTCAAATTGTACAGAATCATCTTTAGCGTTTGTTCCTCTCATTAGCGATAGCCGTTGCCTGATTTTCACCCTGACCAGATGATGATCCGATTTGCAGTCTGTCCCTCTAACTGATTTAACATCGATGATGCTACTGTACTAGCATTTGTCCACTAATACATGATCTATTTGGTTCCGATCTTCTCCATCTGGAGACGTCCAGGTGTATTTATGAATATCCTTATTTTGAAATGTTGTGCTCTTAACAATGAGATTCTTTGATGTGGCGAAGGTGACTAATCTAACCCCATTGTCATTACTATCTTCATGAAGACTAAATTTGCCTATTGTTGGTTTGAATATATCCTCCCACCCCACTTTTGCATTAAAATCTCCTAAGATAATTTTCATGTGATATCGTGAAAGGCTATCAAATAAGCATTCTAATTCTTCATAGAATTCATCCTTGATCTTGTTATCTTTATCTTCTGTGGGGGCATGTACATTTAGAACTATAAAATCATGTCGTTTACCCTTTAGCATTATGTATGATACCCTATCACTAACAAACTTAATATCTCGGATAGCGAATAAGATCCTCCTCCTGACTAAAAAACCCGTTCCAAATGCAGGTCTTTCTGCACCCCCGTAGTATAATGCAAAGCTTCCTGATTCCTGACTACCTTCTCCTGGCCACCTAACTTCCAGTAAAGCGACTATATCCAAGGGCGATTTATCTAATTCCCGCGTTAATATCTCCAGTGCCCCGCTATTGTATAAAGTCCTAACATTCCATGTGTTTGAGCTTTTGGCATGTGTTCCCTGAAGTAGTCCCCACCCGGAGAACCGAATGGGGGACTATTTGACCTCCGGAAAATTTTACCCCAGTTGAACCCACGTCCGCATTTCTTGACGGTTGTATTTTTACGGTGAAAGATCGTCACTCTTTCGACCAAGGTACTTTTTTCGTCTGGCTTATCACCTTCGACCAGTCTGGCATGGGTAACCCTATCGGCAGCAATACTACCGCCGGCATAGCTCTCAGGATCATTTAAGCACGCGAGCGACTCCAACACGACAAGGTAAAGATACCATGGTACTTGGGCATGCCAATTTAAATTAGAATCTAAGTAATGTCCCAAGTTTTTAACGACGTCGGTATAAGGAATTTGTTAGTTACCTAATATGACAGCCGGCATATTGCCATTGTTTATGAAGTGTAATACTCGTAGTCTTGGATGTCCGATAATTAGCTAACGCAAATGGTTTCAGCTATGGAAAGGAGATATCAAGGCAAATGGAATCATAATATGCTGGCCGATTATTGTTGGACCATCAAGAGGGATGCTCCACAGGCGAAATATAGCAGAAAATCGTCATTTCGTACTTTCTAGGTGAGTCCGAATGTTCGAATATTGTGTAGTTACGAATGTAGAAAATAATAAAATGTTTGAAATTGTAAATTCCTGTCTCTCGAAAACCTTGATTGATGGAGAAAAACCGATATCATATTTGAATTCTGGAGACAAAATGCTATCGGAATCACGTATTTTTCTTTCTGAGACAATTTTTTTTTTGTTGCTCAGTGTAATAAATACTATTTAAATTATATTAAACAAGATTTCAGGAAGGTGAATTATACAGGGAATTATTGGGAAACATTAGTTCAGAATGTATGAATAAGCACGGCCATGAACCTCGGATTCGATAGTACTAGTGAGCGAGTTAGTTAATTGTGTGTAACATTTTAATTCATAAATATGTCTTGAATAATTGAATTCTGATATGGATAGAAGAAACATTAGAAATTATGTTTTATATTGATATTAAAATATTATTTAAAAAAAAAGCATGTTTACTTTAACACCATGAAGTGAATAAATATTTTTTTATTTAGGAATATTCCACAATACAGTATTTCTCCTTCAACCCAAAGTGATTTGTCGCCAGAGGTTCCTGTCTAAAGCATCTTCTTCCCTCAAAACTCTATCTTCCATACTTCTATTCACTCCATCCATCCATCGTTCTCTAGGCCTGCCTCTTTCACTTCTTCCATTAGCTCTCCAATTAAGAATCTTCTTTGGTATTCTCTCTTCTTCCATTCTTATGAAGTGTCCATACCATTTCAAACTTTTTGTTCTATTTTTCCTAATATATTTTTTTCAACTTGCATAATTTCCTTTATTGTGCTGTTTCTGACCTTATCCCTTCTTGAAATTCTTGTCGATCGCCTCCAAAAATCCATTTCTACTGCTATCAGCTTGTTGGCTTGTTTTCTACTTACTGTCCAGGTTTCGGACCCATGGAATAAAATGCTTTGTAACAGAATTTGAAACATAGGTTTCTTAGTTCTGCGTATTTTATTTCCATTCTAGAGCACTGAGTTTAACATACCAATGATTCCTCTTCCATCAGTTATTCTTCTTTCAATTTATGTAGTTGAATTCTCACTTTTATCTAAAATAGAAAGCTAATAAATAAATACACAGGAAATAAATAATTTGAGAATATTATATTATTTTCTGTGGCCACAGGCTTCTGATACGAGGTATCACATTGAGTGACGAATCTGGTATCATGAGTATTGCAAACTCCACGGGAGATTAGAATAGTAACTCGGTACATAATTAATTAGCTACATGTCTTAAGTTGGAAGCTTGATGTCTGCCGTAGCTTGTACCATACACACCCTATTTACACATAATCAATGAGTTCTTCGTCTGCATGACATTGCTTCAACTAACAAACAGCAAGTCCACAAAATAAACACAAGAGAAGAAGGAATTATGGTTTTACGCTGTTTTTTTTTTAACGTTCAAGTGAAAGGAAACGTTCTAGATATACTTAACATTTCAACTATCGAGGATGGTTTCAGATCCCTTTATTGTTTTAAATATTTCCAAATCAACTGAGGCTAAAATTACTGCTTATTTTGACAATGTTTCTGTTGTTTCGTTTTGTATTTTATATAGAGTGTCACTAGCTAATGCCCGGCGTGCGCTGCTACTTCTAAATAAATTCAATATGATTTTTAAATTTTCGTTTCAGGTAAACTTCTACACCTAATATTTTAAGCATAATAGGAACTAAACACTCACCGTATCTGAAAATGTGTGTATACAAAGTTATACATTACCACGAACCAAACATGGCTGTTTGCTACAGTCAATTCTTATTGTCGGGTTTCAGGTAAATCAGGTAAGTGATCCCACGACAGGCCTCAGGAGGCCCTTGGGGTAGTGGGAGGTTAAGGCTCCCACTTTTTTCTAGACAATCGACACTTGATGTCAGCCGGGTAGTCAGCCCTGCGTGACGGCCGCCTTTACCCCCAGAACAAGCGTCTGGTACTCATTTCCGTTAGAGGCTGAGTCGACCCCAGGGCCATAGTGCCGCCAGAAAGTTTGGGTCAGTTTAAAAATCCTGACCCCACCGGGACTTGAACCCGCGACCTTCTGGCTTGTAGCGCAGTACCTTAACCACTACGCTACGGCGTGCCCCAGGTAAATCAGGTAAAACTTCTAATAGTCGGATTTCACTGAGTTTTGGATAAAACCTATCTCAGTTTATTTTTATAGCATATACTGAGTTTCGTTATGAAACATCGGAAATTGCGACCGCTAGAGCGACTTTTTAAGTTTTAGTTTCAGTTTAACTCCTACACCCAATGGTTTTAAAGCATAATAGATAGCGTACTTAAAAACATGTATGTACAAATTTTAACGAAGATCGGTTGAGGGGTTTAGAAGTCTGTACATCACAAGCAATCGCAGACTGAATTTTTATATGTAAAGATTGTCATATCTTAGATTTTTTTTTCAGAGGTTGAGATTAAAATTAATGCTTAATTTATATTGACAGAGATGATAGGTAGTATTTTTTTAACTATGCTTTTAACATCTGAGGTCATTAGCGTCGTAATTTTGCTCCAAAATTCGTGTTTTCGGACTTCAGTTTCTTTAAACATACGCCGTAAATCCATGATACAGGTTTATTTCCTTCTGAAGGAAGCCATTCATATGATTTTTATGTTCTACAAAAAATCTTTAGATTTCGTCAGGTATTGTTGACAGAGGAATATGTTCTTGCTGCATTCACACGAGCCTTAGACTTCAATTAAAGAAATATATGTCAACCTACCACTATTCAACTTGGATAAATAGTAAACGATTTTTAGTATCGTAAAGTGAAAGATTTAATCTTCCATTGCTGTCGTCTAGGAACTTCGGACTCGGGTTCGATCTTCGCCGGCATTAGTAATGAAACTTCAATCCATACCATAATATTAACATCGTTCAGTATCAATATATGTCTTTCCTTAAATAGTAAGGTTACTTGATCGTAATATGTAGATATTTACAGTATTTATTTACTTTATTTGTTTTACCTGATGGAGTTAAGACCGTAAGGTCTTCTGTTCCACTTCACCAGGGTTAAATTATACATATAATATCAATTATGAATTATCTACATGTTGATTAATAATATATATGAGTAATAGGCATTGGCTACATAATATAAAGTTGATAAGGAAATAACAAAAAAAATAATAGTAGCCTAATGATAACACTAGTTATAATAATAATAATAATAATAATAATAATAATAATAATAATAATAATAATAATAATAATAATATATTTAGAATTAAGGTGCACACAAGTGGCAGATTGACTAAGAGGACAAGCCCAAAAAAAAACCTGGAAGATCATGGAAAGAAGAGAAAAAGAAAGCCCATAGTCAAAAAGTGAGGGACATAGGAGTAAAACGCATCTAAGTACTTTGCGTAGTCCTAGATGTGCTCATAATAGTCTATATCTCTATAATTTGATTAAGAAATAATTATGTTGGTAAAGAAAGTGTGAAGTATAAAAGAATAATAAAAGCATACCAGGAACATGGTTATATATTATATTGTCTAAGGAAATAATGGTGAGCGTTTATTTGAACTGTTTTTGAGTTGGGTAGTCCTTGATATACGAGGGGAGGGAATTCCAGAGTCAGGTGGCTGAAACAATGAAGAATGAGGAATAGTGAGATGTTCGGTGTAGAGGAAGAGCTAGAGTTAAATTTTCTCTTAAAAGTATGTTTAACTAAAGTTATGGGAGGAAGAAAGTGTTTGGAAACGAGTACCGAGTGCTCAACTCAGAGGGTCGTATCTTGGAAGATTCTATTTACTTCCTTTCAAAACAGTTGTTCAAAGGTTATTTTTAAACAAATTCTTATTTAAGAATTAGTTACAGAACACCTTGGGAGATTATCTGTAGGAAGAACTCATGGAAGCATGAAATGAGGAGGTTCAAGTTGGAACAGAGGTCAGGTGACGGTGTGAAATATTTAAATTCAGTTTTCCTCTGAGGGTTCCTACAAATCAACGTGAACCGCTGAGCTTTGGCAAGATGACGGTAACCAAAAGGCGGAAAACAAACCTCAGCTTTTTTTCCCTGTGGTACGAATAATTAAAGCGATATTCCGCATTCCCTTTGACATGCGTACAAACACTCTTGGGCAAATGGACTTGTAGATCCGAGTGAGGATTACTCGGTACCCCCTATGACTTCAGGATTGTCCAAACATAGCCTACTTCTCTTACAAGAATATTTTCAACGTTACAATTTTTTTTACAGGGCGAAGAAAAAATAGTAACAAACTCATCACCACAATAATACAAGTATATAACACATACAATACAAGCCTACACAAAGTATATTTTTATTTGACAAATATTCTACGATAATATTAATCTATTTCGAATTAGCTAAACGGTAATTTACTTGAACTTTTTTTTTTTGACTATTACATCGAAGAAACCATATGCTGCTTTTTATTTCAGAAAACTTTCTATGATTATTATTTAGACGGGTATTATAAAGACACGCAAAACTTACAGGTAATATTGTGGTACCTAATTTTGAAAAAAAATCTCGATATTATCATGCTACATAAAAAACAGTTATTTAGACTATAGGCCTCCTAGCGGATTTCCCTGTGTTTTTCGGGCATTTATTCCAATATTGTTGGCACCAAAGAGCTTAGTGACCCCAAAATAGGCATTCGACACAAAACAAACTCTATGGCGGTATGGGCCTAGATGTCCCCTGGCCTACTAGCAAATTGTTGGCCTCACATCCAAATTTGTTATTCACAGAGGTTGACGATCATACAGCCAGTGCATGGGTGACATATGGTCAACATTTCGGGTTCCCAGGCGTTAGGGATGATTTTCTCAACCTGGAGCTGCTGCTTATTGTAGCTAACCATATTTCGCATGATGCTGGGTGGGTACCGAACCCATACTGGTCGAAATGCCATAAGATAATTTCTTCTCTCATGGAGATTCAAATCAGCGCAAGACCCGTAGCTCTGCACCAAGGCATCTTGGCCACTCGGCTACAGCGAAGGAAGGATTCAACAGTATTCTCAGTCAATTTTGACTTTTTTCACTCTTTCTTACTCCCCATGCAGTTGGAGCTGAATTTCGACTTAACAGGATTGGGAGTGCCACTATTCAACTCAGAGATTATGAAAATTATGGATTCGACACTAATATCGGCCTTTTTTTATTATTTTTATATGTCACCCCTCTCATCCTCTAGGGATACTAGAAATGAAACTGTGCATTTGACATTAACCTCCGTTTCTTTATTAATTTTTTATTTTTATCACTTCTCATTCCCAAAACTTCCTCTAAGGGATATTAGGGCTCAAACTTGGGCTTACATGTCATCGGTTCTGTGACCAATGAGCTTAACGACTTCGAAAAGTGTGGATTGGACATTAATTATTGTAATTTTATACGTTATTTCACCCTTTCTAACCCCTTATATGTGATGGGGTAAAAATTGGGCTTTACAGGTCATCTGCACTGTCACCAATCGTCTTAGCGACCTCGATAACTATGGTTTCGACACTAATCACGGTCACTGTTTTAATTTATTTTTCATCCCCTCTCACTCGCATACTCCTCTCAGGGATTCTAGGAATCAAACCTGGACTTAAATGTCATCGGGATTGTGAAAATCGACAAAACGACCCCGAAAACTTACTAATCTCGGATACTTTTTGAAATTCTATTTTTCATCCCTTCCCACCCCCTTTCACCCCTTAGGAATGCGCAAACTTGGGCTTAAATCCCATCTAGACTGTCATCAATCAGTTTCATGTCCTAGAAAACCATGGAATAGATACTAATCACGATAATTTTATGCAAGTTATTTCTCATGCCACACGGATACTATGGTTCAAACTTGAGCTTACTTTCATCTGCAGTCACCTGAGTTTAGTGACTCAGAAAACTACGATTTGGACACTAATCTCGGTAATTTTGGATTATTATTTTTTTCACTCCTTTCACCCTCTAGGATACTTAGGGTTAAACTTGGGCTTATGAGGCACAATACATTCACCAATCAGCTTAATAACTCCAAAAAGTATGGATTTGAGACTAATTCCGTTCACTGTTGTATTATTTTCATACCTTCCTTCGTCCTTTGTGGTGCTAGGGGTTAAATGCCATTGGAACTATGATCAATTAGCATAGCGACCCTCAAAAATATGGATTTAACACTAATACAGACCATTTTTAAAATTGTATTTCTTTGCCCTTTCCACCCCCTCTGATTTAGGAGTGTTAGAGGCTAAACTTGGGCTTAAACATTACCAAGGCTATGAGCAGTCCGATAAGCGACCCTGAAAAATGTGGATTCGACACTAATTTCAGTCATTTTGGAATTTTATTTTCCATCCCTTCTCATCCCTTAAGGGTGCAAGGGTCAAACTTCAGTTTAAATGGCATCAGGACTATCATCAATTATCTTAGCGACATCGAAAACGATGGATTCGACATTAATATCATTTCAGACTCTGCCCTTTACCACCCTTTCGTCCGTCTTAGGAATGCTAAGTACAAATCTGAATTTAAACGTCGCTACGACACTAATATCGATTTTTAAAATAATTTTTAGATTGACACCCGATATCACCCCCGTTATAGGGATGCTAGAGCTCTTTAATCCCCATAAAACCTCTTCTGGATTGTAAGTTATATGCCTACCGAGTTTTACTCCAGGTTCCCTACAGTTATACTATAACATATATATAGTTATAACATCTAAATATGCAAGCGTTACTGCAATAAAGTAAATATTCTCTTTAAAAAAATGTTTACCTGATATGGTGGCCGCTAGATGGTAGTTGGAACGACTTCCCGCTACCTATTGTGCGAATTGAGAATACTACATATATAAGAAAAATGTGTTTGTGTTGGAATACTTAAGTAGCTCGTTGGTTAGGGCGCTAAACGTACAGAATTTAGAGACTCGGGTTCAAATCCTGACTCAAGCATTCATTTTTCTTTTCATATCATATATATTATATATATATATATATATATATATATATATATATATGTCTTTGTCAATCATTTTTCAATTTGAAGACGCTTCTCATCCATCTAGGGATGGTAGGGACATTTTACTCCTTACATTCATAATGTATGATCATAAATTATATGGGTACCAAATTTCGTTGAAATTGCTCCACACGTTCGAGCGTTATGTCCGTACATGCACTCACATTCATTCATTCATGTAACAGTGATATTAAAAATAATGTAAATGTTTCTGTTATTTATATCACGATAATACTTATCGTTAGCCAAAATTTTTCAGAGTAAAATGGAGCGGAAGCTAATCAACATCACGAGAAGAGACCGCATCAGGAACGAGGACATCCACAAGATAACGGGACTGAAAGACGTAGCGACATCAAGCAATGGGATTGAAATAAAATTGGGGGAGGGGGGATATGTGCTCCGAATTGAACCTAAAAATGGTATTTATGCAATGACTATGTGGGAACCCAGACTAGGACGGGAAAATTCGGTAAATTTTGCTTAGAGGCCTTTTCATTCAGGCTTAAGGATCTTTTACGAGCCTGAAAATCTTCAGACTCGGGACCCGCGGCTTAAAGTCCCTCCCGGAGGACTTGCTCCTTGGATTTTTTCATCCTAAAAAATCCATCGACCCCGGCCGGGTTTGAACCCGCGACCCTCGGGACCAGAGGAGCATAACCGCTAGTTCACCGCGGCCGATGAAAAGGAAAACAAGAAGGCAAAAAAAGCGTTGAAGTGAAGTATTTTAGTGTCATCTATGAAAATTGTGGATTAGAATAGCGCAAGACGGACAAAATAATGTGGAAGCAATCCATAAAAAGTGGAAGTGATATTCCCAAGGGATTGACTAACCGGGGATATAACGTAAGCCACCCTGCAGTCGCACAAAGCTCTTGCCCGAAAACAGATGATTATGGGCTAATTCTTAATTCTTAAAATACTTATATTTTCCGTACTTATACGAAGTACTCGTAGGTTTCATGTAAGTTCAGAAACTTTTTTCGGAAGCATCTATTAAAATATGCAATGCGGGTCTTTAGCAACATGTTTGTGTAATTACATCGAATTCAATATAATCAAGTATATGTCTTATTATTTTGTATTAAATTCCGAAGCGTTTCCTCTAAATACTTTTGGTTTTATTTTCCTTCATTTCCATCTTTATTTATTTTTTTACTTTTATTTATTTATTTATGTATTTCCTTCTCACATATGATTATGGGATAATTCTTAAAATACTTATATTTTACGTACTTATATGATGTACTCGTAGGCCCTATACAAGTTGAGAAACTTTTTATGAAAGCACCTATTAAAGTATGCAATGCAGGTCTTTAGCGGCACATTTTTGTAATTGTATCGAATTCAATATAATCAAGTATTTTCTCTTATTATTTTGTATTAAATTCCGAAATGGTTTCTCTAAACATTTTTTTATTTTCCTTCATTTCCATCTTTCTTTTTTTACTTTTATTTATTTAGTATTTCCTTTTCACATATTATATGAAAAAAGGAAACATTACAAGACTAGGGACAAATATCCAGACTCAAGGTAGATACATAAAACCATCTACTCTATGGAGTCGAAACCGGGGGGACAAAGTTGAACATAGGAACTCTATCCACCTTGCCACTGAGACAGATGTAGTTCATAAGCAAATCATCAGCCGTTTAGCCATGTAGCCAAGCTTCTCTACATAAAATTATACAATTATATTTTAATAATCTTTATGCCTTCAATTTAATTAATCATTTGGTCACGAAGAATTTTCATATATATAATTATTTTAATTATTTATAATCATCATTAACATCAATTTATTATATATTATTGATTTGTACATAATAACACGGAGCAACAAAAAGTAATTTTTTTGTCTCAGAAAGAAAAATATGTGATTCTGATAGTGTTTTTTTTCCCTGAATTCAAATACGATATCGGTTTTTCTCCATCACGCATGGTTTCCGAGAGACAGGAATTTATAATTTCAAGCACTTTAATATTTTCTACATTCGTAACTACACAATATTCGAACATTCGGGCTCACCTAGAAAGTAAGAAATGACGATTTTCTGCTATATTTCGCCTGTGGAGCATCCCTCTTGATGGTCCAACAATAATTAATCGACCAGCATATTAGGATTCCATTTGCCTTGATATCTCTTTTCCATAGCTGAAATCTCCTGAGTTAGCTCATTAGCTCATTTGGTTTTATTTTACAATGTACAAATGGACGCAAAAGAACGTTTATTAAAAAATATTATTTAAATTCATTAGTTGAAATTGAAATAAAAAAACTGTGGGTGATGGAGAAATTCTGAATACATATTTGAAAACACGATTAAACACTGCACTAAATACAACTATTGGTACGCATGAGACAAATATCATGTTGACCAGAGTAATCATAAGTGGGCTTACATGACAAAATAAAGCTTAACGTGATGTAATTTGTGGTTGGACACAATCCAGATGCGTTAATCACACGTACTATAGTAATTCATATTTCAAAATTTCTGTTATACTGCTATTAGTAACATATTTTATGAGTAATAATAAAGAGTTCGTCGTAGATAATTCCGTCTGGCATTCTTCTCTTTAGGTTTTTAGCATTTTATATTTTTCAGTAGAAAGGGGAGCTGGCCCATTACTACAACCCCAACCTGGAGGATCAGATAATTTGTAATCAAGGTTGTCTTCCTCTAGCCTTTAGTGAATCAACACTGAACTACAAGGCAGTGGCTGTTAGTTTTGATTCGCCTCGGGTATTTCATTTCCTCGAAACAGCACAATAAAGGGAAATTATGCAAGTTGAAAAAAAAAATAGAAGAAATTGGTATGGGGACCTCATAAGAATGGAAGAAGAGAGAATACCAATGAAGGTCCTTAATTGAAAAGCTAATGGAAGAAGTGGAAGAGGCAGGCCTAGAGAACGATGGTTGGATGGAATGAAGAGAATATGGAAGCTAGAGATTTGAGGGAAGAAGATGATTTAGACAGGAATCTCTGGCGCACAAATCACTTTGGGTTGAAGGAGAAACACTGTATTGTGGACTATTCCTAAATACAAAATATATAAAGACATAATTGATTACTAGAGTAATGAAATTTAAGAACCAATAATATAATTTACTTGTAAAATATAATTACTGTATAGAATTGTTATATTTTACCACGAAAAATAAATATGAAAAATGTCACAGCTTCAAAGTTGTTTTCTTTGTCTGATGAATCATATTGGTATATAAACGATTAAATATACACAAACAGAGATAAATATAGCACCTCTCTAAAAAATGGAAAACAATTAAATTAAAAGAATTAACATACTAAAAATATGCACATGTAAAATAACGAATTAATATAATAATAATAATAATAATAATATAATAATAATAATAATAATAATAATAATAATAATAATAATAATAATAGCTCTATTTTACCTGACAGCGTTAAGACCTTGAAGCCTTGTTTGCCACTCAACCAGGTTTTAACAACTACAAAAAAAAAGTCTTACATCTAAATTACAATAAACATAAACAATTACATGTTATAAACACAATACAATTAATATTTATAATGTATTTTGATTCACTCTAGATTTAACGAATTAAATATATAATATGTACAAGATATATATAAAAAACGAGAAAAAATTATTAATCACATAGTATAAATTTAAATAAATAGAGAAAAATTAATTATTAGACAACAGGTAACTGTATAAGCGTGACTTACAAGTGCCAAGTGTGCGGCAACTCCTGATATCTTGAGGAAGGAAATTCCAGGAGCGGGGAGAGGCTATTGTGAAGGAAGTAGAATAAGAGGAAGTGCTATGAAGAGGAATTGTTAGCAGACTGTTATCTTGTGATCTAGTGTCAATATTGTGGTAAGAGGATAACTTGACGCCAGGTAAGTAGGAATGTAGGAATTCAGAAGCTTCAAAAGTAGTGACAGAGAGATTGTGCAATTTAAGTCTGTCAGTAAGACGGAGCCAAGAGAGGTCGTCGAAGTGTTCGGAAACATGGTCATAACGGCGGATATTGAAAATGAATCGAACGCAAGCATTATGAACACGCTGCAGTCTCTGCGACAAGTCATAGTTTAGATCATTATATAATATACATCTTCTTCTTTAGGCATAACAACCCTCTCAACAATATGTGTACGTTCTAGGGCATGGGCTGACCATTTTTATGTCAATTTGTTTGATATTCTTTATGAAATAATCTTTACTCTATATTTAGGTCTACAGCTTAATCTTGTGGAAATTGATTGCAATTTAAATATTCTTTTGATAGATATTTAATTTGAAATTTTGTTAACATGTCCAAAGCACACTCACTAGTCTCTAAGCTATATAGTATATTACGATGCTAGGTTTGGAAGTGGTTTTTACAGAATGGAGGTAAATGTTTAAAAGCCGAGCGATAGCGAGGTTTTTAATTTCTGAGATTCTGTAAAACACTTCACAAACGTGCGTTGTACATTTTTTTGCGCGATGGCGTTCTCAAAATAATGAATAGTAGTGCAGTTTAAAACCACTCTGACTGCTACCATTATTTGCACTGGTGTAACCACGCTCAATGCTACCATTAATTGCACCGGGACTTGAACCCTTTAACCACGCGATCTACTACCAAAGATTACACCGCGTGTTGGTGCTGGATCACACCATTGTTGTTGATAAATATTTTGAATAGAAAACATAGACTGCTCAAATTAAGATATCTTTGCCCGGGCCCATAAAAGGCAAAGATTAATTCTACTTTCCTTAATAAATTTTCAAACATGTAATGTGTTGTAAGCTACAAGCTATAATCGTGGAAGCTTTAAGGAAAGAGGAACTCACACACGCTTGAGTAAGCTTTGGAATTTTACCTCCCTATCTGACATAGGCTAGCTACTAAATGAATAGGCATAATTAAGTAAAATATACAACTAAAGCTTTAATGCGAGTCAAAAAGTATAGTCAGATATAACATTGAAAATAAATAAATAAATAATTAGTTTAACAAAGAAAACGATGCTATCACTGATCATCTGTACAAAAATATTATTAATAAACATACATACTTTTACACTCACACTAGTCCAGCCTAGGGTTGGGGTACACGGTCCTTGCGGCCCTACCCTGGCCTGAAGGACTAACAAATCAAACTAGCTCTTCTGAGCTATATTGAACAGACTCCGACGATAACTCAACAGATGATGATCCGATGTTAGAAAACACGCCTCTCTTTATGAGAGTTCACAAGGAGAGGGGAGAATGCGCGATAGCACACGGCGCTTACTAGGAAGGGAAGGGGTAGGTAGGTGAGCATTTGGCACTGTTCACAAAGATCACACACGAAATGGAGACGCGATGACGTAAAGATTGCGCAGCATGACGTAAATCCCTGTATCGAAATCTTGATTTCGATACAAAATAATAACATATTTGTTGGAAATATTTGCGTTCATTATAAACAATTGAGTAACAGTGTGGGCAATGTTTATTAGTTGAAAGTGCAGGAGCTATGAGACCATTATTATTGACAAAATGGCCGCAAGTACGTATTTATTGTTTTATATTATTTCAAATAAAGTTTAGTTTATTTAAAATGCAGTGATTTGTTTCATATAATGTATATTAACACTACCTTTTGGATATTTTTATATATACATTGTACGTAGTATACGTAGAATGCAGTGGTGTTACTTCCCGCACGTGCGTACAAATGTAATATTACAATATAATTATTTAGATCCCTATTAGGTTCGTCTTCCGGGCATATAGGCCGTGGTCCAGTCGTTCTTCTACTCGACGTTTCGTCTACTGCTGCGGTAGACATCTTCAGGAGATACTGCGTGCTCTCTGTGAACTCCTCAACAGTCGGCTGCAGACTGGCTGGTCGTTGGAAACTCCCTCCCTATTTATAGGCACGCCCCTGGTGGAGAGGCGGTTTCTGCGCGGTCCGTGTTGCGTTGCTGTTTTGTCCAGGCTGTCGCGAGCAGAAGTCATAGGCTTCGTTGTCGTATTGTGCAATGCCGGGATCCAGATTTGTTTTATCTTCATGGTTTCTTCTTTTTTGTTAAAGGAATTTTTGTGTTATATATTTCAATGGCTTCTCTGTACAGTCTGGTGTAATAATGTGATGTTTGGGACAATACCTGTGTTTTCTTCGAATCTTATTATATGTTCTTGGTTGTTCATCCAGTGTTCCGCTACGGCTGATTTTTCCTTTTGTTTTAGTCTGCAATGCCTCTTGTGTTCTTGCAATCTTGTGGTAACCATTCTTTTTGTTGTGCCGATATAAACTTCTCCACAACTGCAAGGGATGCGATATATACCGGCAGTACTTAACGGATCTCTTGTATCTTTGGCTGGGCGCAGTATATTGCTGATTTTTTGTGTTGGCTTGTAGGTTGTAGATATGCTATATTTATTTAATATTCGACCAATTCTCTCCGTTATTGTCTTGATATATGGTAGGTACACCTTACCCTTAGCCTCCTCCTTGTTCCCGTTTTCGGATTTGTATTTATTGGGATTTATGGCTCGGCGAAAATCTGTTTTGCTGTATCCATTGGATTGAAACGCTGCTTGGAGATGATTAATTTCTTCTTGTAGATACTGTGGTTCCGAAATCCTTTTGGCTCGTTCCACCAGGGTTTTAATTATTCCGCGTTTTTGTCTGGGATGATGGTTGGACTGCTTATGTATTACATAAGCAGTCCAACCATCATCCCAGACAAAAACGCGGAATAATTAAAACCCTGGTGGAACGAGCCAAAAGGATTTCGGAACCACAGTATCTACAAGAAGAAATTAATCATCTCCAAGCAGCGTTTCAATCCAATGGATACAGCAAAACAGATTTTCGCCGAGCCATAAATCCCAATAAATACAAATCCGAAAACGGGAACAAGGAGGAGGCTAAGGGTAAGGTGTACCTACCATATATCAAGACAATAACGGAGAGAATTGGTCGAATATTAAATAAATATAGCATATCTACAACCTACAAGCCAACACAAAAAATCAGCAATATACTGCGCCCAGCCAAAGATACAAGAGATCCGTTAAGTACTGCCGGTATATATCGCATCCCTTGCAGTTGTGGAGAAAGTTTATATCGGCACAAACAAAAAGAATGGTTACCACAAGATTGCAAGAACACAAGAGGCATTGCAGACTAAAACAAAAGGAAAAATCAGCCGTAGCGGAACACTGGATGAACAACCAAGAACATATAATAAGATTCGAAGAAACACAGGTATTGTCCCAAACATCACATTATTACACCAGACTGTACAGAGAAGCCATTGAAATATATAACACAAAAATTCCTTTAACAAAAAAGAAGAAACCATGAAGATAAACAAAATCTGGATCCCGGCATTGCACAATACGACAACGAAGCCTATGACTTCTGCTAGCGACAGCCTGGACAAAACAGCACGCAACACGGACCGCGCAGAAAACCGCCTCTCCACCAGGGGCGTGCCTATAAATAGGGAGGGAGTTTCCAACGACCAGCCAGTCTGCAGCCGACTGTTGAGGAGTTCACAGAGAGCACGCAGTATCTCCTGAAGATGTCTACCGCAGCAGTAGACGAAACGTCGAGTAGAAGAACGACTGGACCACGGCCTATATGCCCGGAAGACGAACCTAATAGGGATCAAGACGCCGGCCGTGAAAGCCTACAGTTATACATAATTATTTAGGTTGACAATCCCGAAATGTAGGTAGTTGAACTTTCAGTTATGGTCGCCATTGCTGTAAGTACGATAAAACGCACTCTCGCGCAAAAATAATATTTACAATACCTTCATTTTGTTTTTAATTTTCCGGGACCGAACAATTTACGTACAAAGCATTTTACTAAACATTCAAAACTCCGAGAAACGATTTGACTACAGACGTTCAAGCATCTCAAAATAAAAATAACTGAAAATAAATTAAAGGAAATAGTATAATAAAATATACATAGGATACATGAATGCACCATATATATATATATATATATATTGTAAGCCCTTGTTTCCCTCAACGAGATTTAGGCGCTCTCCCCCTATAGGGAACGAATTGAACTATATTAATTTAGTTACACTTGTTTTCGTAGGGATGTCATTGGAGTGACCCGTGGTCAGCGTTCCGCCTCATACTGATATCTAGGAAACCAAGGTAATACTACGACGGGATAATTCGGTAAATTTTGCTTAGATGCCTTTTTATTCAAGCTTAAAGGTTTTTACGAGCCTGAGAATCTTCAGACTCAGGACCTCCGGCATAAAGTCCCTCCCGGAGGACTTTCTCCTTGGATTTTTCCGTCCCAAAAAATCCATCGACCCCGGCCGGGTTTGAACCCGCGATCCTCGGGACCAGAGGCATGGAGCATAACCACTAGTCCACCGAGGATATATATATATATATATATATATATATATATACATATATATATATATTTACAACGCTTATTGGTAAACACTCAAATATCCTAGACTCGATCTGACTAAAAATGTTCAAACGTCTCAAAAGTAAATAAATAAACAAACAAATAAATAAAATTAAAACATTAAATTAAAAGAAAAATAATGTAATAAAATGTACACATGGATGAACCGAATAATAGACATAAAGAGCTTGATAAAGTAAAGTAAAGTGATCCCACAAGAGACCCGGAGGCCCTTGGGGTAGTAGGAGGTTAAGCTCCCACTTTTTCTAGACAATCGACACTTTATGTCAGCCGGGTTGTCAATCCTACGTGACGGTTACCTTTACCCCCAGAACAAGCGTCTGGTACCCATTTACGTTAGAGGCTGAGTCGACCCCAGGGCCATAGTGCCGCCAGAGGGTTTGGGTCAGTTTAAAAATCCTGACCCTAACGGAACTTGAACCCTCGACCCTCCGGCTTGTAGCTCAGTGCCTTAACCACTACGCTATGGCGTGCCCCCATAAAGAGCTTGATACACATTCAAATATCCTAGTCATAAATTGACTATAGACTTCAAGCGTCTCAAAATAAAAAAAATAAATAAGCATAAAAAATTAAATTAAAAGAAAGTAACATAATAAAAATGCAGAAGACACCTAAACACACCGAATAATAGACATGCAAAGCCTGTTAATAAATACTAAAAAATCTTAGGCATAATTTGACTAAAGATGTCCAAGATATTTAAGGCCTTTAAATAACAAAAATAAATTTATAAAATCGAATTAAAACAAATAACATAATACTTTGTCATAACAATGAACTACATGGTCTTTATAGGAAGCCAGATATAATAAGGGCAGTTAAGTCTCGTAGACTGCGATGGGCAGAACATATTGCACTATGGGGAATGAAAGACGTGCATTGAAATTTCTTGTAGGAAAGCCAGAAGGAAAACGCCCAGTTGGTAGACCAAGAATGAGGTGGAGAACAATATTAACTATGATTTGAGGGAAGTAGATTATACAGGGAATGATTGGAAAACATTGGCTCAGGATAGGGATGTATGGAGAGCTTATGTCCGCGCGGCCATGAACCTACGGGTTCGATAGTGCCAGTGAGTAAGTAAGTAACATAATACTTTGTAAAATATGTACAGGAAGAATAAGTACACCGAATAATAAATATATAAATTCTAATGGTAGGCCTAAACACTCAAAATTCCAGATAGATTTGAATAAAGATGTTTTCATGTGTCTTAAAGCTAAAAGAAACGAAACTGAAAAAGTGACTTAAAACCGTTAAATAGCCTATAGCGAAATATGTAGTAGATCCTCTAACGCAGACAATAACATATACAATCTGCTGGTGAACACACAAAGAATCTAGATGTGTTGAAGCGTCTCAAGATAAAAAATGGAAATAAAATGTTAGATTAAACTAGTGGAACATAGCAAGTAGTCGTAACGTGATACAGGTTGTAAGCTGAACCGTATCTGCAAGCTACTCTGATTTTGCAGTTGTACAGCCTCATGTATTTATCGGTTGATTTATGGCGGGGAGGAAACACCCCTGGGTTTAAGTCGTGTTCAGACACGAGACGTAAACCTTGCAATGTTTACCTGGACCTCACGTTTGACATAACACACGGTTAATTCTCAATTTACATGCATACACATGGGAGAAGTCTCTCTCTGACTTCATATTTGCATCATTATGGATTCCACCCCTTGTTAAATACCTAACCATCTATTTTTTTATTAGTCTACTCCTAGATCAATAACTCTCTATGTTACATATGTGATTTTTTATGTAGGATGTTAGCTACACAGACAGGTAGATGCAGAGGTTCAAACTTGGGCAAACATCGCCTACTGTAAACATAGGTAGATACGCCAAGACAAAGAGAATGCAAGACCGGAGTAACATCACTTTATTTACGTACCTGAGAATATGTGTTCCACTGGGTTTATCAAGAAGACTTTAAACATTAAATAAACATTAACAAATACATACAAAGTACTCAGACTCGAAGCGAGTAAATACATTCAAATAGAATTTAATTTGGTATGTTATCAATGGTAGATGTATACAGAGAGAAAAAAAAGTAGTACATAAAGATTCACCATGATCGAAATATAGCAGAATAATTACAGGACAACTACAACAATTCTTATGGCTATTTAACTCATGCCCCAAATGGGAGTAAATGGCCAATCACATTTCAATCAATTTTGATTTACAACCAATCACAGTCGTGTTTCACCTCGATTTTATCAACTTAATTTTATCATATTAAAACAAGCTCCTCCTTTTTAAACATTCTGATTAGGTCAAACAATATTTTACAGTGACTGACTCTCTAAGAAATATGTTAAATATAACAATTTATATATTAAGATGTAAGAATCCTAGAATGCAAATGGCTCCCAAGATTGTATATATAGTGCACCAATGTAACTAGATACTGCTTGCGGGATATAATAGAAAAACATTTGTAGCAATTGATTATACCACAAAAAAATAAACAAGTGTTTGCACTTTCTTAAACGTATTATTTCCCAGGTATTTACGTTCCAGAAAAATATAATTGACATATTTATATCATAGGACATCAGAAATTAATTAATAACCTACAATGCTGGTTATAAACAGTTTGATGTGTTTCATTTTTTCTCCACTAGAGTGAATTCTTACAATACTGCGATCCTTTGGCAATACATAATATGATCTGGTTGCAGTGATGAACAAATGTAACATAATAAACGTTTCTCATTTGTTTTCAAACATCGCCATTTACATTAATATATATAACTGTATTTATAAATGATTTGTGAGTAAATAGCTTAATTTGTATCGTTAAATAGTCCTAACAAATGCCACTCTTGATTTCCAAGTTCTCTATATAAATTCACCCGTCACTTCATGACATTGTGAATTTAATGATCATTTGTAAATACTCGTGGCATTACTTATGAAAACAATTTAAAACATTCAAATATTTCTCGAGTCATTATTAAGGGATCAAAATCATACAAACGATTAATTAAATACCGGCTTAAAGTAGAAAATTCCTGTTACCGTTCAATACCTCTAAAATTCATTGTGAATCATCGTTGAGGTTAACTAGTAAAATATTAAAATATTAAAGTAGTAAAGTGGGCTCAGTATTTTAGTTTACAGGCGCTTTGCTTTATGGTCAGGTAGCTATATTTTGCACGGATAAGTCTTTAGCATATCAAGCGGCGTTGTCACGTTTTATTCACTGGCACTAACATACTTACTTACTCACTGGCACTATCGAAACCGTAGGTTTATGGCCGCGCGGACATAAGCTCTCCATACATCCCTATCCTGAGCTAATGTTTTCCAATCATTCCCTGTATAATCTACTTCCCTCAAATCATAGTTAATGTTGTTCTCCCACCTCATTCTTGGTCTACCAACTGGGCGTTTTCCTTCTGGCTTTCCTACAAGAAATTTCAATGCACGTCTTTCATTCCCCATAGTGCAACATGTTCTGCCCATCGCAGTCTACGAGACTTAACTGTTCTTATTATATCTGGCTTCCTATAAACAGCATGTAGTTCATTGTTGTGTAGTCTTCTCCATTCACCTGTCTGTTCATCTCTATTTGGTCCAAAAATTTTCCTAAGAACTTTATTCTCAAATACTCGTAATATCCTTTCCTCCCTTAAAGTAAGAATACATGTTTCGCATCCATATAATATAACTGGTAGAATAATATACTATATATAATAATATACATATACTATATTATATAATATATTATAATAATATTGCAAAATACAAAAGTTGCAATGCTGTTAAGACAATTATATCCACGTGGATTTGACATGGAAACGACATTTTATACGTCAATTATAATGCGAAGACATTATTGGCAGAGAACTGATTTTTAATTTTGGTGATTGGAGCGGCGTCTTTGAAGCCTCTAACAACTCCTCGGCTCTGCCTGACAGTAACAATGTATTTTTTAAACCAGAGGAAAACAGTTGCCTTTGATGCCGCCTGGAAACTAAAATACCGAGTCCACTATACCTGATGTATGTGTCGTCTTTAACTAAAATGAATTTTTGTTTAAAAAACTTCGTCAACTATTTAACAACTTGACGATTTTTTAAAACAACGATAATCTTGCCGGTGATACTCTATGGGATAAACACGGTATCTTACATTAAGAGTATAAAACAAGGTGAAGCATTCGAATATAGAATAATAAGACGAATACGTATTCAGTGCCATAAGGGATGAAAATGGAGAATTGAAGAACCGTCACAACTAGAAGCTCAATAATTTATATCGTTGTCCTAATATTTTCAGGGTTATTATGTTTAGGGCATGAGATGATTGTCATTAGAATAGCTTCGAACATTTTTATTTTGAAAAACTTGGGCAAAAGTCCATTGGGAAGACACAGGCATAGGTGGGACGATAACAATTGGATAGAACTGGATATACCGGATTCAGTTAGTTGAGAATAGGGATTAGAGGATGACGTTACAGAATGCGGTATTGAACATATGGATTCCACATTGTTTCTTATTATTTCCTAAGAATAGTCTTTGATTTTGGTTAAAATTTGTTTCCCTAAAAAGCAGCCATTTCATACTGAAATACATTTCCTGTGACCACATAAGTTATAACTAGTCAACATATATTTTTGTTGGATTTTCAACAGTAATCTAACAAGAGGTTGTGCTTTTCGGAAAAAAAAAAAATCACGAGCGCAACAAAGTAGCGAGTGATTTTGTCTAATGAAAAATTCAACCTCGCGTTGGATTTGGAGTTACTATTTAGCGAATAATGCAACATCAGAAGATAAAAATAATTATAATGTTTAATATTATTTAAATGTGAGGTTATGTATTCCGATCTTACTTCTGGGTGGTTTCTAAGCCGGCTGTATAGTTATAAATAGCTTATATTTACTGTTAAATCTATTTGGGTTTGGGAAATATCAGTAACAGATTATTGTATGAGATATAACTATTAACAATAATGCAGATTCATTATACAACATTTAATATATTTTTCAGAGCAACAGAACTTTTTTATTTTTTATTTTTGAAGTTGTTTTCTTTTGGCATTTCTTGCTGTACCATATGGATCGTACATCCTTGTCAAAGAAGTTAATTTGCGAAGATATCTCTCATTACTTACAGAAAAAGCAATCTTATCAACAGGAAGAGGCATAATTATCGTCTATGAGATAAATAGTATAATTTTATATGCAAATTCAACAATCTATATACATTAATAGGCAAATACAAAACAGTTAAGTACAATTTCTTCCTTTGTTTTTCAACCCATTTTTTTGTTTAGTACCTATTGACGAGCTTTAGTGTTATCAATTTTAAAAATTGGAAACGGTTAGTGATGCCGTTTTTAACTGCAAGGCAGTATTATGGAAAATCCCCATGGTGCAAGAGTTAAATTTCTTCCACAGAATCATGTGATGTACAAAGGTCATGTCCAAAAAAAAAAACTGCCGTTTTAACTGCAAGGCACTAAAATCCAGAGCCAAAGCTTCAATTTAAACTATGGGAAGTAATACATGTACATATGTTAATCACAGAGATAGTGCCAGTGTAGGGGTGGCATATGGTCACATGTCGGTCCACGAGTCATTATAGTTGATTTTCTCAACGTGGAGCCGCTACTTATTGTAGATACCCAAATCCCTCACGATGCTGGGTGCTACTTTAGAATACTATTACCCCATCATCAGTTACATTCCAACATAAATAAATTGTCTGTATTTTTATGATTGTGGTCTAATACAATTTAAAACTAACATTGTCTATTATAAATTAAAGTGACGTGTTATTTATGCTGCAATTCTGACCACTTGGCGAACACTTGTAATTATAATTACGTTCAAGAGCAGTCTACTACAAAATTTTATACAACAATTTGTTAAACTTCCCTGAAATTTTGAAACACATTCATTCACCAAATAATGAGAAAATAAGTACGCTAGACCTACTTTATAAACAGAGCTTCAATGTTAGTTATGTAAGGCATTTGGGGTATCCCAAATTACTGGGACTATTTAACTCATGCCCCAAATGGGAATCAATGACCAATCACGTTTCAATGATTTCTGTTTTACAACCAAACAGAGTCGTGTTTCACGAAATATTTATCAGTGTTATGATTACCATATTAAAGAAGGCTCCTCCTTTTTAATATTCTGAACAGGTCTGACCATTATTTTGCAATGACTGAGGGAACAGTAAAGCCGCCATATTTTAATGTTCAAAATGGCAGAAACAAGATTTGGCTGTGCTTCAAATGAAGATATAGACGAAATACAAATTTGACAATTGTGTTTTTAAATAATGATATTACCGAGTTCTTTTTGATAATTCTGTGTTCAATAATTGTGTTTTTAAATAATGATTTTACCGACTTGTTTACTAAAAAATAAATTAACCTATAATTTTGGTTATAATATACAGTTTGATGTGTTTAATTTTTTCTCCACTAGGATGCATTCTTATAACATTGCGATGATATTTCAAGTTTCCCACGCCAGATGGCAATATATAACAAACATTATATGATCTTGATGCAGTGGATGGAGAAACGAAACATAACGTTTCTCATTTGTTTTCAAACATCGCCGTTTACATTAAATAAATAAATATTTTAAAGTAACTATATTTAAATAATGATTTGTGAGTAAATAGCTTAATTTTATTCGTTAAATAGTCCTAACAAATGCCACTCTTGATTTCCAAATTCTCTAGATAAATTCACTCCTCACTTCGTGAGTCGTGGATTTATCGATAATTTGGAAATCACTCGTGGCATTACTTATGATAAGAACATGCAGAAAATACAGTATGAACTACATGGCGCATAACATAGACATATATAATCTAGGGCTTTTTATAGATCTGATAGCGATATTCAATACTGTGTAGGCCTACACTGATTTTGTATATATCTTGTGGTATAGGCAGCGTAAGCCATTTAAGCATCAAAAGGGGATAATTTTTCACGTTTATTCGCCACAAAGGTTGATGTTTAGGGGTATAGAACTATCTCAACTCTCTTAATGCCTATTTTAAACCCGGTAAGCTAAAAACAAACCGACTGTTGGACTCCCTCCATATGTGACAATTATAGAGCTAAACGACAATCCAGTCAGTACTAAGTCGATATGTTGTCATCATTTGGATCTCCCAGCCGTTGAAGCTAGTTTTTAAACCTTCAACCAATACTTAACATAGATATAAAATTCGTAACGATACTATGTATGTATCCGTTCCATCGAATGGCCGAAATTCCATTATAAACTTTCTTCAACTACGGAGATCCGAATCATCGCGCGGCTTTAGTTCTGAGCCACAGCAGAATGCCTTAGACAGCTAGGCCAGGGAGATGTAAGGTAAACAAATTTGGAGAATCATTATATCAAATCTTTAGAGGATGAAGAAGGTCTACAACGAAAGTATTAATAAGCTTTTATTTTTGCTAATGAAGCATAGGATGTGTATTTTTTAATTCTTCTTTAGTTATTCTTTATAGACACGATTGTATGCATGGAGATTTAAATATTAATCGATTTATTTTTCTCGTTCTTCAATAATTAGGCGATAGTGAGGAGATACTAAGAACCAACACACACACACACACACACTATTATATAACACTAAGAAATTGGGGTTGGAAGTAAACATCAATAAAACTAAATATATGTTCACACGTAGAAATGCATTATATTATAATGGAAATGAGAGTTAACGCCAAATAAGGGACATTTTGAACAAGTGGCTGAATTCAAATATCTGTGAATAATAATTACAAATGGAAATCTGATGCACATAAACTCAATTCTGGAAATGCATGCTACTATGCATTTCAGGGACTCTTGTCAACCTAACTCCTCTCAAACTGAAATATGTCAAACCCTTATACTCCCAGTTATATTATATTATGTATGCGAAACATGGACTCTCGCTTTAAGGGAGAATAAAATATTATTATGATTTTTTGAGAATAAAGTTCTTGAGAAAAATTTGGGACCAAGGATTGATGAACAAATAGGCGAATGGAGAACACTATATAACTTTATAGGAAACTATATAATCTTTATAGGAAACCAAATATAATAAGAATAGATAAGTCTCATAGAGTGGGATGGGCAGGACATGTGGCACGATTTGGGAATGAAAGAGGGGCATGTCGACGTTTTGTAGGAAAACTAGAGGAAACAAGTCCAGTTGGTAGACCAAGAATGATGTGGGAGAATTACTTTACCTATGATTTGTGGGAAGTAGATTATACATTAGCTGATGATAGGGGTGTGTGGAGAGCTTATGTCCGCGCGGCCATGAATCTACGAGTTTGATAGCGGCAGAGCGTTAGTTAGTTAGAATATTTTAGTTACGGTAGGGCAGGACATATAAAACTGATGTTAATTAGTTCGAGATGAAACTTAATTTAATAATACAACTATTATTTAAGATAATTTTGAAGCCAGTTGTGGAAAACAAAACATCTGTTTTAAATTTGATCAACACAGTTTTGAGTCTCCCTGTGTGATTGTTACGTCACTAGGACGACAGTAATCATCTTAAAATTTGAAAACCATGAAGAAGGATTTGCCTCGCTAGTTCTGAATAGGACTCAGAGAGCGCGCTGGCGTCGTTCTCACGCGTTCTCTTCTGACAGACACCGTCTATCACGCGTATCAATAACGTAACAAAGCTATTGACAGCGTCCATTCGCGCAAAAGAAATTATTATTTTTTATGAATATTAACAAGATAACATAGCGATGGCTTCAAATGTTGTAACAGAAACAACAGTTTCGATAAGGTAGACATTGCATTAATATTAATATCACATCCTTTACTGTCTATAACAAAATCATGTTACTGGTTCGCTCGTCCATTCATAAAAAATATACATTTCTTTATTTCATTCTATGACTCAATTTCAGTACTGCTGGAAAATGGAATATTACGGTGCCACGTACTGTAATAAATATAAAAATATGACGGCAGTCTCAACAACATATGAATAAACGATAGAATAATTGTTCTTTAATTTTATTAGTAAATAAGCTAATAAATTATATGAAAACATCCTCCTTCTTTAGCTATAAATTAATTTGCAGCTATACATTATTTGATAGTAAACAAGTGAAAATACTCAACAGAAATTATATAAACAAACCAATTTTCTTCATTTACAAATTATTTTATTATATTTAAAAAATATAGGCCTATATTATAATTAGAGCCTTTTTTAATGACTAGCCTCGAAATTTGAATTAACAGTATTTTTGTTAATTAACTAACTCACTGGCTCTATCGAACCCGCGGGACATGAACTCTCTATACATCCATATCCAAAGCTAATGTTCTTCGATCATCACCTGCATAATCTACTTCCCCTCAAATCGTGGATAATGTTATTCTCCCTCATTCTTGGTCTACCAACTGGGCATTTTCCTTCTGGTTTTCCTACAAGAAGTTTCCATGCACTTCTTTCATTCCCCATTCGTGTCACATGTCCTGTCCAT
Organism: Diploptera punctata; assembly: GCA_030220185.1. Lineage (NCBI taxonomy): Eukaryota > Metazoa > Arthropoda > Insecta > Blattodea > Blaberidae > Diploptera > Diploptera punctata. The sequence goes on along the minus strand of JASPKZ010005285.1, from coordinate 377,384 downwards.
CGCAGTCTAGGAGACTTAACTTTTCTTATTATACCGGTATATTTTTTATTAACTGTTATTATTATTATTTTACTATTATATTAATATTACTGTTATTATTAAAAGTTATACTACAGGATATAATGAATTACAACTAAAATAAATGAAGTTTTAACATGTTGTCATTAAAATAATTATATCAGAGAAAAACTTGGAGTACGAAGTTTAGATGAAGATATATTTTATTTTATTGAATCTCCAAGTATATTGAAATGCTATTTCGCCACAAGGCAAGTTAGGGTTTTAGCTTACTATAACAATATTATACTATACATTGTAAAACAGAAATATTATCTTATGGTTTGAATGAGTGTTATGAATTACATAAATCGTCTATAAGTGTCTTAGAAAATACTACATATTGTTATGAATGTGTGTTATGAAGTTCATAAAATGTTTATATAATTTTGGTTCTTAAAAATCACTTCACAGATTGAGGCAGAAGCCTCATCATCATTAAAAGAAAGTTTAACCAGAATCTTTGTTTTTCGAATGTAGGACAATCAAATAAAACATGTTTTACAGATTGTATTCATTCTTGACATTTACAGTTATGATCACTCTCTGGGTTAATATTAAATCTTCTAAAATAACTTCCAAATTTTCCATGGTCAGTCATAAATTGTGTTAAAATCTAATTTGGAATAAAACGTTTAGGCTATGGTGTACTGTAAGAAAGAATAGCTTTTTAGTCAAAGCACCATTTGCACTCCTTATCCAATGTTCATTACAGTCAGTGATGATATAGTCCAACAGCTTCTTTTTAACATAGGAAATTGGACACATTGAAAATGAATAATGAAGCTCAGAGATGCTGCGGATTTAGCTAATCAGATATAGAAAAATACCAACAAAAATGGAAAAATTATCAGAGAAGAATGGAAAGAAATATAGATTTCCAAAATTTGCGTTCCAATATAATCCGACTGGACATAGGGACCAAGGAAGACCAAAACATCAGTGGATAGATCAAGACCGTATTTGTTAGGTTTGATTACCGTCACATATTTTAGAATGCAACACTAGACAGCAAATACATTTAAGAATAATCATGTTCGTATTGCAAATTAACATTAACTATCAAAATAGATGTATAGGCTATTACTGATTCTTTCGATTGCATTTCTTCCGCTTGTAGTACTTCAACTTTTTTACTCTCATGGAACATTTGAGTTACTTTTTTTTTACTTTCCTGTAGAGAGACAGAGCAACTTAGATTACAGTTGCCGCCGGAGAGGTTTCTCACGTCAGATCGTGGGAGAGTAGCGTGTTGGGATATTTTAGGACGGATCGAGAGTAAAGTAAAAACATGCAAATTTTTGGGTACAGAAAGGAAATTGAGGTATAGCAAAATTGGAGATCAATAAAGATATATGTGTTATTAATAATAAGAAGCTTAATATGGTCTTTGTTTTCGATCTTTAATTACATTACATAATAAGTAGTCTTGATAAGTTGAATAGCCTGATAGTGCATTTGATGTATGTAGGGACGGGGTGTGTATGTGTATGGGGGTGTGTGTATGTATATAATATATGTGTTTCTCTCTCTTTTTTTAATTTTCTCTACCATTTTTTAATTATTAGTATACAGAATGAGACTTTCTTTATATTTATACACTAGGTCATTTCATGGATGAGTGTAGATGTGTATTATTGTGTATGGAGTGTAGAAATATAATATAATATTTATTATATATAGATAGTCCACCGCTGTGGTCTCGAGGTAGCGTGCTGCCTTGTCACGCAGCGGGCCCGGGTTCGATCCCCCGGTCGGGGCAGTTTTTCTGGGTGAGGTTTTTATCGGGGTTTTTCCTCACCTGTAAGACAAATGTCAGGAAAACTTTAAGGCCCAAACGGTCCCCGAAATCATATGGCCATCATCCTTATCATTATCATCCTTACCATTATCATCATCATCCTTCACCGGTGTGCAAAGCAACGGGAAGCTACCACACCTACACAATTACCTAGTAAAGCTGCAAGCATAGCATGAAAATGCTATGATTGCAGTGAAGGACCTGCCTTCGGGCAGAATTACTATGAATATATATATATATATGCATTGTTTTGAAACGTGTGTAGCCATGTAGGTATTTGTTTATATTATGATTATTTTTATTTTTTTTTAATTCATGGAAAAATATTGCACGTACGGCCAAGCAGACCCATGCGTAATGTAAATGCATATGTATTTTCTTTCTTTTGAAGAAAGTGGCAATAAATTCCATTATTAATAAAATTCCATTATCAATATTTTTACTTTCGGTAGAATCTTATATTTATATATATATATATATATATATATATATCTTTCACACAGTTTCTTTCGCCTTCCATCTATCGAGTCTATCGAGCAGTTTGAGCTTAATAGCAGCGCCCAATTAAAGAAAAGACACTACATATATATACATATAGAGAGAGAGAGAGAGAGAAAGAGAGAGAGAAACTCCGGTTATATTTGGATCCCTGTTTTAAATTTGTTGTTTTTCTTGTTTTAATTAAGGGATTTGAATTTTATTTAATTACAGTGATTATATTGTTATTTTATTCAAATATGAAGACATCTTCATAATTTATCATCCTTTTTTACATTATAAGAAATATCCACTTTAACTTCCATATTCGGATAAAGTGGAACCCAGAGTTCACCTTAGCTTCGAGTCTATTTTAAATGTATTTACTCTATTAATTTATACAGATATGTACAGATTAATCTGAAAACATTTATGATTGATCATAATTAAAAAGCGTTGATATTTATTAAATGTTTTGAAAAATTATTGTTGATGTTAACATTCACATGTCATTCAACTGCAGAAAGCGACGGTCTTTGAGTTACTAAAATTACAAGGATATTAAATAAAATGATTTAAGTAAATGGTTTTTACAGATAGCATCCTCATTGATAAAATATACGTATTGGTGTAAAGTGGACCCAGATGTTCCACATTAACCGAATCTTTTGTTATGTTTAATTATTCTATACAGCCACCATGTCACATAATATCAAACCAAACCCGTCAGTATATTAAAACAGCATCTACTTAATATATTGAGGAGTTTTTTTTAACATTTGTAATATTCAATAGCAGAAATTAAGAATTTATTCTTAGCTTGAAAAACTTTTAAAGTGGTAATTTTCATAAATATCACAAATAAACCCTTCTTCACACAAAGAATAAAACAAACTGACCTTAAACACGTCAAAGTTAATGAGGGGAAGAAGTTAAAATATTTTTTGTTCGAGGACAGCACCAATTAAAGAAGATATTAATTCAAATAGAAGGGTTCACATTACCCGAACTTCCCTATATATATATATATATATATATATATATATATATATATATATATGCAGGGTATATAAAAAAGGATGGCGCAAACTTACGTTGATGAAAGTACACGATAATAGAACCAACAATGTCCCAGTAAACATGGGTCCGCAAACGAGCCGTTTGCGAGATAATTACGAATGTCTGGTTACAAGCCGCCACTGACTTCATTGTAAACATCGTCCTAGTCAGTACAAATTCATTTGAATTTAAACTTTACTATTAATTTTTCATCTCATTTAGTTCACATTTCACAGTTCACTTCACTTATGTGTTACATGTTAAAGGAGGTGTTCGAAGTGCCTTCCTTGCATCTGGATGCAATACTGTACTCGTCTCTGCAATTAATCTTGAATTCTTTCGAAACCCCCTGGATCATTTCTGAATTCTTGATAAGCATGTATAACTCTCTGCTCCAGTTCTTCAACCGTGTTAACGGGTGTGCTGTACACTTCGCTTTTGAGGTGACCCCAGCCACAAAAATCCAAAGGATTTAGATCAGGTGATCTTGCAGGCCAAGGTACAGATCCACGTCGACCTATCCATCTATGGCCGTATCTGCGCGTTAGATGCCATCTCACAGCAGCAGCAAAATGTGCCGGAGCTCCATCATGCATGTACCACAAACTCCGACATAGCTGAAGGGGAACATCCTCAAGCAATCCTGGAAGATGACGCCGCAGAAACCTAAGGTACCTCCGTCCATTAAGTTTTGGTGGAAGAATGTGTGGCTTAATGAGATAAGCACACATTCAGTGAGAAACGGTGCTGATGTGGTGACTCATGAACAGCATGTGGGTTTATTTCACACCAAAAATGTGTATTATGATAATTAAAACACCATCGCGTGTGAATTCTGCTTCATCTGTAAATAAAATGTTACAAGCGAAACGAGGGTTGACTACAGTCTGTTGTTACATCCACTGAAAAAACATCACTCTAGGAACAAAGTCCGCATCATTGAGACATTGAACTCGTTGGAGGTGGTAAGGGTACAGTAAATTGCGCTGTAAAATTCTCCATACACTACTGTGATTTAGTACAGGTACTTGTGTGGCAATTCTTCTCGTCGAGGTTCCTGGAGAGAGCTGTACTGCTTCCAACACCATATCCTCAACCTCAGGCGTAATGCGAGCAGGCCTACCTACTGCTCTGCCATGTGCAAAACCTCCATTTTCTCTCAGGCGCTGATGGACCCTTGTAAATATACGACTTTCGGGGTGTCTTCGATCAGGATATGTTTCTTGGTACAAGCGTGCAGCCTCCCGTGCATTGCCATTAGCCCTACCGTACATGAAATGGATATCCGCATACTCTTCGTTACTGTAAGGTTACATTGTAACTACAACACAGCACAAGTGGCTCTCCTCAGACGAGACTGATACCTTTTGAGACTGTGTATTGTATCCGTCCTGTAGGTTCTGCGTGTATGGTTTGGTTACAACTCCATCTCTCGGCAATGTCAGTTTTGTAAACAAAGGACATAGGACGGCTTCAAGTGCGAAAGGAGTAAACCGTACGATGTTACAAACAATGACGTCAGTGGCGGTTGTAACCATACATTCGTAATTATAGCGCAAACGGCTCGTTTGCGGACCCATGTTTACTGCGACACTGTTGCTTTATTATGGTGTATTTTCAACCATGTAAGTTTGCGCCATCCTTTTTGATACACCCAGTATATATATATATATATATATATATATATATATACATATAATGAGCATTACATAATATCTCTCTCTTGCAATTGTTATAGTGCCCTCAAACAAATATTAGGCCTTTAATTAGTAGAGCATACACAACAAAATTAACCTTAGGAGAAAACAACAATAAAACGTTTTGTTCACTCCTATACTAATAATGGCTTAATTATCATTCTGTTTATAGGGAAGTAAGTCGAATATACGAGACCTTGGTATCCATTGATTATAGGATATAATTGCTCAATTTACTTCCCTAGGGAAGATAAGCAATTGACTTAATTAATAATGTAAAAATGTTATCTTAATATTAATACTTTTCATATCTATTATTCGATTTTGCTTGTAATATAAAATGAACCGCAGCATTTGCCGCTTCCTTTACATACATCACAATCACAACATCTGTAATTAATGTGCAGTTTGAAACTGTTATTTAAAATTCTGCCACTAATTCAGGCAATAATAAACAATTGCAGTTGTTTTATCAACATTCTCTTGCTATTACTCATTCAAAGTATCTCTGCAGGCGGAAGAATCAGGAAGCTCTGTTTGTTGCTACACGTGACGTCATATAAGGCAGTGTACACTGTCAGCGTCCCACGTCGCATTCCCCTTTACACTCACAGATAGCAGTGTCACGTGGTCTATTCCTGCATAAAACACGACTGCAGTGCCCTCCGTCAACAACTGCGCTTACTCCTTAACGGATAATATCAATCAATTGAACTCTTCAAACCAAAATATAAATTCACACCAAATATACAAATTAAACATAATTATTAGTACAGGAGTGAACAAAATTATATACGCAATTCAGGAAGTAAGTACATTACTAGTCTCCAACTTATTGGCTAGTCCTCACTAAAGCTCAGACTCAAACACGTCCTCGACTAGTAATGTACTACTTACTTCCCTTGTTGCATACATAACTATTTCATTTTATATCTCTGTCTTTTAACTACCCATCACGCTTCCTATCTATCTCTTTGTTTCTTTCTCTTTCCTTCCGTCAATAATTAAAAAAAACACACACATATAACCAAGACTTTCCGTAGATATTAGAATACCGCAACATAGGACATCACATCACTCCATGTCATATACCATCTTCACTTCTCGCAACTGGAATTCCCTATCACAAGAAATAAAGGGCTGCCGGACATTGGCATCTTTTAAAAGAAATCTAAATTTATATTTGCTCTAACCTCGACTTCATTATTACCCAGTGTAAGGTATATATATTATTTGGCGTTTCTCGTATAATTTATCATATTTATATTATTATTATTATTATATTATTATTTATTATTATTATTATTATTATTATTATCATCATATCATTATTGTTATTATCCTATACAATGTTGTTTGTACATGAAATTTACATTGCTACATTTATAGTATCTTAACTGTTTATAATTAGTATAGTGTATATCTATATTTGTCAAATATTTATTTGTATTTGTGCTGGTTGAGTGGAAGAGAGGGCCTTATGGCCTTAACTCTGCCAGAATAAATAAAGTATTATTATTATTATTATTATTATTATTATATTATTATTATTATATATAATGAACTTGGATAAATTCGTTATTAGCTCTGCCATATCACACATACACCAAATGACTTTTAATGGATTTTATATATTAATAGATAATGGAATTTATTGCCTTTTTTTCAGAATAAAGAAAATACATATGCATTTACATTGCCATGAATAAAAAATAAAACTAATAATATACACAAATACCTACAAATACACCTGTATCAATAAATACTACTCTTTTTAGAATTCACAAGTACCAGATATTTTTTCTTACCGTGTAATATTTCAACACCAACAAACTATTATTAATATTTTTGAAACAATAAATTAATGAATAATAATAGTAAAACAAAAGGAAGTGTTAATATTAAGAAATCTAAGGAAAAAGAAAAATGTATGCAGCTATCGGAAAGCTAAACATTAATAAGAAGTAAATAAAGAAGATAAAGATGAAAGTTGTTAAAATAAGAGCAAGAGGGAAAATGAAGATTAATGCGTTGAAGAGAAAGAAAGAATACAAAGAGGAAATTTTGATGTCATTGGATTGTAACTTTGCTGTTTTATAATACCCATGATTGACAGGCAAAATCAACAATCCGTTATGCGTGTAGGCTAACATTAGTTAGTAGCGTTTTGAATTGCATAATGAGCAATCGGCAGCTTAATTTGACATTTTGTAAAAATGATTCTAAAAAATGTACTTTTATCATCTATCTTTTCCATTAGCATGTTGTATTTTTTGTCACAGAACTCCACTGTAGCAACCTGGGGCTTCTCAAATAGCAGACCGAGATTCGTCTTCCGGTCCAATTGAATTTCCATATTGAGATGTTTTAGGTTTTTCCTGAATAGTAAAATACATTCAGGAAATTCGGGTTACAACTTCTTTCAGATATATCTGGCCTCATAATTTTAATTAGAGAGCTAAGAGTTAATATTAAAACAAAGTAATTAATAACATTTTTTTGGTCGAAAATAATTTGTTTACAGTTTTATAAATATAACCTTTAAAAGTTGTTACATTTTTTTTTGTTTTTATTGTAGATGTAGCAATACTACACTGGTATCACACGTGTTACTGATGCATTAGGAATAAATATACTGTATAGCAATCTTATATGTTCTTACATGCATATCATAAATCATATTCATAAGTAATGCCACGAGTGATTTCCAAATTATCGATAAATTCACGACTCACTTCGTGAGTCGTGAATTTATCTAGAGAATTTGTAAATCAAGAGTGGCATTTGTTAGGACTATTTAACGAATAAAATTAAGCTGTTTACTCACAAATCATTATTTAACTATAGTTATTTTAAAATATTTATATATTTAATGTAAACGGCGATGTTTGAAAACAAATGAGAAACGATAGGTACGCTTCTACTGCTTCTTTTGTTAATCACTGCAACCAGATCATACTATTTATTACCAAAGGAACGCAATATTGTAAGGAGGCGCTTTCTTTAATATGGTAATTATAACACTGATAAATATTTGGTGAAACACTACTCTGATTGGTTGTAAAACAGAAATCATTGAAACGTGATTGGTCATTGACTCCCATTTGGGGCATGAGTTAAATAGTCATATTAAATTGTATATAGGAATTATAACCATCTATTTCACAATAACAGAATCCGATCTTCATAGTTCCTACAGGCTACGAGGGGAGTGGATCAAATGAGAGTTCAAATGTTTAATCCGAGGGTACTACAGTACCATATCATCTTCTGTCGGGTTTAAGAGTGTAGATGCTTTGTTTGACGATATATAGGTATCTAAGTGTCTGTTGATTACATTGGATATTGTGGGACTAGAGAGCACTCCGATCGAGGAGTCAAATGGCTCTAAGCAAGATATAATGTCCAACTTTAAGACGACAAAGAAATAGCAATAATCTATAAAAAGCTCGCGATAGAGACATTTCATAATCGAAATAATAATAATAACAATAATAATAACACTCTATCAGATTATACGAATTAAAATTTAGGATAAAACTGAAGTGATCCCACTACATGGAATAGGAGGCACTTAGGGAAGCAGAGGATTAATGCTCCCAACGTTCTAGTCAATCGGCAGAAGATATCAATTGGGTTGACTTTACCTCCAAAATATACGCCTGGTACTAATTTCTGTTAGAGGCTGAGATGACACTAGAATCATAGTGCCGCCAGAAAGTTTAGGTCAGTTTAAAAATCCTGACTTCATCGAGACTTACAGTCTGGAACTTCCAGCTTGTAGCGAATAGCATTAACCAACTAAGCTATGGCATACCGCCAATATATAGGATACTACTACTACTACTACGTACAATTTTTATTTATATTACCCTGTCCTAGGGCAGATCCTTCACTGCAATCATAGCATTTTCATGCTATGCTTTGCACCACTACTATTATTATAAATAATGACAGACTAATAATAAAAGGCTAATTAGCAATAGACTATTAATAATTATTATTATTTGTTTACAGTTTTTTTTAATATTTACACATCTTTCTGTGCCCAAAGTTTTATTTTTCTTCTCCACTCGTCTGGATATCTACTCCATGTCATCCAGTGTTCTTGTTCTCATTTCAGTTCTTATTTCTTGCATCCACGAGTTTCGAGGTCTTCCTTTCCTTCTTCTTCCAGGTGGACATCATTCCAATGTTTTCCTGGGTAAACTTTCTTCTTGCATTCGTCGTATGTGGCCATACTAATTGCTTATATCGTATATAATCTACTATTGAATATTTGATATTAATTTTTTCTCGTATGACAATATTTTTTTTTTCTAATTTTGAACATCTTGCTGCTCTCCTTTTGAAATCCATTTCCATCAACATAAGTTTTTGTTGAATTTCCAAACTTCAGCTCTCCATATGTGACAGTACTTCTCATTATTGAAGTATATATTCGTAACTTATTTTTCCTGGTTATATGTGTGTTCCATAAGACTCCATTCATCATTGCTGTTATTGCTTTATCTTTATTTATTGTGTTCTTAATATCACTTTCTTGTTTATCCTCTTTATCTACTTTTACTCCCAGATCCTCAAATTCTTCACATTCTCTAATATACCCCTTTTTGATAATATAATAATAATAATAATAATAATAATAATGATAATGAACTAACTCACTAGCACTATGAAGCCTGGGAGGTTCATGATCGTGCTGATATAAACTCTCCATACATCCCTACCCTGACAAAATATTTTCCAAACATTCCCTGTAAAATTCGGCTCTCTCAAATCATGTTTAATGTTATTCTCCCACCTCATTTTTGGGCAACAGGAATAATAATAATAATAATAATAATAATAATAATAATAATAATAATAATAATAATAATATTTGTAAGAAGCTAATGCCAGATCGTGGCATAAAATGAAATGAAGCCCCTATTATTAAATATACATGTGATATACGAGGATGCCGCAGAACTGGGTTGTGCAAATCACAGGAACAGAGAAAATGAAATGAAACAAAATGAATAAGTGATGGAATGCAGTTTTCGAATGGGGAAAGCGGAATAAACCTTGAGAAACCCTGTCCTGACATCGATTCTTCGACCACAAATGCCACATAGAATAACCAAGACAGAAACTTGCTTCTCGGAGGTGCAGGGCAAAAATTAACCGTTGCGCACGGAGCTCTCTAAATTACAGTAAGAGTAAGTATAAAGATATTCCAGTGTCTCTAAATGAAATAAAATATCATAATACCAACTTTATCGTTTCCAGAAGAGCCTCAGTTTTATTATTGTATAAGTACTTGAGAACTCAGTATACAATTTACAACGTGCGATGTTCAGGCCGATATGTGAACTGCAGACTTATAAATATACCTTCACAAAAGAAGATACCTGGCGCCTCAGATATGTAATGACAATTTTTTTGTGTCTGAATTAATATAAACACAAACCACTTATATTTACCAGTCATTTGTTTACATTTCAATGTCGTTTAGTTATTTTGTATCATACAAACTATTTTTTAAAAACATAATTTTATTTTTTAAATGGGCTTAAGTAGAATATTTTGGGCATTTATAATTCCATTCTATAGTAATTCTGCCCGAGGGCAGGTCTTTCACTGCAAGCATACCATTTTCATGCCATGCTTTGGCAGCTTTACTAGGGAATTATAGGTGTGGTAGCTCCCGTTGCTTTCCACACCGGTGAAGGATGATGATGATAATGATAAGGATGATAATGGCCGGATGATTTTTGGGGATCGTTGGGCCCTAAGCTTCCTGACATTTGTCTTACAGGTGAGAATAAACCCCGAAATAACCTCACGCAGGAGCCTGGAAATTGAACCCGGACCCGCTGCGTGACAAGGCAGCACGCTACCTCGAGACCACAGCACTGGATAATAATAATAATAATAATAATAATAATAATAATAATAATAATAATAATAATAATAATGTCTTAAATTTAGATCATTTAAAAAGAGGACAGTTGAGAAGGTTGTGTATATAGTGAGAATGGAAGAGGAGAGGAGACCTAAGCACATATTGGAAAATGAGAAAAGTGAAGAGACAAAACAAAGAGTACATGAGCGGCATCGAGTTTATAGCAAGAAGGAACTGAAGGTGGTTAGGCAATTGAGAAGAATGGCAACAGTTAAAGTGTAGAAAGTGGATTTAGGTTGTCCCAACGGTGTGAACTAAGAAAAAAATAGAACAAGGAGATAACAATAAAGTAATATTGAGCGAGTTGTCTCAGCTTGTAGCGTTTAAAACTAATATTCAGGAAAACCCGAATTTAAACCTCGGTACTGGCCCACCTGATTGTGGTAGCCCCTAATTTTTTTTCTTTTTTTCAGTTGTCATAACAAATGCTGAGTTGGAATTTCATTATCATGACCTGTTTCATAATATCATTCACATTAAAATCAGTTGAATATCACAAGGGGAAAACAAATAATATCACAAAACCAAAAATAAAAATAAAATAAGACAATTTTAATATGTGAACAATTCTTGCTTTTCTCACGACAGCGAACCTTGAGCTGTTGATTTCATTGGTCATTTTATGTTTATTCTAATATTTATCACTGTTAATGAAAATCTTTAAAAAAAATGCATCGGATGCGAGGATTGTGTATATTTTAGTATCTTGTGAAATTTCTTGTTTATCACTATTGATTTAAGCACTTTTTTTTTTTGGAAAACGCACAACAATAAAACACAAGGTCTATTCGACACGTCTAAAGATCCTATACTGGTTATGTACTTAAACGTTAAAACGATACGAATTACATAAGAAATAAGATCAGTTTGAACTGGCTGACTTGAGTGCTTGCGATGACTTTGCTGCTTACTGGAACCAGTTAAGGCTCCTTGGCAGCCAAATTCCATAGGTTTTATCAATATGGAGTTGGGTCACAGAGTCGAACGCATTTAGCGGCATTAATGGCAGGCTTATGGTATATATATATATATATATATATATATATATATATATATATAACACCGGTATATGAATGAATTTATATACGTGTGCCGGGGAAAGAATCGAACACCTGCAGCAATCACAACCAAATTTGGTACACTTATGAATTACTATCTAAAAAAGTGGCTGTATGGGGTAAAATATCTCTAACATCCACAGGCGGTAAAAGAGGGGATTGAAATGGAAAAATGTTAGACAACGACACACACACACACACACACACACACACACACACACACACATATATGTTCCAGCATTCTTGAATGCCTGGTGCAATTTCAAACAAAGTAGGTGTGCATATAACTTCCAATGTGGAAAAAGGTGGAATTTAGAGATGATAGCACCCTATGAGGGGATGAGAAAAGAATAGTCAAATTCACAGTTTTCGGGGCCACTAAGCTGGAAACCAAAGTTGGCATATAATAATTCTTTAAAAACTAAAATAGGAAGGTTAAGTTGTTAGCCAGTAAAATCGGACCATTAAGTATAAGAGTTCATTTTGATCGAAATTTTAAAAATAACTCCAGCGGTAGTAATTTTCGATATTTCATAACAAAACTCAGTAAATGCTATTAAATAAACACAGGAAGCTATTTTAAAAAACCAGCGAATTCCGACCATTAGAAGAGGGGTTTACCTAAAAATCGAATTAAAAAAATTACTCTAGCAACCGCCATGTTTGATTTCCCGCAATATATACCATTCAATTTAATTAATCCTTAAATTTGCAATGTATTCTATAAGATACATTACTTCAAGTTATTTAATATTTTAATATAAGTTAGTAATGGAAAAATTAATCAGTAGATTTTAAACTGGTGTCCAATTATACAAAAATATGCAAATAGGTAATAATTTACGTTTAAGCATTATTTATTTACTCTGCAGTCCGATACTTTTAAATAAGCTAACATCAAAATTGAGTTCCTCCAATTTAGGAAAATAAATATATATATAGGCCTATACCGTAAACCAGCTAAATGGGACATATATACGACTTTCTGAGAAATTCGGTTAGTTTTGTAACGGACTTTTTTCCATTGACTTTAGGTTTTCTTAGGACATTTCTGGCCTTATATTACAAATAGTCCACGCTGTGGTCTCGAAGTAGTGCTCTGTTTTGTCACGCATTGAGCCCGGGTTCGATTCCCGGTCGTTACAAACTTCCTGGATGAGGTTTTTTATGGGGTTTTTTCCTTAACTGTAAGACAAATGTCAGGTTGCTTGAGGCCCAAGAGATACCCGAACATCATCTGGCCATCATTATCATCCCCGGTGTGGAAAGCAACGGGAAGCTACCACACTTATAATTCCCTAGTAAAGCTGTAAAGCAAAGCATGACAATGCTATGATTGTATGAAAGACCTGCCATCGGGTAGAACACTATATATTACAATATACTGGTACGTTATATTACTTAATTGTGCATTATTTAAATCCAAATCAACTGATATCTTAAGTTCGACACAACGAAAACATTAACTGTGTAAACAACTATATTCAGCATTTTGGAAATAATCATCTAGGAAGCTTTAGTAACTTAATTTTGTTTTATATTATTTTAATTTTATTACATTCCATGTTTTTGTCAGTTTTAGCTAGTATTAGATCACTTGTCTTTTGTTTAAGTCTATCTTTTAATAATATCTTAAAATTGTAATAAATATGTAATTTTTGTGTAATTTTACTATTCGGTGGTTGAGTGGAAGAGAAGGCCTTATGGCCTTAACTCTGCCAGCTAAAATAAAGCATTATTATTATTATTATTATTATTATTATTATTATTATTATTATTATTATTATTATTATTATTATTATTATTATTATTATTATTATTGCCCCTCAAAATAGAGTAAATTGTGCAAGGAAGGCGATTAGATCCCTGAATGGTCTTTTATGGAATATAAATTTGACCAGAAAAACAAAAAAAGGGATTATACAGACAATAATAGAAAGTATACTTACATATGGATCAGAAAGCTGGACAATAAATGAAAGGATGCAGAAAAGAATCTTGGCGACAAAAATGGATGGATTACGGAGAAGTATGAGAATATCCAGGCTACAATATATTCGAAATACATATATCAGACAAGAAATGGATGCACAAGAAACTGTTATCGATAGGATAACAAAGAGAGCTCTACAATGGTATGGACATGTACAACGGATGCCGGAAGACCAGTGGCCTAAACAGGTGTTGGATTGGATGGTACCAGGCAGAAGGAGAAGGGGAAGAAGTAGAAGAGCATGATATGAGGGAATATATGATGTCATGATGAAGAGGGGTATGGAAGATGGACAATGGGAAGATAGGAATCTCTGGAAAGCAGGAATCAAATGCAAACTGCTGTAAAGTGGAAAGCCTGTATTAAGTATTAAGTATTATTATTATCATCATCATCATCATCATCATCATCATCATCATCATCATCATCATCATCATCATCATCATCATCATCATCATCATCATCATCATCATCATCATTATTATTATTATTATTATTATTATTATATTTTCCTAAATAATTGAATAGCCTATGTTATATGTTCCTGTCTATACTCGAATAATTCCATGTGAGACAAGTGTGATTCCTTGTGAGAGTTACTTAACAAAGGTAATTTAGTTACTCGCTACAGATATCAGCCAGTAACAAGTGATTAGCTCTAGCTCATTGCCTCAAAAATACATCTAGTAAGCAAAGTAGGTATTACCTGGATGGGAAAGTATGATTAAATTCCATTCACAGTCTTTACTTTATATGTATGTGTGTGTGTGTGTGTGTTTGTACTGGAATTCCTGAGTGGCGCAGTTGAGAGTGCGCTAATATAGCCTATACAATTAGACGTCTCGGGTTCAAATCCCGGTTCAGGCGTGTATTTTTCTTTTCATGTCATATATATCTATAACTCACTGGCATTATCGAACCAGTAGGCTCATGGCCGTGCGGACATAAGCTCTCCATATATCCCTATCCTGAGCTAATGTTTTCCAATCTTTCCCTGTATAATATACTTCCCTCAAATCATGGTTAATGTTATTCTCCCATCTCATTCTTGGTCTACCAACTGGGCGTTTTTCCTCTGGTTTTCCTACAAGAAGCTTCCATGGTTATATATACATATACCTATACATATATATATATATATATATATATATATATTATTTATTTATTTTTTATTTATTTTCTTTTTTCGGATGTCCTATCTATAAGTAGAAATTATATTTACTTTATACTTCAGGAGTTGTGGTGAAAACTTTGAAAAAAAAATCTTGCATGTATGGAAAAATATTTTGTTGATATTATTGTGCCAAAGAACAACCAAAGGAAATCAAACATAGACTATATGCAAGGAGGTATTAATTGAAGATCAGATTATAAGCAGCTCTTAACATTAAATACAACGATTGGCTTAATTAAACAATTACTTTGCTAATAAGGGTTAATGGAATTGCGAAGTTTGAAGTCAGAATAACATTTGCGCGTCGATTGTACAAACGCAGTAATTCATATGTTTACAAGGTAATTTGTTGGTTATGGAGTCTAGAGATAGAAGCAACTTAGATGAAATGATGTTGAATTGACATAATTATGCTGTTCTAATGCATTTATTCTCGCTGGAAAAACTTGAAATCATGAAATCAACCAACAACACATTATTACTGAATGAGAACACGCCCCTAACGTACAATCCACTGTACGAGGTAGTTCAAACCCAGCCAATCCCTACTAGCGACGCATCAAAACCATCAGCGTCTACAACATCATAGATACATCAACTAGTAGCGCATAGGCATCCTGCTGATGATGGAAGTTAACTTCCGAAAGGCCTCCAACGAATATTTTAAATACATCATTTTAACATAATTGAGGACGACGGCACATCCCAGCAGGCAAATTTTAATTTTTATCTTATAACAGTTACTTTTACAAGCATTGCTTATACAGTGCGATCAGTATAGCACTGGACAGCAGACGCGAGTATTTCACTATACACTGCTAACGCATTCGCGGCGGGGAGCGGACAGCGTAGGATCGCGGTGGTACAACCACACACATTTTCGTAACTATTTTACAAATTGTCGCATTTACCAACTTTATTGAATCAGGTGCTGGAACTGTTCATCTTCGTTGTCCATATATTTTTGACACCTCTTTATGATATACGTTGTGCAGAGCGTGACAGAATTTTTACACCCGGGAATCGTGTTTCAAAAAGTCTTCGTTCTTGGCTGGCAGACTGAGTTAACAAATATTGATCATAAATAAATACACGTTGTTCAGTAGAAAAATTATTAGCCATTATACAGTTTACACTTTACACTTATACATGCCTGTTTTATACTACTACTACTACTACTACTACTACTACTACTACTACCACCACTACTACTACTACTGCTCACTGGCACTATCGAACCCGTAGGTTCATGGCCGCGCGGACATAAGCTCTCCATACATCCCTATCATGAGCTAATGCTTTCCAATCATTTGCTGTATATTCTACTTCCCTGAAATCATAGTTAATGTTATCCTCCCACCTCATTCTTGGTCTACCAATTGGGCGTTTTCCTTCTGGCTTTCCTACAAGAAGCTTCCCATGCAAGTTCTTCCTGTGTCCCTGTCCTTTGTCCTGTGTCCTGCCCATCGCAGTATACGAGACTTAACTGTTCTTATTATATCTGGCTTCCAATAAAGACCATGTAGTTCATTATTAACTCCATTCACCTGTTTGTTCATCTCTCTTTGGTCCAAAAATTTTCCTAACTACTTTATTCTCAAATACTTGTAATCTCCTTTCCTCCCTTAAAGTAAGAGTCCATGTTTCGCATCCATATAATATAACTGGTAGAATAATAGTTTTATATATTTTCAGTTTAACGTTTTTTTGAAAGGAGTTGGGACATCAAGAGTCTCTGCAATGCACAATAGCACGCATTCCCAGAATTGAGCCTATGTTTAATTTCTTTGTGCATCTCATTCCTATTTGTGATTATTGTTCCTAGGTATTTGAATTCAGCCACTTCCTCAAAATTTCCCTCATTTGTCATTAGCTGTCCATTTCCATTATATAATGAATTTCTACGTGTGACCATACATTTAGTTTTATTGATATTTACTTCCAGTCCTAATTTCTTAGTGTTACTCAATAGTGTGTGCGTGTTGTCCTTTAGTATATCCTCGCTATCGGCCATTAGTACTACATCATCAGCATAAACTAATAGCTTATTAATACCATTCAGTTGTAAGCCTTCCTCATTCTCTAAAGATTTAATGGCATGTTCTAGTACAAAATTAAATAGTAGAGGAGATAGTGCATCTCCTTGCTTCAACCCATTCTGGATTTCAAAAGTGTCCGAAAACTGTTTGCCTACACGCATCCTACTCTTTGTGCCATTTAGACACATTCGTATAAGTCTAACTAACTTTTTAAGAATTCCGAACTCCGACAGGATACTATATAACTTACAAATTTTAAAATTGAAATAACTTATACACACGCCATTCAGTACACAAGGAAAAGCGAGCCAGCACCTTATCCACCCGAAGCATACAGTATGACTGCGATCGTGAATCCGTGGGATGTGTTTGTATACTACTGAGTCTGCGTACATTTTAAGTCCCGTGTCTTCACGTGTAAGCCTTCGTCACCGCACAGCATAAACTCCGCGTCTGCTGCCCAATGCTATACTGATCGCACTATATATGTTATAGCTGGCCTATTACGATCTCGGCAATTATTTACAACCTGTGACGCGATTTTTTTATCATCATCATCATCATAGTACATTCACGAATTTAGGCCATTTGTTGACCTGTTTCGGCCTCAAGAGAAACACCATCCAGAAGTCTTTTGAGTGGACGTCCTGGTCTTCTTCTTCCTGCAGGTTGATACCTTAACATTTGTTTGGGTATTCTGTGATCTTCCATTCGATGAACATGTTGCATCCATCTTGACTTATAATCAGAAATTTTGTTTTCTAAAGATTCCATGTGTAATTCTTCTAAGATGTCTTCATTTTTTTTGTGATCTAGTAGTGTGTATCCTGCAGTCCTCCGAAGATATCTCATTTCATCATATCTAAGTCTCTGTATATCCTTCTGTTTCAACGTCCATACTTCGCTACCATACAGTGTTTTATACACTTTCAGTCTTGAATGCTTTTGGACTAACTGTGGCTTGAAGATAGAATTTATTAACCCTAAAATTCTAAAAAAATTAGATATTTTTGCATTTACATCCTTTTCTTCTTCATATGAGATATTGCATCCTAGATATGTAAAATTATTCACCTGCTCCAAAATTTTATTGTCCAGTACAATTTTACTTCTGACAGGATCTACACCTTGAAATGCTATAATTTTTGTCTTTTCTGTAGATATCTTTAATCCATATTCTTCTGTAATTTTGTTAAGTTCATACAGACCTTTCTGTAGATTATCTTCGGAATTTGCTATTATTATTTTGTCATCTGCAAACAATAGGGTGTTTAATTTTCTATTTTCTGATATTCTTATTCCAATTTTTTTTATTCCATCATTAACTCTTGTCAATTTTTTTCTTAATTTTCCATTTTTCAAATCATTTTTCACCATTTACAATGATTTTTACAATTTTTAATGATTATTTCAATATATTTTTCTATAATATTTAACTACATATGTAGCATGAAGTGGCAGCCATATTGATTTAAACGAATATTCTAAGCAAAAACAAAGCCCTGTTCCAGTGCAGTCAACACAGATTATGTACTAATTAACTGTACACATGTACTTCAGAATTTCAGAACTTACTATTTATTTTTGGGCGTTGCATTCTTTCACAGGTTAGAGTGCTTAAATGTCGTTAGGTTAGCTTCTAGGTTTGGCTTTCACAGGTTAGAATGCTTAAATTACGTTAGGTTAGCTTTTAGGTTCGTTAAATATCGTGTATATGTTGGGTGCATCCCGTGATTCCATAATGTAAACCGCTTCACATTTGTTGGCGCATGTGCATGGTGTATTATTGCAACTTAGAAACATTTTTCTCATTATATATTGTAAAGAATACCCACTATCTCAACATGAAGTAACTGGAGAAAATACGAAAAAAAACTTATATCCTAGTTATAATATACTGCAAGTCTTAAAAAAAATGTTGTTTGTGTTCAGTGGTGTCCAGGGTATCCAATGTTTTCTGATCTTACACATCTTACTGCATGGTTCGGAAGTAATTACAGATACTCTGCTTCCTACAGGCCGGTTGTCGTAAAAAATTGCAGAAGTAAATACTCGTAATAAAATTTTCCAAGAAAACTGATTAAATTATTACGATAGATTTTTTCGGGGATTGTTTACTTGAACGTGATAAATAGGATGCTATTTACATAGATCCTTCACTAACGGAATGAGACAAAAACTGAAGAAAAATGGGTCCCTTTTCAAGGAAACTGTGTATTTACTCTTGCCTGATGGGCAGAGACGCTATTGTGATCGTGAACCTGGAAATAAGAGAGTTTTAAATATTATTTTCAGTTATAATTAGGCCTGAAAAAAAGTAGCGGTATGAGGGTAGTAACTAATTTCTATACACGTTGTTTACAAAATGCGTGTCTTGTTGAGCGTCTCCACTGCCTGCTCGGAGCGGAGAGTGTGTATGTTCGACTCTCCTAAGTAATAGACCTGTTTACGTGACGTGTGGTTGTATCAGAATGCCGAAACAAAAATTGTGCAAAAAGATGAATCCATTCTTACATCAAAGCGGACTGTACTAGAAGTCTGTCCCGAGTAGCGTGTGGCAACGTGCAGTTTGTAAACACAGCAATCTAAGTACGATGCAGCCTAGCCTATAACCCATAATTTTTTTCAGCCCTATTTATAATATATATCTATGCTCAGAAAAAATATAAAATATGGAATTTAAAGAAAAAAAATGGCTAACTTTTGATGAACCGATACGCAATGTTATACTCACTTCAAACTTTGCAATTCTATTAACCTTTAATAGTAAAGTAATTGCCTAAAATGTGCGTCGGATGGGGATGTTAAGCTTGGTGACCCAATTTGTGCTCTTCGACAGGAGTAGGCTACCTGCCGGCACCGGGTTTCATCTTCTCACTTCTCTTCATCGATCATCATCAACATCATCTTTCGCACAACTTACACTACAAGCAAACACTTAAACATGCACTCCTCTCTGTACACAAAACAAGTACATATATCATCTTTCTAAGTGATGTGTACATTAATATAAACTATCCGCATATTGCGGCACGGAAGCATGAAAGAAGTGCAGTGATTGTCATATGAGTGTCACTTTTTTTTTCTGAGGTCCTTTTGAAATGGGGGATTCAACTAGTTTGACTACAAAACGAAGCTGTGGATGTCCTAGGTTAACCAACTAAAAAATAGAAATGGTGCTTACGTCATTATTGTAGGAGGGGGACGTGTGTTCCCAGGCTGGTTGTGGTAGAGATATTAAAACGTGTCAACACATGTACTGGCAAACGCTCAGGGGACTTGCTCGTTTTAACTGTTACTACATCAATAATACACAAATAACACCACTAAAAATTTATAAGTAAAAAAATTGCAATAAGAACGGACGTGGAGCGGTTTGTTTATTTTTTAATTCGCTCTGTTTTTTGATGTCATGGCTTAAATTTAGAAGCTTGTGTTTTATTTATACCCACAGGTAATGTCCAAACGTTAACTCTATTTTATTCCTACGCCAAGTTACTAAAATACAGAGCCATTATTATTGCAATGTAGGCCTACTGCTGAAAACGCGTGTCCTGTGCGACTGGCGTACTGGAAGAAACTAGTGGGTCGGTAAAGTCACATGTAAGTCAGTAATAGTCTTATTTATTCACAGAGTTTTTATAGGAAAATTACTTTTAATATATTATAGAGATTATTTATTTTTATCACATTTAGTGTGTAGTAATTCTTACACAACTATAAAACATTGAATTTTTAAAAAATATATTTTATGCTTTTCATTTTTTTTTTTTAGAATTACTGTTTTTTTCTTTCTTGTTTTTACCTTTTCGATTTACATTTTTGTTTTGCATTTTGTTTAACCTTTCCGTTTTACCTTTTTTTGTTAACTTTTATTTTATTCTCACATATAAACACAAGGACAGAACACACACCCAGACCCAAGGTGGAGATTTAAAATCCCCTACCCCGCCGGGAATCGAACCCGGGTCCCCTTAGTGGAAGGTAGGGACTCTACCGACCACGCCACGGCGGCGGACTAATAATAAATACCATTTATATTAAATTAAAGTAAAATCTATAACACATTTTTGTAACATTCTTGTTTGTACAGTTATACAAATAAAATTAAAAATACAAAAATAAATGTAAATTTGTAAGTATTCTGTATCGTTCAGTGCGAGGTGATATAGCCTTTTTCTTTAAACGCTGTATTGCATATATTGTTTGTTGAATTAACGAAGTTTTGACAAATTTCTGACTTTATTTCATTACATTATTTTAGAACTATACTTTTCAATTCTTCAATTGATGAAGCGTTCTTCTTATAACTTAGATTCTTCTTTCGAGAATGGATCAAAGGTGTCCAATGGGTTTAAATCGGGAGATTGAGCTGCAGTGTGAAGCTACTTAGGGGACCCATCTTCTAGTAATGTCAGCTGTTACGCTTTGGGTCCCGATATTACTGAAATATGAGGGTGATGACATTCCCAATTTAGTTGTGCTTTGTTTCAAAGTTTCTTCAGAATGCCGAAGTAAACCAATTGGTCCATATTTTCTTCAAAAAATTGTATGTTCCCTACTCCATATGTTGACATGCAGACCCAAATTATTATGGATTTGCCTCCATGGTTAATGTTTGGGATATTATTTGTTTATATATTAAATCTTCAGGATTTGGAACCTATTTCACACGTGTAAGTTAGGGCTATAGTTAAAATATAAAAGAAAATTGAGGATACACACAGTTGCAAAATTGAAGTGAAAAAACAAATGGACGAAACAAGAACTAGTATAATTAAAACCAAGAAAGGAAGCAGTAATAAGGATGAGTTACAAAGTGGTGAAAATAGCATTTACAGATGTTTTAAATGCTATGTAAGAATATTTACTTTTTGCACGCCGTAGCGTAGTGGTTAAGGTACTGCGCTACAAGCCAGAAGGTCGCGGGTTCAAGTCCCGGAGGGGTCAGGATTTTTAAACTGACCCAAACTTTCTGGCGGCACTATGGCCCTGGGGTCGACTCAGCCTCTAACGGAAATTAGTACCAGACGCTTGTTCTGGGGGTAAAGGCGGCCGTCACGCAGGGCTGACTACCCGGCTGACATCAAGTGCTGATTGTCTAGAAAAAAGTGGGAGCCTTAACCTCCCACTACCCCAAGGGCCTCCTGAGGCCTGTCGTCGGATCACTTTACTTTACTTGCATACTTAATACAGGCTTTCCACTTTACTGCAGTTCGCCCTTAATTCCTGCTTTCCAGAGATTCCTACCTACCAATTGTGCTTCTTCCATACCTCATGTCATAATAATTCCTCATACCATGTTCTTCTACATCTCCCCGTCTTCCTTCTGCCTGGTACCATCCAATATACCGGTAACACCCGATTAGGCTACTGGTCTTCCGATATCCGTCGTACATGCCCATACCACTGTAGAGCTCTCTTTGTTATCCTATCGATAACAGTCTCTTGTGCTTCCATTTCTTGTATAATGTATGTATTTCTAATATGTTGTAGCCTGGATATTCTCATAGTTCTCATTAATCCATCAATTTCTGCCGCCAAGACTCTTTTCTTCAACCTTTAATTTGTTGTCCAACTTTCTGACGCATATGTAAGTACACTTTCTATTAATTATTATTTGTATAACATTTTTTTTCTGATAAAATTCCTATTCCATAAAAGACTATTCAGGGATCTAATCGCCTTTCTTGCACAATTTACTCTGTTAATAGCAGATTTTCTCAAGTACCAGATATATTATTATGGAACCAATATATTAAAATTATTCAATACATTTAATACCATATTATTTATTTGTGGGTCTTCTTACTTCCCTCTGATTGTCATATAATTCATTTTTAGTCCCCCTACTTCAAATGCACCTACTAATTTCCTAATCATACATTATATATTCTTTATCCTGTCCTATTAATATCAGGTTATCAGCGAATAATAAATTGTGCATTAAACGGTCATTATTATTGGTAATAAAAGATTCCGGGCTATGTGGCCGTGGTCTATAACTGGCGTTTCTTCCAGACGTTTCTCCCTCAACTGCGGAGGGCATCTTCAGTGGCGAGCGCTTACAGCTGTTGTTTCCCTGTCGTAGACTCGACTGCGAATGAACAGCAGAAAGCTGGACGCTCTTCTTCATATGAAGAGAAACGTCTGGAAGAAACGCCAGTTTAGACCACGGCCACATAGCCCGGAATCTTTTATTACCATGATTACCGGCCGTGAAAGCCTGCATTCCGGTCATTATTATTGATTCCCAATCCCCTAAATGACTTATTCTATTTCATCAATACATCTTCTAAAAATATCTTGAACAATGTTTGTGACATCCCGCATCCTTGTCTGAATCCTTTTGTTATATCAAAATCTGAGGATACTCTATTTCCAACCTTAATACTTGTTGTACATTTATACTATTTACTTTTTAAAATATGAATTATTGGATTATGCAATGCATGCTTACATTCGATTAAATGAACATCCAGAATGTATCGCTTTTATCCCTGAGATGAAAATTTAAAATAAGATATTCAAACACATATATTCATCATTACCACAGGATCAGACACCCGTTTGGAGATGGAATATGACATTTTTTTTTAGATAAGATTTAATCTTTCCATGTTCAGACATAAATTGTGTTAATACAAATGAGGATTCATAATGTTAGGGGAAGCGTCTTCTTTTTTTCCGGCTTCATTTGCTTTTCACCAAACTCTATGGTTACCATCAGAACCAAATAGTTTAAGTCTCATCAGACCATATGACTGACTTCAAAACTCTTGGATCTTGTTTAGATGCATTTAGCAAATCGAAATCTGCCCATTCTGTTATTTATACTGACGAATGATCTTTTCGTGGCACTCGATCATGATAACCATGTTTCCATAAGACTCCCGTACAGTTTGATTCACCAATTGTTTACCTGATATTCTTTTGTCATTGAAATGACTTCACGTGCTTTTTAATGTTTTATTTAATTTTAAATGACTAACTCTTGCTTTGCATGCAATTTTTTTCCTTTGCTCGTCTTGGAAAATTGTTGACAGTACTACGACGATGTTATAATTTATGAACTACGTATTTACAGTTGAATGTGGCTTATAACGTGCCTACTTAATATCTCGTAAAGAAAATCCTCTCAAAGCTAATTTATAATTACCTTCTTAAAAAATCATTAAGTTCTTTCCTCTGCTCCGTTTTGGACTCCCCTGAAAGAAATAGTAAACAATACACGCACAACAGTACCGATACAAGTCGCTCGTATAGTGTACATGGACAGTATAACAAAGCACACTTGTGTAACATTCACTATTACAACCTTGAACAACTGTGTTACGTGAAATCTGCACCGTTTTCAATAAACTATAGTTAAAATAAAAGTATTATTTTTTAAATATTTAGATGTTTAACTTCTGTCATTAACTGTGGTGTAACACATGTTCTTTCAATTAAAATAAAATGTATATTTATAATGAAAAATGGGAATTATAGGGCTTAGCGTGTACATACAAGATTGTTAATAACAGTATATACCTCTCTGTTTTTTTTTTCAACTTACATTACTATTACTACAGTATTACCTAGACCAGTGACTTGTTTGTCATACAGGCGACATTCATTAGAGAATGAAGTCATTATTTATTTCCATTTATTCTTCGGTTTGCCAACTTTTTTTAAAAATATTTTGGATAATTCTCGAACTTTTCTAATTAACATTTATTATTGGTTCCATCTATATGGACGTTTCACTCTTTTTCTTATTTCATATTTTTATGTCCACTGTATTATACTGTTAACTTCAATTATAATTTGAATAATTACCTTTAGAAAATATTCATAAGTAATGCCACGAGTGATTTCCAAATTATCGATAAATTCACGACTCACGAAGTGAGGAGTGAATTTATCTAGAGAATTTGGAAATCAAGAGTGGCATTTGTTAGGACTATTTAACGAATAAAATTAAGCTATTTACTCACAAATCATTATTTAAATATAGTTACTTTAAAATATTTATGTATTTAATGTAAACGGCGATGTTTGAAAACAAATGAGAAACGTTATGTTTCGTTTCTCCATCCACTGCAACAAGATCATATAATGTTTGTTATATATTGCCATCTGGCGTGGGAAACTTGAAATATCATCGCAATATTATAAGAATGCATCCTAGTGGAGAAAAAATTAAACACATCAAACTGTATATTATAACCAAAATTATAGGTTAATTTATTTTTTAGTAAACAACTCGGTAAAATCATTATTTAAAAACACAATTATTGAACACAGAATTATCAAAAAGAACTCGGTAATATCATTATTTAAAAACACAATTGTCAAATTTGTATTTCGTCTATATCTTCATTTGAAGCACAGCCAAATCTTGTTTCTGCCATTTTGAACATTCAAATATGGCGGCTTTACTGTTCCCTCAGTCACTGCAAAATAATGGTCAGACCTGTTCAGAATATTAAAAAGGAGGAGCCTTCTTTAATATGGTAATCATAACACTGATAAATATTTCGTGAAACACGACTCTGATTGGTTGTAAAACAGAAATCATTGAAACGTGATTGGTCACTGATTCCCATTTGGGGCATGAGTTAAATAGTCAAAATAGTATCCTTGTACCGACACGTACACATACACACGCTTTTCCGATTATCCCTGTTAAGGAAGTTTTAATTTGCATTTTCCCAAGAAGAATTACCGCATGTAAATTCGAACTATATTAGAATATACCGAAATATGTGACGGTACGAGGATACTGTATATTTTCCCAAGAAGAATTAACGCATGTAAATTCGAACTATATTAGAATATACCAGAAATCTGTGACGGTACAAGGATACTGTGTATTTTCTCAAGAAGAATTAACGCATGTAAATTCGAACTATATTAGAATATACCAGAAATCTGTGACGGTACAAGGATACTGTATATTTTCCCAAGAAGAATTAACGCATGTAAATTCGAACTATATTAGAATATACCAGAAATCTGTGACGGTACAAGGATACTGTGTATTTTCCCAAGAAGAATTAACGCATGTAAATTCGAACTATATTAGAATATACCAGAAATATGTGACGGTACGAGGATACTGTATATTTTCCCAAGAAGAATTAACGCATGTAAATTCGAACTATATTAGAATATACCAGAAATCTGTGACGGTACAAGGATACTGTGTATTTTCTCAAGAAGAATTAACGCATGTAAATTCGAACTATATTAGAATATACCAGAAATCTGTGACGGTACAAGGATACTGTATATTTTCCCAAGAAGAATTAACGCATGTAAATTCGAACTATATTAGAATATACCAGAAATCTGTGACGGTACAAGGATACTGTGTATTTTCCCAAGAAGAATTAACGCATGTAAATTCGAACTATATTAGAATATACCAGAAATCTGTGACGGTACAAGGATACTGTATATTTTCCCAAGAAGAATTAACGCATGTAAATTCGAACTATATTAGAATATACCAGAAATCTGTGACGGTACAAGGATACTGTATATTTTCCCAAGAAGAATTAACGCATGTAAATTCGAACTATATTAGAATATACCAGAAATCTGTGACGGTACAAGGATACTGTGTATTTTCCCAAGAAGAATTAACGCATGTAAATTCGAACTATATTAGAATATACCAGAAATCTGTGACGGTACAAGGATACTGTATATTTTCCCAAGAAGAATTAACGCATGTAAATTCGAACTATATTAGAATATACCAGAAATCTGTGACGGTACAAGGATACTGTAATTTTCCCAAGAAGAATTAACGCATGTAAATTCGAACTATATTAGAATATACCAGAAATCTGTGACGGTACAAGGATACTGTATATTTTCCCAAGAAGAATTAACGCATGTAAATTCGAACTATATTAGAATATACCAGAAATCTGTGACGGTACAAGGATACTGTATATTTTCCCAAGAAGAATTAACGCATGTAAATTCGAACTATATTAGAATATACCATAAATCTGTGACGGTACAAGGATACTGTACATTTTCCCAAGAAGAATTAACGCATGTAAATTCGAACTATATTAGAATATACCAGAAATCTGTGACGGTACAAGGATACTGTGTATTTTCCCAAGAAGAATTAACGCATGTAAATTCGAACTATATTAGAATATACCAGAAATGTGTGACGGTACAAGGACACTGAATATCAACATATTCTGTAAACAAAGATAGGTGATTATTATAATTGTATTTGAAGATGACAAATCGATGCGCTTAAATTGAAGGATCATATATATGCGATTTTACCGCCGTATATTTCTCATCATATCACAAAAACAAAGAAGCCATTGGACAATTGTAAATTCATTTAAAATAATTTATACATAAAAAAGTTTTAAATCGAATAGAATATGGTGGTCGGGCAGTACATTATGGGACAAATGTATATTTCACGGGTAAATTTTTTCTCCATCTTCAATTATCTGTTCTTAGGTGAAGCAGTTTAAATATTAGGTGGTATGCAGTGTTCTATTAATATTACATTTTAACAGCGAAGGTAATTTATATTTGCAATTCAAATATGAGGTGAGAGGACATTAGGACAACAGATTTTGCTTGAGGTTCTTTCACTAACTGACAATCTCCTCCATAGCGCGACAAGCCTAAAAGGCCCTTAGCCTATCATCCGGTTGCTGACCTCATGGACACATATGTTAATCACAGAGGTGGAAGATCATTTGTCCGATGTAAAAGTAACACTTGATCAGCAATGTTGGGTCCCCCAACCGTTATAGCTGGTTTTCTCGATTTGGTGCCGCCACTTATTGTAGCTACCCAAACATCTCTCGACGCTATCTGAACACCGGTAAAAAATTCGCCGATATGAATTTTTTCTCAACCATTGGGATTCAAACTAGCGCAAGTCCCGTAGCTATGCGCCAAGGCATCTTGATTTAACCAGTTTTCCTTATGGAACAGAATACTGGAATTAGGATCCTATTTTCCAATTATTGGCTTCTTTTCTCGTCTTAATGGTTAGAGATATTTATTCATATTTATCTACAGATCCTTCAGGCCTAACTCAGCATTTTCTACAACCCTCCTATATTTAAAGTTCGTTACTCACGAGAAGAGTAGCGGGGAATGAAGAGGGAGTGCGAGGGATTAACTATTATATGGTAAAGTGTTTCTATATGATCAGTGAAGAAAAA
This sequence comes from Diploptera punctata, assembly GCA_030220185.1. Classification (NCBI taxonomy): domain Eukaryota; kingdom Metazoa; phylum Arthropoda; class Insecta; order Blattodea; family Blaberidae; genus Diploptera; species Diploptera punctata. The sequence continues at coordinate 348,875 of JASPKZ010005285.1, read as the reverse complement.
ATTCGCTTCCATAAATATTCTTTTCATTTGTAGTCCCTGAATTATTTGTTAAATATAATTATGGTGTATAATAATATCACTAGCAGAAAAGGCGAATAAGCGTGGTAATGTCTGTACGCATTCCAGCCGCTTACTTTACCTGAGTAATCAACTACATGCCTACAGTTTTACTAAAGATATCAGTAGCTTTTCTGCATACCACTCTCTTTTTATCATCTTACCGAACACGAGGGGCTTCGCATGAGGCAAGAAAAATTGATTTGGCTACATGGAGATCCCTGAATTCATAGAAACTTGCCACAATTAAAAAAACATTTCAAGAAGAAGAGTAAAAGAGGGAAGAGAGAAAAACTACGTTATACATCTCATGTTAGAAGTCGGTCCGTTTGAACTAGTGATTACCACACTCGTCTCTTGTTCCGACGCTCCCAGGTTCAAATCTGGCTGGAGTCGGAAGGATGTAAAACTCTGGGTCCCTTGTCCTAGATTTTCGTCACGTAAAAGAATTTCAAGTGTAATAAGACATCTCGAAGCATAATATATAGGTCCTTTCATTCCCAAGTTTGTTCTGCGACGACAGTGATCTTAGAATAGAATAGAATATATTTATTTAGACTGATGGAGTTAAGGCCATGTGGCCTTCTCTTCCATTCACCAGGATAAACACATGTTACATTTAAATACAAACAATTACAATAATAGTACGTACTAAACAAACAATTACAATAATAGTACGTACTAAACAATTAATTATCTGGTCAAACTGAACAGTAGTGAAAATAATGTCTAATAATACAATAAAATTAATTATAATTAAAATTAAAGTAATGGGAGAATGTATACTCAAAGCAATAACAGCTCGAATCTACTATACATAAAAAGAAAAGAAAAATATATACAAAGAAAGTAATAAACTGTAATGAATTAATTTATCGCTTATTATACAAGGCATTAGGTAAATATATTAACATAACTTAATACTATTTTATTAAATAATGAAAAACAAATTATTAATTGTTAAAAAAGTAATATTAGTGAGTTGATTCTGTTAGTGATTTTATTTTCAATTTATTTCTGAAAGATGGTAAAGTTTGGCAGTCTCTGACATAGGGTGGAAGAGAATTCCATATTCTAGCAAGAGAAACTGTAAAAGATTTCAAGTAATAGGTAGTGTGATGAGGAGGGATATAAAGGGCAAATTGCTGATGTGATCGGGTATCTAATTTATGTGTATCAGAGAGTCTAGTGAAGCGGTGTGATAAATAATAAGGTAATGATGTGTGTAATATTTTATAGAGAAGACATAGGGAATGGATGGTTCTACGAACTTGTAGACGAAGCCTTGACGATTGTTCTAGGGATGATGTAACGTGATCAAATCTGCGTGCACCACAAATAAAACGTATGCAAGAATTATGAACACGTTGAAGTCTTAGCTGTTAGAGAGCGTCGTTAAATAAAGAACCGGCTACCAACGTTTATGCGTGCCAAAGGTTGAAGACTGTACTTCGCAGTTAAAGCCTATAATTAAATGTTTAATTAACCTTATATATACGAGTTGATGCATGCACAAAAAAGAAAAATTAAATGAAAACAATAACGTTATGTTAATGCAAATGTGAAATAATTAAATTAGTTTACTGCCTTGAAGCAGTTCTTGTTATAATAACGGCTTTATTTTAATAACCCCTGGAATTACTTGTTAAACCCCTTGTGATCATCACGTGTATTATGTTTAGTGTTTATAAACTCTTACCGCTCAACATTTTCAATATACTCTTCAAAAATTTCAGGTTTGTGTAAAAACACAAATCTAGAGGATTATAGAACGGATTTTGTATATAACTTTTGGCAATGAACCCTGTCCGGAAACCTACAATGATTAGGCTTGTTATATATATATACCCTCTTACTAATAATCCATATATAACTTTTATACAAGGTTTATACACATCTCAGTTGAAAATTCTTACTAATAAACACTGTATTAGCTGTTCAGTGTATAAGAGGTGTACAACTTTACATGGGAATCGTTATACATGCCTCCAGCCTTGTTTAAGGATTGTATAACTAGACAAAATGTCGGACTTCAAGATCAACTGATTGTTTTCTTATGATATTGATGAAAGTTTCCTTAAATTTAACCCAAAATGCAACACTTTAACGACTGTTTGATGGATGCACAGGGCATAAATAATATTAATAAAGCTCTGGGTAGGAAAATAATGACATCATAAAATGCCTTTCGTTACACTCATTCTCGATTAGGCCTAATAATATATTTTTTTAATTGAACATTGATTCACAAAAGAATATGTTCTACAATAATTGCTGTAGACAAGATTTAACCTGAATGTGGTTCAAATGCTTCATAATATTATTTTAAGAAAACTTTCTTGCATCTTTAATACATAACACACACACCGATATAAAAATGTATTTAATTATAGAGGTACTATTATTGCAGGAAGCTAGCATGTTAACTTGATAGTCTTGTGGTTAGAGCTTCTGACTACGATGCTTGAGGTCGTAGGTTCGATTCCCGGTCAGACTATAGTAATTTTTTTTTCGCTTGAAATGATATTTTTGTTGTTGGTAACATTTCCTACTATTTTGAACGTTTTCTAACGCATCTTAAAAACACTGCATATAATTCATAAGTAATGGGAAACAACTTTTATTAGTTTCCAAGAATTGGTCGAAATTCTTGACGTTAGATGGCAGCACATTATCTGTGAAACCAATTCTACGTTTTATTTGACAAAGCGTAAAGGGAAATGTATATAAATTAAAACACACTTATTTTCTCCGTACCTCCTCAATTAGGGAATCTCTATTAATTCTTATCCATATTCATTTCTTTCACAATTAATCACTAGTTGATGTTGTTTTATTTCTGTTACAAACTGCGCGCAATATTGTTCTGACGTCATAATGATGACGAATATGTGACGTATTGTGTATCACTATTGTTTTGTTATATAGCTCCGGCACAAAATTTATTAGTAAGGAAATTATACGTGATCTACATAAGGCTTATATATTGTATAATTAAACAACTGATAAAAGCCTGTATAAGAGATTTTTATTAGTAATACTGATAGTGTTTTAAGAAATTAAACATAGGCTCAATTCTGGAAATGCATACAGGGACTCTTATCGTCCCAACTTCTCTCAAAAATGTTAAAATGAAATTATATAAAATTGTTATTCTCCCGGTTATATAATACGGATGCAGATCAGCCTCATGGGCTAGTGATCAGCGTTACAGACTACAGTTCATGAGGTCCCGGGTTCGATTCCCTATCAGACCATAACTTTTTTTTTCTTAAAGGAAACTATTCCTCTGGTTACTCATGGTCTGGAATTTAGGTGAAGTTTAGGTTACGAACTCTCCTGACGCTTCAATATAATTTATCATCCATCATATCATCGGGATAACGTAACCCCGCCTTCCAGATACTCTAACCAAAGAAATGGATTAAAATTCTGCAAAAGCCAGGGCAGAAATCGAGAACTGTCATAAGAGACAACCTGGTTGCATTAGACAAATAAGCCTATATATATATGATATGAAAAGAAAAATGAATGCTTGAGTCGGGATTTGAACCCCGAGTTTCTAAACTCTGTACGTTTAACGCTATAACCAACTGAGCCACTGAAGTATTTCAACACAAACATACATTTCTCTTATATATGTAGTATTCTCAATTCACACAAGAGGTAGCGGGAAGACGTTCCAACTACCATCTAGCGGCCACCATAACAGGTAAGCAAATTTTTAAAGAGAATATTTACTTTATATAGTCCACCGCTGTGGTCTCGAGGTGGCGTGCTGCCTTGTCATCAGCGGGCCCGGGTTTGATTCCCGGTCGGGACAGGCTCCTGGGTGAGGTTTTTTTCGGGGTTCTTCCTCACCTGTAAGACAAATGTCAGGAAGTTTAGGACCCATAGGTCCCCGAAAAATCATCCGGCCTTCTTCATCATCCTTATCATTATCATCATCACCATCCTTCACCGGTGTGGAAAGCAACGGGAAGCTACCACACCTATAATTCCCTAGTGAAGCTGCAAAGCATAGCATGAAAATGCTACGAATGCAGTGAAACACCTGCCCTCAGGCAGAATTACTATGGGTGGATTTACTTTATAGCAGTAACGCTTGTATATTTAGATGTTATAACTACATTTAATATATTATAATATGGTTATAACATCTAAATATATATATATATAATATGGATGTGAAACATGGAATCATACTTTAAGAGAGGTAATGCGATTACGAGTATTAGAGAATAACATTCTTAGGAAAGTTTTTGGACCAAAGAGAGATGAACATACAGTTGAATGGAGAAGACTACTTAACAGTGAACTACATGATCTTTATACGAAGTCAGATATAATAAGAACAGTTAAGTCTAGTAGACTGCGATAGACAGGACATGTGGTACGAATGGGGAATGAAAGAGGTGCATGGAAGTTTCTTGTTGTAATAAGCTATGCAAAACGAAGCTATCAGGGGCAATGCCACAAGAGTTTTCATTTTTTCGATAATTCAGGGATATATCATCGTGAAATTAAAATATGTAGAGAATGAAATTTTAATTAATAGAATCAAGTAAGATATGTGAAGGAACGACCTTCTGTGTTTTGTAACTTACAAGTCAGAAACATTTGTGAGCTAGGATCAACACTTTCAAAACAATTGCGCATCAGGTTTAAAAATTTCATTTCGATAACATTTCAGTGACATTCGACAGTAATTGGTTCATTCTGATACGGGCTGTAAATTATATTGTTAGGATTCAAAATAGTCTGCATAAAATCACTTCATCTGAGAAATATTCTTGGTATAATAATGGTGATAAAATTTACGTCTACAGCCAACTGAAATTTGTGGGTTTTATCATTGAATGTTGACAATACGTTCAAAAGTTTTAAGTAAAGAGTACAGAATGTTGCTAAATTCAAGTCAACTTTTTCCATTCCAATGCCCCGCTTTTCTCAGTAAAATATAACTAATAGCAGACTAAAATTATGATACGATCGAATCAAATCTCTCGTTTCGCCTGCGTTAATAAACAAACATCTTGAATTATTCATATTTCTCCGAACGTTCGGTAGATATTATATTTAACATAAAACGAAAACAGTCCCGGTGCGCCATCGTGTTGAACTTGAAGAGTTTAGTGCAACAGATTTCAAGAGTTGCATCACTACTTCTCGCCTGAAATTCTAATATCTAAGACCTATAATTGCATCATTTTAAAATTACTAGAGAGAAAATTTTGCTTCTGAACCGGAATTTTTATCAGAAATATCCAGTTTTTCACGTTGGCGCTCTACCCTTATGCACACCTCCCAGAGTAACCAGAAATTTCTCTGTTTCAATTCATGAGTAAGTAGAAAAAATGTGTTGTTAGTGATGTTTTTACTACGAGAAGCCATTATGATAAGGTTTCGCTGATAAACATATAATTTCTTCAGATAATTACAAACCTGATATGAGATTTGATTTTTCCAGACAAGTATCTGTAAGCCATGGTTCAATTGTGTCCAATTATAATTAATCTGGGGATAGATATATGTTTTATAAAGAGGTGGAAGGCTGGAGATTGAAAATAAGAGAGATTATCCTACCAAAGTGAGGTTTTTATCGGGGTTTTTCCTCACCTGTAAGACAAATGTCAGGGAAACTTTAAGGCCCAAACGGTCCCCGAAATCATATGGCTATCATCATCCTTACCATTATCATCATACTTCATATGTATGGAAAGCTACGGGAAGCTACCACACCTACAATTCCCTAGTAAAGCTGCAAGCATAGCATGAAAATGCTATGATTGCAGTGAAGGACCTGCCTTCGGGCAGAATTACTGTGGATGGATCCTACCAAAAGTGGAATAAAGAAGTACGCTTTAGTTACTACTTACGTAAGACAAAATATAATTAGACCAATTTAACAGGTAGCATATTTATTTAATGTGACTATTTAAAAATACAATAACACTGAAGAGCGATAGAGGAGGGATAATTAATTTCATTAACATTGTCCTTGGTCACGTGGTATGGTATCATAAATGAACTTTCTCTCGCGTCTTGGGGACGTTCGGTGGATAAACATGTTTAACACAGTACAGAATCGATAAATATAGAATTAATTTCAAATGTATATTGACTAATATCCATCCATAGTAATTCTGCCCGAGGGCAGGTCCTTCACTGCAATCATAGCATTTTCATGCTATGCTTGCAGCTTTACTAGGGAATTGTAGGTGTGGTAGGTTCCCGTTGTTTTCCACACCGGTGAAGGATGATGATGATGTAGATGATGATGATGAGAAGGGTGATGATGATGACCATATGATTTCGGAGACCATTTGGGCCTTAAAGTTGTCCTGACATTTGTCTTACAGGTGAGGAAAAACCCCGATAAAAACCTCACCCAGAAAAACTGTCCCGACCGGGGATCTAACCCGGGCCCGCTGCGTGACAAGGCAGCACGCTGCCTCGAGACCACAGCGGTGGACAATGACTAATATAATGCTTAACTATTTAATCTAATATATACAAATTAATGTTTCTTTGTTTGTTCGTACTTTATGCGCGGCCATACCGTTGGTCCGATTGTGATCGGTTTTTTTGCAAAATGTTCAGGCGATTCCCGGGATGAACATGGGCTATAAGAGAGTTGTGATATTCAACCCCTTCACCCCTAAAAATCACCCTTTGTGATGAAAAACGTGAATAATGTCCCTATTTTGACGCTTAAATGGCTTACGCTGCCTAAACCATAACAAATATACCAAATTAATGTATACAAAATTGAATATCTCAAAAATTCTACAAAAAAGGTCCGCGACAGCATATGTTTATCTTCTACAGATAACTCACTAAACCATTTTTGTCTTTCATTGATGCCAAGAAGATCGGGATAAGCAGATTCCCAGGCAAGCATAACAGCACACGGCTGGTGGTAAAAACACATTAACATTTATTTAGGAGTAGCAGTGCACGCCTGGTATTAGCTAGTGTATTATAATAAGAAATAAAAAAAGAGAATCACCATAAAATAAATAGCATGTCTTAAAATCCTATTGAAAACAAAAGTTTCAATAATGGATTAAAAAATAATAAATAACATTACAATAAGCCAGAAATTCACGAGGCATTATAAATGGCTTGGAGGACTGCCATTTGGATAATCTCGCGATAGTTCACGGGTTATGCACTCTCAGAGCGCCTGTACGCTCACACAAACATTACCATACTGACTACAGATAAGAGAAAGTACAAACCAGTTCAGTACGGTGTCTTTCAAAGTACTTAAACTCTAGTAGAAATGAACTGGTGTCGTAAAACGCATTGTACTCCACTGATCAGACTTCGTGTCGTTTATGTATGCAACTAAGGGAACGAAAACTGTACACAAAGTGAGGCGCGCACATACTGAGTATCTAGATGCCAGGGCCTGCAATAACTAATATCACTAGAGAAAATATAACTAGTTAACCATTAACTACAGTTAGTTTGTCTAAAAAAATAGCATATAGTCCTTTCTTTATTTAAAGCCGTTCTCTAACAATGAAGTAATTAGCATCAAAATTAAAATCCGGGAATGAAACGACTAACAAATTTTGTTCAGAAGAATCTTATTTCAAATTTCTAGTTATATTAAAAACCATATGGGACCCTCGGCTTTACTTCTTTCCGAATCTGGCGTATTCACGACTTTTACTCCCTTTAATATCAATTGAACTCAAGCGGATTTGATCCACGAACCCCGAACCAGGGGCGAGTATGTTAACCACTGTTCCGACACACCACTCTGTACGATTACAATCGATCCCGGGGTTTTACCTCACCGCAAGACGAATATCAGGAAACTTAAAGGCTCATATCCTTGATGTTAATGTATTTATAAGTGAGAAGAAATAAAACCAACTAGATCCTCTTATATCTATCAAAGAGTTTTTAATCAATTCAACCAGGTTGTCATTATGACATTTCTGGTATGACGTACTTGTAACCCACTTCTAGAGGTTGGGGCGCCTGGAAAGCAGGGTTACGCTGCCCCTATGATGTGAAATGTGATGATAATGATATGCCAGGAGAGGCCGTAATCTAACGAGGCGAATATAACATTGTTGATAATGATGGCCAGATGGTGTTTGGTACCGTTTGGGCCTTTAAGTTTCCTGACATTTGTTTTACAGGTGAGGAAAAATCCCGAAATAACCTCACACAGGAAACTTGTCCCGACCGGGATCGAACCCTGGTCCGCTGCGTGACAAAGTAACATGCTACCTCGAGACCACAGCGGTGGACTCTATCGAAGAGTATGAGAGCGTTTGCCAAATAAGAGACGTCAGGAAAATGTATATTAAGATAGCTGCGGGTATGACACTAAAATATGTTGAGCACTACCATGTATGAAAAACAGCTATAGACGGTATACACAAGTGGCTGGAGAATGCCACTTTGAACATATAATCTATACTTTGAACGAAGCGCTCCAACTGGTAAGTCTCATAACTCAATAATTATACACTCTGAAGTAATGTTGAAATTATTTTTTTTCTATGCACATACTGCATTTTTGTTTAGTTATTAATCAATAGGCATCGGTTTCGAAGGGAATTTTTTTCTACTATTACAACAATCAGTGACGCTTTAGTTCCTAGTTACTAGACAACAAAACCTATACGTTATCTAATATATAAAAATGAATGTTTGTTTGTTTGTTTGTTTGTACTTTATGCGCGTTCATACTGTTGATCCGATTGTGATGGGGCTTTTTGCAAAATGTTCAGGAGATTCCCGGGATGAACATAGGCTATAAGAGAGTTGTGATACTCAACTCCTACATCCTTAAAAATCGCCCTTTGTAGTGGAAAACGTGAAAAAAATAGCTCTTCGGACGCTTAAATGGCTTACGCTGCCTAAACCATAACAAATACACAACATTAATGTACACAGAATTGAATATCTCAAAAAGCTCTACAAAAAGTTCGCGACAGCATATGTTTATCTCTTACGGATAACTCACAATAATCATTTTTGTCTTTCATTGATTCCAAGAAGATCGAGACAAGTAAGCCTACGTAGATTCCTGTGCAAGCATAGCTGCACATGGCGGGTATTCATTTACGGATAACTCACAATAACGAATTTTATCTTTTAGCTCATTTATGCCAAGAAGGTCGATATATGTAGATTCTCGGGAATACCGGGTAACCAGCACGGGGAATCTTAGAATAATTACGATATGCATTTAAATTATTTTTCATTTTACTTATTCAACTAATCATAAGAAGTACATTAATGTTTGTCTTTCAGCTCTTTTATGCCAAGACGATCGGGGTGAGTAGATTCCCGGATAACGCCGGGTAAACAGCACGGGGTATCTAAAAATAATTACGATATATTTTTTTCATTCACTTATTTAACTAAACATAAAACACATTAGTTTTCGTATTTCAGCTCATGTATGTCAAGAAGATCGGGGTAAGTAGATTTCCGGGCAACGCCAGGTAATCAGCACGGGGTATCTAAAAAATATAAATTTGTAATTATTTTTCCTTCTACTTATTCAACTAAACATAAAAACACATTAATATTCATTTATTTAGGCGTAGCAGCGCACGCCGGGTATTAGCTAGTATTCTAATAAAACACAAAACCCGCTATCAGAAACCAAATACAGGTTAAAAAACATAAAATACTTTGATGATGATTTCGTGTAACTACATAAATAAATTAACCTTGACTTTTCTGGAAGCATATTACTGCACGTTTGACTGATTTTAAAATTGTTCCTGATGAACCGGAAAAATCACCTTCTCCGCTCATTTTTACTTTAAATTCATATACGAAACTAGCGCCAATAATTGCAGAATATAACAATAATGTTAGTTGACTTATTGTCTCTTTTTTCCTCCTTCAAAACCCACATTACTCTTTCTCTAAAGATATCGTCTCCGTAATAAATAAATTTCATTAATTATACTAAATATACAACATAATTATACTAAAATACTTTGAACGTAGATAAAATATTGTAGAAAACAAGTTACGAAATTAGGTTTAGTAACTCGCAGCTCTTAGAACACTCCTGTCGTGTTCTATCTTGAACACCTCGTTACTATACTAGTCGTCTGAACTATTGATTTACTTATTGAACAGGGCTACAATATAAACATTTACTTATTGAACAGGGCTCATCTTGTATCCAAAAATGTTTCCCTCCATTCATTCCTATCTTTATAATCACGTTGTTCTAATTATTTTTATTCGCTTAATGTATTATTCACTTAGAGATTTTAAAAGGTCCGTCGAGCAGGAATTGCGTAAACTACGCGAATTCCTCACAAATTCGAATTTATGCTCTTACTTTGCTAGTTTATGTTATATATATTTCTTCTGTTAATTAAATATATTTGCCCAGTTACATTTGGAGAACATAAACATAGCGGCCGCTAGAACGATTTTTAAATTACAGCTTTCAGGTAAATCCCCATTCCCAATTGTCGGATTTCGCTGATTTCTCCCGTTTTATTTCAATGGCATATACTAGTTTCGTTACAAAATATCGGTTGCCAGAATTATTCTTTTAAATTTCGCTTCAGGTGAAATCTCACTGCTAATGATCCGATTTTGCTGATTAACAACCTGGTCTTAATTGATTGCTATATTCAGAGTTTGGATCCAACTTTTTTTTTTCGGTTGCTTGAACATTAACAGACATTCATACACATACCTTGTTATCATAGTTAGTTTCTGTTCCTACTAAGTAGGATCGATAAGAATTTTTTACACGCTTTATATTTCCTTGACCTGAATCTATCTATGTAATGGAATCTTTAAACACGTTTTTCACCCACTTAAAAACATTGGTTCAACTTGAAACTTTGTATACTTGTAAAGAACCAATGACAATACAATAATTTCATAAATAATATATAATAGGTTGCGGACTTATCGACTTTTTAGTCCATCGTTGTAAGAAATTAATATTATATCCTCCGGTAACTCAGTTGATAGAGTGGTGGACTGTAGTGGTATATAATTTCAGTAACCATAGGTCGCTGGTTCAAATTCGGCCCGGAGGATTTTTTAGAAGAGTATTACTTTTAGTTCATACTACAAAAGTACCGAATTTAAAGATATTAAAATTTTAGAAAACCAAACTAAAAAATAAATAATAAATAATAGTGTAAGAAAACTAAAACAAAACGCTTTATTAGAAAACCGAACTAAAAAATGAAAAATAATTTTAATTTCCAACTCGCTTGGGATAAAATTAAAGTGGTTAACAAACAAATCATCTCCAACACATCTAGAATAAAAAAAACTAGAGTTATTTACAACAAAAAAATAATAATTTTACCATCAAAAGCGTGTGGTGCTCTGTATCAATTAATATATTTGATAATAAACAGATATTGATGAAGTAAAGTCTCTAAGAAGAAAACATAAAAACCATAAAAGCACCCCACGTTTTTGATGGTAATTTTTTTTGTTGTAGATAACTCTAGTTTTATTCTAGATGTGTTGGAGATGATTATTTTGGTGACCACTTTAATTTTATCCCAAGCGTGTTGGAAATTAAAATTATTTTTCATTTTTTCGTTCGGTTTTCTAATAAAGCGTGTTGTTTTAGTTTTTTAAACTATTATTTATTTTAATCCTTTCTCGAGTTTAATAAGCAATGCACTTTTTTATCTTACTGAAGCTTTACTTTTATTAAAACATAAATATACTACAGCATATTATTCCCCAATTAATTGGCTACAGGTACCTTTATTCCATATAGTGTCCATTCAAATCTATCACCTGTATCTAATATATAAAAACGAATGTTTGTTTGTTCGTATTTTATGCGCGGCCATACCGTTGATCCGATTGTGATGGGGCTTTTTGCAAAATGTTCAGGAGATTCCTGGGATGAACAGAGGCTATAAAAGAGTTGTGATACTCAACTCCTACACCCTTAAAAATTACCCTTTATAGAGAAAACGCGAATAAGTCCCTTTTTTGACGCTTAAATGGCTTACGCTGCCTAAACCATTAACATATACACAAAATTAATATACAGAGAATTGAACGTATCAAAAAACTCTACAAAAAAAGTTCGCGACAGCATATGTTTATCTTTTACGGATAACTCACAATAACTGTTTTTATCTTTCATTGATACCAAGAAGATCGGGATAAGTAGATTCCCGGGCAAGGATAACAGCGCACGGCGGGTATTCTTTTACGGCTAACTCAAAATACGAATTTTGTCTTTCAGTTCATTTATGCCAAGTACATCGAGATACCACCCAACTGGGACTTTAATAAAATTTATAATCTTATTACCTATATTATGGGAACATTTGTAGATTCCCGGGCAATGCCGGGTAAACAGCACGGGGTATCTAAAAATAATTACGATAATACTTTACTTACAGCGATTGTTTGAATGTTAAATTTTAGAACATGAAATTGTATGTACTATTTGGATTGTATGAAAGGTAGTTTGGAAATATAATTAATTAGTTTACTGGTTGTTTTCGCTGCAATAACGAGAGAGCAAATTTATAATTATTTTTCCTTTTACTTATCGCGGTGGACTAGTGGTTATGCTCCTTGCTTCTGGTCCTGAGGGTCGCGGGTTCAAACCCGGCAGGGGTCGATGGATTTTTTAAATCCAGGGAGCAAGTCCTCCGGGAGGGACTTTAAGCCGTGAGTCCCGAGTCTGAAGATTTCCAGGCTAGTAAAAGATCCTTAAGCCTGAATGAAAAGGCCTCTAAGCAAAATTTGCCGAATTTTCCCGTCCTAGTACTACCTTGGTTTCCTAGATGTCAGTATGACGCGGAACGCTGTCGACGGACCACTCAAATGACATCTATACGAAAACAAGTGTAACTAAAATTAGTATGGTTCAAAATTCTTCCCTGTAGGGGGAGAGCGCCTAAATCTCTGTTAAAGGAAACATGGGCTTACAAGATTACTTATTCAAATAAATATGAAGACACAATTTTCGTCTTTCAGCTAATTTATGCCAAGAAGATCGGGATAAGTAGATTCCTGGGCAACGCCCGGTAATCAGCACGGGGTATCTAAAAACAATAACGATATATAAATTTATAATTATTTTTCCTTTTACTTATTCAACTAAACGCAAAAACACATTATCAATTATTTAGGCGTAGCATCGCACGCCGTGTATTATCGTTTTACATGATCTTGTAATCTATATGTTGTTATATAAAATGCTACTGGACCTAGACTGTTATTACTGCTACTGCGAATTACAGAACACTATTTCCTCATGTCATACTGCTTGTGTTAGGTAACGCTGAAAGCAGTTATATATTGTGTGATGTAATTCAGTTACACCCTGTAGAAGGAGGCATGTACAGTGTGTGGTGCTGGGGTGCGGATTGCAATAACAGATCGTGTTCTGATCTCCTTAAGAATGTTGTATATTAACGTATCACATGGTGTCCGGCAGAACTTTATTAAATTCTCACCCTCTGTCCCTCACACTCGCTCGTTCAACCGTGACAACCTGCCCGCCTACACACTGCCTCAAAATATTTTCACCTTCCTACCTTCTTTACCTGTTTGACTAAATTATTTTACCCGACAAAATTTTTTCGACAATATTCTTAACAATTTTGGATTACTGCTGTAAGATTACCATCATTGCACTTAAAGAACCTAGTTCGATTATCAATCGGGTCTTAATTGAGGCTTTACAGGGTTTTCCTCAAACCTCAGAAAATCTGGAATACATTTTTCCGGAAAATTAGTTCGTCTCACATTCATCATCGGTTTTAATAATAATAATAATAATAATAATAATAATAATAATAATAATAATAATAATAAATCCATAAATCCCCATTTTCTGCATTACTCTCTGTTAATCCTCTCAACACCATACCCCTATGTACTCATGTACTCCCCTTTTTCCTGTTGCCTTCCGCTTCAGAATTTAATATAATCTTAGGTATGTGTCATTTGGCATCCTCTTTACGTGGTCAAACCATTTGTCTTCTTTCTTGAATAACTTGTACAACATTTTTTAAACATCCATGATTTCTCTGAATTTAGTATTTCTAATTTTAATACTAATAAAACTCTTTTCAAATTACGTTCAGGTGAATAGTCATAAGATAAAAATTAAAATATATACCTTTTGGCAAGTACCGTCGTCCTCAACTGTGTTAAAATGTATTTAAAATGTTAACTGTTTCGGAAGTTAACTTCCATCATCAGCAGGATGAGTACAGTATGTGCTACTGGCTGTTGTTGTTTTACGACGTTGAAGTGCCGTTGGTAGCAACAACACTTCATCACCATCAACGTCTACAAGTTAACATTTTAAATACAATATTTTAACACAGTTGAGGAAGAAGGAACCTGCCAAAAAGGTATACATTTTAATTTCTAATTTTGTCTCTTCGTGAATTTCTAGAAGCCCTCCTCCAAAAGTCCATTTCTACACCAATCGTTCATATGCCTGCTCTCTGTTTAATGTCCACGTTTCCACTCCATACAATTGTAAACTCTCCATTCGTATATAATAATAATAATAATAATAATAATATAATATAATAATAATAATAATAATAATAATAATCATCATCATCATCATCATCCGGTATCATGGCAGCTGCCGCCGTCTTCCGGAAACCAAACGCCATTCCTCTCTATCTATCCATTGATCTTCCTCCATTCCTCTGATATTCATAGCTGCTTGTACCCCTTCTATCCAAGTTTTCTTCGATCTTCCTCTCTTCCATAACAATTTTTGGCAATCTTTGCTCTGGCATTCGTTTGACATTACCATACCACTGCAATCTTTTCTTTTCTATGATGTCCGGCTCCTCTTGTACACCCATAATTTCCCTTATTTCTTTATTTCGTATTCTATCCATTCTGGATTTTCCAGCTGATCTTCTTAAAACATCCATTTCTGTACTTAAAATTCTTTTCATTTCCCTGGTAGGAATTTGCCAGACTTCAGCACCATATGTTAAAATGCTCTGAATTATGGTTTGATATATTTGTAATTTTCTATTTTTTGTAATATTTTTGCTCCACCAAACAGAGTTTAAAGCATTTATTGCTTGTTTTGTTTGTGCGATTCTATTTTTAATTTCCACTGTGTTATCGCCTGAATGGTCTAATATTGTTCCTAAATAAGTGCATTCAATACTAGGTTTTAGTTCTTCTCCATTGTTGAAATTTATATTTTCCACTTCTCCTATACACAGATATTTAGTTTTCTCAATGTTTATATAAAGTCCCCATTTTTCATATTCTTCTTTTAGTTTTTTAGCCATATATTCTATGCCATCATGGTCCTGTGCAATAATTATAATAATAATAATAATAATAATAATAATAATAATAATAATAATAGTAATAATCTATGAACATACCCCATACTTTTAGGGTGCTTCCTAGTGGAAGTGTTTTAATCAAGTAACTTTAATTATGCTTATTTCTTAGGAATTCGCTTAAATAATAAAGTAATCATAGGACCTTAGTATATTAATGTCTAAAGAAGTGTTCCGTAAGTTTATTTTTTAACAACTTTTGAGTCAGGTATTTCTTGGTAAAAGGGAACAGTGATGTACTCTTTTTGGTCATCCTTTTTGTAGTTTAAAGTGGTGGAAAAACATATTAAGTTCAATAAATACATATGATGTTAGCAAACTCGCCGCAAGGACTTGAGGAGTGGATTTCTAATGTAGAGAGAAAAATATTATTCAACGGCAATAATATTATAACGATAACGTTAGTTATCGAGACACGAACCTTAGTGAGCGTTGGAAACTGGCATTAGCGTCTGAAGAGGCATTATTGAGTTGCATCAATTACTTTTGTACTACCTATTTATGACCTTACTAATGTAAAAAAATAGTTATTTACGATAAAATGAGGTTTTATACATGAGTGGGTCCACAGCTGTGGTCTCGAGGTAGCGTGCTGCCTTGTCACGCAGCGGGCCCGGGTTCGATCTCCGGTCGGGGCAGTTTTTCTGGGTGAGGTTTTTATCGGGGTTTTTCCTCACCTGTAAGACAAATGTCAGGAAAACTTTAAGGCCCAAACGGTCCCCGAAATCATATGGCCATCATCCTTATCATTATCATCTTTACCATTATCATCATCATCCTTCACCGGTGTGGAAAGCAACGGGAAGCTACCACACCTACACAATTCCCTAGTAAAGCTGCAAGCATAGCATGAAAATGCTATGATTGCAGTGAAGGACCTGCCTTCGGGCAGAATTACTATGGATGGATATAAGTGGAGATGTTTAGGCCAAAGCGTAGCCGAGGTCGGAGTTTTGAAGGGAATTCTTAAAATATTATTAATTCTTACATTGCACACTAATTTTATTTTTATACTATATCGAAATGTATTACTTTTAATAAATAAATATTAACATGTAGGCCTACTTACATGTACCTGTCGAACGCGGTGGAGTAGTGGTTAGGTTATGTTCTTTGCCAATGGTCTTGAGAGTCGCGGGTTCAAACCCACCCGGGATCTATGATTTTTTTTAGGATGGAAAAATCCAAGAAGCGAGTCCTCCGGGAGGGACTTTAAGCCGTGGGTCCCGAGTCAAAATCCTTAAGCCTGAATAAAGAGGCCTCTAAAAAATTTATCGATCTCCTTCATCCTAGTAACATCTCAGTTGCCTACTAGATGTCTCATTGGATCAGTATGTTGGCCGCATACCATTCATGACATCTGTAGTAAATATGCGTAACTAAATTAACTTGATCTAGTAACTCCTAACAAAGGAGAGGCTAAGGTCCCACATTGGGCTGTTACGAAGGCTGATCCCTATGCTGTAGCCCTGACCTATTTCTAGTTGAACAAAATTATTTATTTCTTGGCACACAAGCCTTTGACATGTGTCTTGGCAATATGCCAAGTTGAAAGCCTGTGGATGTTTGCGTTCGATCGTAACATGTGTTTGGAAGACATGAGGTGCAGTGTTAGTATAAAAGGAGACGGTTGAGCAAAGAGCTGTTATTAAATACCTTCAGAAGAAGAAGATGTCTCCTTCTCAAATTCATGGAAGATATGGCGGCTACTTTGGGGTAATCTGATGTGTCTTACGGCATAGTCAAAAGATGGTTTCGTGCATTTAAATGAGGTAGATCGTCCTGTGAAAATGAACATGGTGGTGGCCCTACAAGAACTGTCACAACTCCAGAAAACATCAACAAACTGCGTGATATGATACTGCAAGATCGACGAATCACAATAAGAGGCATATCAGAGGAAACAGGCTTCTCATATCACAGTGCGCACAATATTTTGAAAAAGGATTGGGCATGGAAAAATTGACTGCAAGATGGGTGCCTCGAATGTTGACGCTGGCTCAGAAACGACAAAGAATAGTACTTTGTCAGCAACATTTAACTGATTGTACAGCAGACATAAAATTATTTATTGAGAGGTGTGTGACTATGGATGAGGTGTGGGTCCACCACTATGACTCTGAAACCAAAATTCAAAGTATACAGTGGAAACATAAGGGTTGACCGACCCCGAAGAAATTCAAGGTGCTCCCATCAGCAGGCAAAGTGCTGCTCTCTGTCTTTTGGGATGCCTAAGGTGATATTATTGTAGAGTATTTGCAGAGAGGAGCCACATTAACAGACCTTTATTATGGCAGATATAATTAATAAATTTCGAGATGCTATCAAAGAGAAACGCCGTGGCAAATTAAGTCGAAAGGTCCTTCTTCATCAAGACAAAGCCCCAAGTCACAAATCCTTAGTTTGGAATAGCTGCGATTTCAACAGCAGGCTTTGAATTGCTGGATCATCCACCGATCTGACCCCAGCGACTACAGACTATTTCTAAAACTCAAGGAGCACATGCGTGGGAAGAAATTTTCATCTAATAATGAGGTAATGCTGTCCGTAAACCAATGGTTTGCAGAGGTGGGCAACCCTTCTTCCAGGAAGCTGTACAAATGTTGGAGCACCGCTGGAAGAAGTGCGTCAATCTCCTAGGGGACTATGTTTAAAAATTAGTTAAGAATAATTTTTTCCCCACAATCCTAAGTGGGTCAGGGCTACAGCATAGGGATCACCCCTCGTACACCATTGCAGATGTAGATACTTAACCTATTCAATAATAAAATTGATACAAAACCCTATAATCACTGCTGCAATTATTCATCCTAAATGATTAAATGATGAATAGGTCAAGATCTTTCTGATGTAAATTGATTGTATTCTCCAAATATACGCCTATTCACAATGAACTTCCTCGTGTGGAATGTTTAGTTTATTCGGATTATTTAAGGATAAAATGTGATTAAGAGTAATGTATGCAAACAAATGTACTATTGCATAAACATACAGTTATAGTTATGAGCTGTAGAAATTTGTATTGCTGCATGTAACAATGAAACAAATGAAAGTCGTTTCAACCAGTACTGCCAAATGATAAAATGAAAGGTAATCGTAGCCCTATCACAACTATGAAAATTTAATTTTCTGATGTTAAATGGCTCAACGAGTAGGGTGCGTGTAGGCAAACAGTTTTCAGACACTTTTGAAATCCAGAATGGGTTAAAGCAAGGAGATGCACTATCTCCTCTACTATTTAATTTTGTACTAGAGCATGCCATTAAATCTTTGGAGAATGAGGAAGGCTTACAACTCAATGGTATTAATAAGCTGTTAGTTTATGCTGATGATGTAGTACTACTGGCCGATAGCGAGGAGATACTAAAGGCAAACACGCACACACTATTGAGTAACACTAAGAAATTAGGACTGGAAGTAAATATCAGTAAAACTAAATATATGGTCACACGTAGAAATACATTATGTAATGGAAATGGACAGCTAGTGACAAATGAGGGAAATTTTGAGGAATTGGCTGAATTCAAATACCTAGGAACAATAATCACAAATAGGAATGAGATGCACAAAGAAATTAAACATAGGCTCAGTTCTGGAAATGCATGTTATTATGCATTGCAGAGACTTTTGATGTCCCAACTCCTTTCAAAAAACGTTAAGCTGAAAATATATAAAACTATTGTTCTACCAGTTACATTATATGGGTGCGAAACATGGACTCTTACTTTAAGGGAGGAAAGGAGATTACGAGTATTTGAGAATAAAGTTCTTAGGAAAATTTTTGGACCAAAGAGAGATGAACAGACAGGTGAATGGAGAAGACTACATAACAATGAACTACATGGTCTTTATAGGAAGCCAGATATAATAAGAACAGTTAAGTCCCGTAGACTGCGATGGGCAGGACATGTTGCGCGTATGGGGAATGAAAGACGTGCATGGAAACTTCTTGTAGGAAAGCCAGAAGGAAAACGCCCAGTTGGTAGACCAAGAATGAGGTGGGAGAACAACATTAACTATGATTTGAGGGAAGTAGATTATACAGGGAATGATTGGAAAGCATTAGCTGAGGATAGGGATGTATGGAGAGCTTATGTCCGTGCGGCCATGAACCTACGGGTTCGATAGTGCCAGTGAGTAAGTAAGTAAGTAAGTATGTTAAATTATTTATAATTTTAATGTTAAAATGAAATAAGTACTGACGATACGAACTTATTATTCGTGTCAATATAAGTTCTATCGATTAAGCCTGCTCAGTTATAAAATTATTGATTACATTTGC
Source organism: Diploptera punctata (assembly GCA_030220185.1). Lineage (NCBI taxonomy): Eukaryota > Metazoa > Arthropoda > Insecta > Blattodea > Blaberidae > Diploptera > Diploptera punctata. Next base: position 329,192 of record JASPKZ010005285.1, on the reverse strand, counting down.
CATGGTACTTTGGGGAAAGTTGAATAAGTCAAGTCCAACACTTATAAATCAATATGAAAATGAAGTAGCTGTGAAATTCATACTACATTCATTTCAATTCTTATTAGGAAAAAACAGACAATTATTAATTAACAGTATTTTTTAAAATGTTGTGTTAAAAATTAGACTGAATTTTATCTCGAACTTAGAAATAGGCTTTGGAACCAAACCACGATTTCATCAACCCGGAATTTATACTGGTTTCGTACAGTCGTCAAGGCAAATGAAGAGTTAGAATTTCTGTGTCAGGATTCATTAGTGTATATCATAATCACCACTTCGCAATATCGTTAAAATTAAATTAGTGATCTCAACTTGAAAACACCTGACAAACACAATACAAATTCACTGCCTACTGGTAAAATCAATGATTCTAGAAGCGAGATGTTCTTATATAAGTTAAAGTATCTATACATAGGAAATTAAAAAATATAGGCATACACAGGCTGCTGATATAAACACGAAGACCTTAAACATGATTAGACCAAATATGTTGAAATATCTGAAGATGAAATTGAAGTATAAGAACTTTAATTTCATTTAGCGAAAGAAGGACATAATTGATAAGCCTACCACTGTTATCCTAACATCCATTAAGTTTACGAAGACTACAATGATGAATTTACAAATTTAACTCTCTAAATATCTAAATAGACTTCAGCAGTAGTTGGCAAAATCTTAAGAATGAAAAGTCATTTTAAAAAATTTGGTTTACATTGAGGGCGCCAAGGAAAATTCCGAGATACATACGAGTATATAAATTGAATTTACCTAGGGTTAGATACTGTTTTTTGAAAAAAAAAAAAAAAAAAAAAAAAAAGATCATAGGCAATATTTTCAATGACAGTGCGCGGCCTGATTTGTTGTTGTTCCCTATTTGTATTTTACGATTAAATAACTACATATACATATCTTTATACAGTAAATATATATACACACACATATACAAAAAAATATATTTTTTTTTCTACATCAAGGGCATCAAGAAAATCAAGAAAAGAGAAATTCTGAACCAGAAAATCAAAGAAATATTGAATGATAAACATAATATTAATGAAGTAATAGAAGAATGAAGATTGAAATTGTATGGACTTCTGAAGAGGATGGAGAATAACAGAATCCCAAGACCGATGCTTGATTGGAATGCTGACTGCAGGAGGAGAAGAGGAAAACCCAGGAAACAGTAGATGGACGAAGTGAGAAGAAATATGATCAGCAGAGACCTCAAAGAAGAAGATGATGAGGACAGAAGTATGTGGTGGAGCAAAATACATTAGGGCTGAAGGATAACTACTGTAATGTCGAGAAAATCCTTAATATATTTTTTTCTCCGACTCCCTAGTCTCAATTTTAATTAGAGTCAATAAAAGTAAATATTGGATGGTCACAAATAGAAACACATCATTAAATTCGACTGGATACAATAATAATAATAATAATAATAATAATAATAATAATAATAATAATAATAATAATAATAATAATAATAATAATAAGTGAGGGAAAATTTTAAGAAGTAGTGGAATTCGAATACCTAGGATGAATAATTACAAACAGGAATGAGGCGCAGAAAGAAATTAAACATAGGCTCAATTCTGGAAAAGCATTATATTATGCATTACAGGAACTCTTGCCATCCCAACTTCTCTAAAAGATGTTAAAGTAAAAAAATATAAAACGGTTATTCTTCCAATTATACTATAAGGATTCGAAACAAGTTCCTTTCATTAAAGAGAAGATAAAAGCTTCACGAATATTATAGAACAAAATTCACAAGATTTTTTTTTTCTTAATAAGATGAACAAACATTCAGACTAATGGAGAAAAATTAATGCCAGTGAGCTAAATGATCTTCATGGAAAATCAGATCTAATAAGTAAGAACAGTTAAGTCTCATAGAGTGCGATGGGCAGGACACGTGGCACGAATGTAAAATGTAAAAGTGACATGTATACTACTTGCAGGAAAGCCAGAGAGATGGATCCAGTAGGTAGTCGAAGAACAAAATGGGAGAGTAAAATTAACCATGATTATAATAGGCAAATTATACAGGTACTGATTTGAAAACATTAGTTCAGGATAGGGATGTATGGAGACCTTATGTTCGGGTGACCATAAATCTCAGAGTTCGGCAGTACGTACGAGTAAATTATGTAAAGAAATGTAAACATGTAAACAAATAAATATACACGAAATTTAAGTGTAGTGTTTTTATATATTTTTAACTTTAGAAAGTTAAATATTAGGCTTACCATGCTATGCAGACACAGCAAAATAAAAAACAATGTATTCTCTGAAGAAGGGCATGTGGTCTGATAACTACAATATTTCATTCGCATTGTAACACATGACAATGCTATATTATTTACCACATATAATCAATTTCTTCTTCTTCTTCTTCTTCTTCCTTTCATGTAATTAGACCTAGTGGTCTGTTACGGTCTCAATCCAACGTTTGAAGGGTCTGCCTAAAGATCTCTTACCTGGTGGCTGGTAATTTAAGATTTGAGGTGGTATTCTTTTTCTGCTTATTCTTCTTACATGAGATTTCCAGTTGTTTCTGTACTTTTGTACATATTCCATGAATGATTCTGTTTGTAATTCTTTGAGAATCCCAGAATTTTTTTAATGGTCTGTTCTTGAGTAACCTGCAGTACGTCTCATAAATTTCATTTCTGCCGTAGTTAGGCTTTATTCCTCTACACCGCGAATTGTCCAGGCCTCACTGCCGTAACATAATATGGGTCATAATAAATTTAAAAATAAATAAAATAAGAAATAAATTAAATTACAACTAAATTTCGGCAACCAACCCAATTTTACCACAGAGCGACAACGAGTTCATAACACCTGTGCACGTTTTACGTGATGCAATCTCTATTAAATCAGATCACATAATTCCAGAATTTTAAATGTTGTCTTAACTCCGATTGCTTCCTGTACAACACATCGTCCATCTCGTCATCTCTTTATATTTATACTCGCTTCCATTCACTATCTTCCAACCATAAGTTAAACACACGATCGAGAGAAAATTTAACTCTCACTATTCCTCTTATTATTAATACATCTCACGTCTCATTATTCATCATCTTTCCTTGTTTTAGGTATAGAACTGTGGAATTTCCTCTCCTCTTATATTAAGGTCTACCCGACTGAAAAACAGTTAAAAAAGCACACTAAATATTTCCTTAAAAATATAGTGCATAACCATTTTCTAAGTATTGTTTTATTATTCTTTTATATTTTTCACTTTCATTATCAAGCCAATTATTTAATCAAGTTGTAGATTGTTATCATTTTTGTTATTATTATTATTGTTATTTAATAGTTTTTATTTCCTTGTCATCTGTATATTGTATAGCCAATGCCTATTACGTATTATTAATCTTTTTGTAGATAATTGATAATTGTTAACCCTGGTGAAGTGGAAGAGAAGACCTTACGGCCTTAATTCCATCAAGTAAAATAAACCATTATTTATTATAGACGACCTCCTGCATGTGGTAAACCTCGAAACATCTCACTCAGGAAAATTGTTCCGACCGGGGATCGAACTCGGAAATGTTGAGTGCGAGGCAACGACGTATCCCTGAGACTACAGCGGTGGATCAACTCAGAATTTATTCCACAAAACTAATTAAAAATGTACATAATCACAAACATACAAAGCGGGGGACTATACCTGCCAAAAGTGCGTTATGGCTGTACATATTCTTCGGAACATTTAAATTTACTTTTACAATGTTATAGCATGTTAATATATTAAAATAAGTAGTCTTCAAGTAAATTAAATTTCAGTTTAAAAAAAAAACTTTAGGTAGTTAAAGCCGTGAAAGCCTTTCAGAATCATAGTTCTAACTACTTGACACAGTTTTTTTAAACAGAATTTTAAATCAGTTGAGGACGGCTGATGTATCAGTTAGGCCCACTTATTTGAATAGTTGAACATTTTATTACATAACCTCAACGGTGTTTACAATGAATTTTAGAAGTATTGAGAGTGAAATATGCAATGTATCTATTAGGCCGTGATAAATGAACATTAAATCTGCGGTACTGGAGTAGCTTTATTTACGTTAGTCTTGATAGGAGAGCAGTGAAATCCTCTTGTTAGAATACTAGCTACAAATCTTCAAACAATTCTAATGGAAAAAATAAAAACAAAAAGTGATTTCATGGTACATTTGTTGTACTTAAATTGAATAGGAATTAGTTTCTAATAAGCAGTTTAAAGTAGCTAGCGTTGAAAATACAACTCTTTCACAGGATATCTCAGAATCCGATTACAACAGAAAATTTGTTAGAGGGAGCGAAATAAATCCCAACGTTTTTTTGTTATTTTTTTTGTGTAATCCATTTCATATAGAAATGTTTCATTAATATATTTTTTCTCATAAAAATCCTCTTTGTCTTTTTCTATTACGTAAAACTAATTTATGTGTGAAAATCCTTGTAAACTACATACAACGCCCGTTGGCCATTGTTATTTCTAATCCCATACACGTTTTGCAAAATCACAAAAAATACAGACTTTTATATTTTTTTATTCTGATTACCTGAGAATTTTTTTTATTATCACTAAGGGAATAAAGGATACGGCCTTCAAATATGTAGAGTACCTGCGAATGTATTGAATGAGCAGTTTTGAACATGCGAGAGGTCTTTCAGTTTTGGGGTTGGCAAACAACCTCAACTTGTAAAAATAAACTTTTTTTAACGTGATACAATTGAATGTATTTGCAATTTGTGTCGTGTACATTTGGTCTCATCAATTAATATATATATATAGGCCCATATATTAAACAGTAGAATGATCAAAACACTCCTATGAAAAATACACATGATTTAATTTCAGTCAATTTTTTATTCTGATTTTAAAAGTACAAAACAGAGGGTTCTTTACGTCATTTTTTGCAAAAAATGGTAGTACTCTAATGAATGAATGTTAGGTTTCCTATATTTCAGCACCAAAATTATAGTTTTCAGCATTCCTTTTGGTTTACAACAACAACAACAGCAATAATAATAATAATAATAATAATAATAATAATAATAATAATAATTATTATTATTATTATTATTATATTTATATATAGATTTTCAATGTTTACATATATTTCTGTGCCTAAAGTTTTATTTTCCTTCTCCACTCCTCTCTATCCATCCACTCCATGTCCTCCGTCCTCTTGTTCTCATTGCAGTTCTTATTTCTTGCATTAACGAGTTTCAAGATCTGCCTTTCTTTCTTCTTCCAGGTGGACACCATTCCAATGTTTTTCTGGGTAATCTTCCTTCTTGCTTTCGTCGTACATGCCTACACCAATTTAATTGATCATATCTTCATAATCTATTATTGAATATTCATTTTTTTTCTCGAATGACTTTATTTTTTACTTTTTTCCAATTTTGAACATCTTGCTGCTCTCCGCAATAAATCTATTTCCATTAACGAAAGTTCTTGTTTAATGTGTTTTTAATAATAATAATAATAATAATAATAATAATAATAATAATAATAATAATAATAATAATAATAACTTAATAGTAATAATAATACATTATAAAAGTCCGTCACGCAGGAAATGCGTAAACTGAGTGAATTCCTCAGCAAGTCAAATGTGTGGTCCGATGTTGCTGTTTACGAAATGTATCCTTCTTTTGTTAACTCTCAAATTAGCGAAACACTAATTTATATTGCAAATTATTATCTAAGTTTGTCAAAACGCAGTGAAAATAAAGAACGATTTTGTATTTATTTCGGGTTTCAGATTTCGCTGATTTTTTAGAAAAACTTTAATGTAATTGTTTCAATAGCATATACTACTGAGTTCCGCTCTGTAAACCCAAATATTGCGGGCGCTAGAACTATTTAAATGTTTCATTTCAGGTGTACACCTACTTCTAATGGTGTTATTTTACTTGTACAGAAGCATTTAGTTAGGGCCTCGGAATAGGATGGATATACTGATACAGTAATAACAAAGAGATTCGACCCATAAGGGATAAGAATGGAAAAGTTTGACAATGAGGAACTCTCTAATGTATCAAGTTATTCTAATATCTGCAGAGTTATTAGGTTTAGGAGATTGAAATAAATTAATCGCGTAACTCGAATGGGTGACAGTAAAGATATTATGGACACTTTCATTGGGAAATTCTTAGGAATAAAACCATTAGGAAGGGCTAGAAGTGGGTGGGAGGAAAATGTTCGTACTGGATCATCGTTAACATAACACTACATCACCTCAAAGGCCTCGGCTTCCTAAAGGACGTCCCCACACAACTCTGTACTTCTGCCCGCCGTCTGCCGAAGATATCAGGGGTTGCCGCACACTTGAAACTTTTAAGTCACGCTTATACAATTAGTTGTTAAATACTTAATTTAATTTGTATATTTTGTATTTCATTCGTTAAATTGAACCGTGTATAAAGTACATTTGCGTGTGCTCAAACATATCTGTGTGTGTTGCCCTGCGATATACCTATTCCACCGATGTTTGCTTGTATATCTGTGCCAACCTTTATGAATTCACCCTTCCATCTCCACTTCCTTGTGTTACGTGCGCCGCGGCGCAATATTATTCCGCGACACGAAACGATTGGGGCCAGTCAAGATGTAGCATATTGCCAATGGGTCAGTCAGTAAGTCCTGACCGATCGGGATCAGTCTGTAATTCCTAGCCGACCGGCAGCCTTCCCTTCTGGGTTCCTGTTTCGTTGAGGCGTGTATCGCCGGTTTATGGTTTCCTCCAGCTTGCTGGAACGAGGAAATTAACATGGAGACACCATAGGAGGAACCAAGCTTCATTTAAGTGAAAATATTGTATGGGATGAATGTTGCTGGCATGAACTGTTTATCATTATTATTGTTACCGGTATTATTTTGTTAATCATTTATCAGGACTGCTACGAAAGAAGACTATAGATCATTTGTTAATTATGCATTCAGATTATGTTTCTACAGATTATGTTTATTTATGTTATTTATATTGTTCTTGACTCTCATATACTTATTTAAATAGATTTATTCATTTTACATGCTGGTTTGTTTTTTAAGTAGTAGATTACTTGAACCTCAGTCTAGCAATAGCTTAGTACAATATTTAAGTGTCCTCGTCAGGTACTCATAATTCTAGAACATTTATTAGCTCAGTTTAGAATATCTATCGAAATTGATTATTTGTGCCTAGTAGATACCCAAGTTATAGTAATGAAACAACTCCGTGAACATTATGGGCCCAGCCACGGAGATACTCTGATTAGAAACATATATGGTTTATTGTATTTATCTTTCAGTTCTCTGTTATTACACGACATGTTATGCTAAGTCTCACATTGATGCACTTTTGTATACGCTATAATCTCTATGTCTACTGTATTTATACCTATTCTTAAGCAGGCTTTATCGATACCCTGAGCACATTAGGTCCTCCCTTCCTCCCCGTGCAAAATTAAGATTAAATTAAAATATGTTGTAAATAATAATTCTATGTAGAAAATATATAAAACTATTTTTCTACCAGTTATTTTATATGGATTCTTACTTTAAGGGAGGAAAAAAAAATTACGAGTATTTGCGAATGAAGTTCTTAGGAGAATTTTTGAACCAAAGAGAGATCAACACACAGGTGAATGGAGAAGACTACATAACAGTGAACCACATGGTCTTTATAGGAAGCCAGATATACTAAGAACAGTTAAGTCTTGTCGACTACAATGGGCAGGGCATGTGGCACGAATGGGGAATGAAAGACGTGAATGGAAGCTTATTGTAGGAAAACCAGAGGGAAAACGCGCAGTTGCTAGACCAAGAATGAGGTGGAAGAAAAAAATTAACTATGAATTAAGGGAAGTAGATTATGCAGGGAATGATTGGAAAACATCAGCTCAAGTTAGGGATGTATGAAGAAATTATGTCCATGCGGCCATTGACCTACGGGTTCGATAGTGTCAGTGAGTTAGTTAGTGTAGATACATCATGTAATAATTTTGTTTATTGTAATTTAGATGTAAGAGTAATTTTTATATTTTTTAACATAGTTCAGTAGTAGACAAAGGCTTAAGGCCTAAGTCTATCAGGTAAAATAAAACTATTATTATTAAAATAAATTTATTATTAACGGCCAGTTCCTTACTCTAGGTTTCCTTAGATCAGTAATCACTCCATCCATCCATCTCGGTCTGGGACATCCAACTCTTCTTTTTCCATCACTCGCTTTGAAACTTCGTTCTCATTCAATCTTTTTACATGCCCTTCACATCGCAATCTTGCCACTTTAATGACATTGATAATATCTAGGGATTTATACATAGAATACAATTCTTGGTTTTATATCTGATTATCCATTCTTCATTACATTGAACGGGACCGAACGTTTTCCTCAGGATTTTTCTTTGAAAAACTCAACTGAAATAAGTTGGCTGGGTCCAATCCCTGATCACCTTCCTGGGCGAGTATTTTATGTTATTTATTTTCTCACCTTTCAGACAATTTTCAGTAAATCTCAAGGGCTAGATAGTTTCTGAACACCAGTAGAGAACCTTAGAGAATGCGACATTGATACATCCGTAAGTTATAGAGTTAAAGCTTGGCAGCGAACAAAATGCAGTGCTAATACATTCTTATCTTGACTGCACATCTCCCACTAAGCAGGCCTTCTATTTGTTTCATCAATTGGCGTCTCAAAGCCCGTATCAAGAGATCAAGGGGAATCCAACAAACATTACGTCATAGAATTCTAGCGCATAAGCAGTACGACTGCATTTAGTTCGCTGCTAAGCTAATAGTTATCTCATTCCGGAACCTTTCAACGTTTCAGAAAGTAAAACAATATTATATTATTATATAAGTACATTAAGTGCACTATAACATATATATGTATTAAGCTATAGTATAGCATTAAAAAAAGCTAATGGCTGCCGAATCGTTTATATGAAAATAATAATTTGATTTTTATAAATATTATTTCATGAAAATGCTGGATTTTTATAAAACTTAAAAAAGTTTTAGACCACTAAATTACGGTTTCAGTTAAAGAAGATTAGTAGTGTGAAATATTGTTTCTACTAAGTTATATAGCAAATGTATATTTTTAATATAGGGGCACGCCGTATCGTAGTTGGTTAAGGAAACACGCTATAAGCAGGGATGTCGTGGATTGGAATACCGGCGGGATGAAGATCTTTAAACTACCCTTAACCCTCACGCAACACCATGACCCTGGGTTTGACTCAGCCTCTAATATAAATAAGTACAACATTTATGTTCTGGAGGTAATGGAAGCCGTCACATAAGGCTGACAATCCGGTTGACATATAGGTCAGATTGTCCTGATAGGTGGGAGCATTACCCTTTTACTTCCCTAGGACTTCTACGTCCTCTAGAGGGATAACTGTATCTTTATTATTTTTAAAATATACAGTTTTCCAATTAATGCTACCCACAGAATTAGTGCGGTAATCAATTACTGAGATTTATTTTGTTTGTATAGCAACCGGAGGATTTTCAACTTAAGAATCATGTAAAATAAATAATAGTAGTACATTTTGTGTTTTTTTCTGGCGAGGAATGAGATGAAATGAAGCGTCTATTTGAAAGTCAGTGATATATGATGATGCTGGCTGACCAGAACTGTCTACCACCACAGGGGCACACTGCTGTGCACGCTGCTAACCAGCTCACAACAGCGGCAGGTCGCGTCCCCGGTTGACGGCCGATAGAGATCTTCAGTTTGATGACTTCCGACTAAGTCTGAGGAGTCGTGGACTATCTGTGAGGTCGCAAGGGGTTGAACGAGCTGGTGCACTAGAAGGCTCCTACTGTGGGTCCTGTACTCCTGGAAGGCCCCTCGCCGGCCTCTAAAACGGCGGCGAAGAGAGGAAAAGTCGATGGATCTGCCAGGCAGTACAGTGAACGTCTTCTCAGAAAAAAAAGTATTATTCATGATCCCATACCAAACATTCCATTTAGGGGAATCCCGTTGCGTTCTATTAGGCCACGAGGATAACGTGGCCCCCAGATGTGATAATTGTGTTTGTTTACTGTTTTTCACTTAAATTGAAGATTGCCTCTCATCTGAGACAAGTGAGACTCGAGTGAGGAATGTATTGTCAGCGTTCACTTCTTCCAACATTGTTTCATTAAAGCGTTTTCGTCCCCCTTTATTATTCAAGGTAACTGTATGGTGAATTTGCAGCTCTAATGTACGCATACGCATACTTTTAAGGAGTAGGCCTACTGTAGGCATTGTTGTTGGAGGGATTTTCAACTGCTTACTTCCTTATTGTAAAGATTTCTGCGGGCTTCCCTGAAATGCCTCGCGAATGCGCTTGTCATTTTCTTCTGATACCTTACACTTGGAATGTTTACCTGTTTTGGCCAAGAAACTTCCTGCTTCTCTGATATATCTTTCCCAGTTCATTAGTGGAACACACTTCGATGTGGCTTCCCTTGATCTAAGGTTGGTCTGACTACGAAACAGGCGCTGCACTTCAATTGTAGTGCGTGAGATTTATACTGCAGCCACTGATTCTCCGGCCTTGAAGTTTTCAAGACAGTGTTGCCGATATGAATATTCAGTGAGAGTGCCCGCTTTATGTATGCGGTTATTAGACATACAGCTGACAACATCTTAGCAACTTCAAACCTTACTAGAGCGCTATAGCTGCGTCAAAAGCATTGATTGGTTGTGGTAGACATCTACTCTCAATACAACCATATCCTTACTGGCAGTAGAGGGCGAATTTTCACTTTACCCCTCGTAAAACCTAAACTTCAGAGCCGAAGATATGGCGGCTCGGGTATAAGTATGTGATTGACAGCGAATAAGTATTTTGCCGTTGGACAATAACGTTTTTGTTATCTGATCCCTGGGACTTTACAACTGAATATTTGCATAAGCCTTGTATCACTGCTTGTAGTAAGAAATACTAATATTGGACGTTGGTAGCAAGTGACAGTCAGTAAGACCTTAAAATGTCAACCACATACTTACGTATCACGTACTATACAGAATTATGTTATACTATTGTATATCTAGCTTAACTTGGCAAAGAGAGAAATGGAGATATAATGGTAGATCCTTGATTGTTTACGCTCAGTTACAAAAGAAAGAACCCACCCTGTCAGTTTTCATCTTCCCCTTACCCCTATTGACATCTGGTGAAGAAATACCGATAACACTGGTGCGAGTGAGAGAGGCGAGCACAGCTGTCTCTTTCTACAAATTTCTTGCAGAGTTAAACCAAACGAACAATAATAATAGCACATGAGATGTCTACATGGTGACGAAATATATGATAAGAATTCTCCTAAAAATTATCTATACACGCGTGCGATGAGTGGCGCTTCTAAACCCTCCTCTTTCAAACCGTAGTAATTTTAGATTTATAGTTTTGTAATTGTAATAATTAACTTTATTATTAAATATGTTGAATCCAGAGTAATTTTACCTTATAACTTGTTGTGTTATATTTGAGCATGTTTCCAACTGGCGTTGGATAAGCTGATGATAGTATGCATGACATATCGAAACCTGTTCAAATAGAACTCAGCAAGTTATGAGGTAAGATGACTCCGGATTCAGCTAAATTGATTATAATAAATTCGTTATCCCAGTCAAAGTTATGTTTATTGACGATAACCAATGTATTGTTATCAACAGTAATCCAACAAGAGGTTGTGTTTTTCTGAAAAAAATTATGAGCGAAAAAGTCGCGAATGAATTTGTCTAATGAAAAACCCAACCTCGCGTTGGATTTGGAGTGACTATTTAGCGAATAATACAACATCAAAAGCTAAAAATAATTATAATGTTTAATATTTACTAAATGTGAGGTTATGTATTCCGATTTTACATCCGGACGATTTCTAAGCCGGCTGTATAGTTATAAATAGCATATCTTTACTGTTAAATCTCTTTGGGCTTGAGAAAAATCAATAACAGACGATTGTATGAGAAATAACTATTAAAAATAATGCAGATTCATTATACAACATTTTATACTTTTTTTTACAGCAACAGAACTAACTTTTTTTTGGAAATTTTTGAAGTTGTTTTCTTTTGGCATTTCTTGCTGTACCATATCGATCTAGTTTACAAATAATTTAATTTGCGGAGATATATTTCATTACGAACAGGAAGAGACAATTTATCAACAGGAAGATGCAAAATTATTGGTCCATGAGATAAATAACCAATTTAACTACATCAACTACTCCCAGGGAACACTAAAGACTCCGCATTCACCTTATTTACCAAGAAGAATCGCAATGTTACTTCCTATTGTAATTTATTGTTATATTATACTTATAAGCAGAATACAGTGCATAAAAATTCATATTTATAGATGACTATTTAACTCATGCCCCAAATGGGAGTCAATGACCAACCGCATTTCAATGAATTTTGATTTACAACCAATCACAGTCGTTTTTCACCTCGATTTTATCTATTTAACGTTATCACTTTAAAATCAAGCTCCTCATTTTTAACATTCTGAATAGATCAGACCATTATTTTGCAGTGACTGACTCTCTAAGAAATACGTTGAATATAGCTATTTATATATTAAGATATAAGAATTCTAGAATGCAAGTGGCTACCAGATTGTATATATAGTGCACGAATATAATCAGATAGTGCTTGCGGGAGATAATATAAAAACATTTGTATCAATTGATTATACCACACAAAAAAAAACACTGTTTGCACTTTCTTAAATATATTATTTCCCAGGAATTCACCTTCCAGAAAAATATAATTGACATACTTACATCATAGGAAATTAGAAATTAATTAATAACATATAATGTTCGTTCATTTTTTCTTCATTATGGGCATTCTTACAATATTGCGATCCTTTGGCAATAAATAATATTTCTGGTTGCAGTGATGAAAAAGTGAAACATAACATATGTTTCTCATTTGTTTTCAAACATCGCCGTTTGCATTAAATATATAAATATTTTAAAACAACTGTATTTAAAAAATGATTTGTGAGTAAACAGATTAATTTTATTCGTTAAATAGTCCTAACAAATGCCACTCTTGATTTCCAAATTCTCTAGATAAATTCTCTCCTCACTTCGTGGGTCTTGAGTTTATCGATAATTTGGAAATTACCCGTGGCATTACTTATGACAATTTTTTTACTTGTTTTTAAAATATATAAACTTGTTGTAACCATAAAATATTTGTATAAACAGTTGCGTTATAATATAAAAAACAAAACTGTAGTTTCTCAACTTTTGATAGATTAACAGCCAACTGCGTGTAGTAAGCATCTGTCCTATTTCGTTCCATATTCTACTAAGATTGTAACTTACACAGTATTGGTACACAGTGAGAAATTTAATCAATCCCTCTGCATATAACACCCAGATGCAACATACTGCATTTTCTATCTCATTTCGCGAAATTAACAAAACAGGGAGAATAAAAAAAGAGCGACTCTTAGCTACCCAAAACGAATGAAAATTCCAGCAAAATGCCAGAGGTTTTTATTAAAGTTCTAAATGTAGTCCCATGGCTGTACTCTACACGCGAGAATATTGTCCAAACCACCACAGCCCCCACACCATCCTCGATAAAATAGCGTCATATTTTATTTGTCACTTCTCGGATTAAATTACTTGCTATGCCCTCTGTACACTAGTTTCTGTGATGGCCTAAAAAGGGCCCTTTGGATGTATAATTGTATTTTTTTACTGGAGAGTATGGGGGTTGAAGGAATTTAATCTAAATGTCATTTGAACAACATTAGAGAATGGGGTGAGAAGGGGGGACATTGCTACCCTCTAGCGGCCAGGTACTCAAACAGCAGAACCCCTTGTTTACTTTGTATAAGCCTGTAATCCATGTTACAAGGTAAACTACATCCACAACCTCTAGTTTGAAGAAATCAAGGCACTAGCACCAAGTTAATACATTATTACATAAATATGTTACGGAAATATAAACATTAACTGCATCATTTCATAATAAAAACTTAACGTTAAAAACGCTAGAAATATGTATGGAAACTCCTTGTGGGAAAACCAGAAGGAAATCGCCCAGTAGGTAGGCCAAGAATTAGGTGCGAGAATATCATTAGCCATGATTTAAGGGAAGTAGATTATACAGGGGATGATTGGAAAACATCAGCTCAGGATGGGGATACATAGAGAGTTTATGTCTGCGTGGCCATAGACGTACGGTTTCGATAGTGCCAGAGAGTTAGTTAGTTAACGAATGCTTTTACGGTAATTTAAGATTATTAGTACGAGAAAGTATACTGATATTATCAAGGTCAGTGCTATCAAACCATACATTTTGAAATAACACCAGATGTATTAATTAAATTAGTGATTTTTTTTGGACGCCTAATTTCAAAGGGTATTGACGTCCATTCAGATTTATAAGATAATTTACGGCAAAATGTTAAAATATTATGCCACTTCACTAGGATGCATAGGGACTTGTGAAAGCACGCCACCAGACTCTGTTTTTGCCAAATTTCTGACTTCATTCCAACAGTTTCCTTGTTGTTCAATTTCTATTTTTCAGCACTGCGCCAAGTAATCTAAAGTATTACACGAAGAGTGAAAATAATTTGCAGTACTCTTTACATCAATTAAATCAGTTATGCCAAGAATATAATTTTAAAATATCAAAGGAAAAAACGAAAATAATGGCATTTTGGGGAAGTGAACATATAAGACCAAAAATCATAATAGACAACAAACCTCTGGACAAGTAACAAATTTTAATTATTTGGGTTGTAATTTTACTATAAACACAGAAACTGAAAGAGACGAAAATGTGAAGCTGTCAAGATTTCAAATGATATGTGGAACTATACATAAAACATTAAAGAATGAAACAAGAAGAGATACTAGATTGAAGTTTTATAAAACATTGGCAGTCCCTGCATTACTTTATGGAAGTGAAACTTGGGTAATGACCAAAAAATTACAAAGTGTAGAAATGAACTTCCTCAGAAGAACAAAAGGCTGCACAAGAATGGATCGGTTAAAGAATGAAGATATAAGAACAGAGTTAAATATATATCCATTAAATGACAAAATCAAAGGATATGGAGAAAAATGGTTTCGACATGTAGAAATAATGAACGTAACAAGATTGTCAAAAGCAGCATTTAACTACAAGCCAAGAGGTTCAAAGAATGTAGGAAGGCCAGTGAAAAGATGGACAGAACAACTGTGAGGCGGAACAGGCAGTTGCCTAGCCGGTGAAGTGAAGAAGAAGAAGACACGCAGAGTAAAATATAAGAATATATCCAATGGTTTAAAACCTGTGTACAACTTATATTTTATCTCTATGGGTCTAAAATTCATAATCTGTAAATAACTTTTAAGTATGTGGACATCGTCCCGAGTAAGTCCTTTATGTAAGCGGTATGTCCAAATTTTAATTAGGAAAGTTATTCCGTAGTTTTATCTTTTGTGAGAATATATTCCAAGTCAAAGGGATATTTTTATTTTCAGGTAGTCATACTTCGCTGATAAGCTATTTTCTATTCAATGTTGAAGGATCAAAACCTGAGAATAAATTTATCATTTTCAGTTTATTACTTTAGAACTTAACTTTTTTTTTTCAGAAAATGGTTATGGGGTTAAAGTACAGTAGACAAATTTAGTTTGTATAAACGCTTTAACATGAGGTGCGATGCTATTAATTAAATTATACAGTGTGTTACGAAACATAATCGACAAAGTTTTAGAAACGATCGGTTACACAGAGGTAATAGGCTATACTCCCAAACACGTCGTTCAGCTGTTCAGCAGGAAGTGGCTACCAACGTTATAAGTCTTAGTTTCCAGTATGTTTCCAAAATAGTTTTTATTTCTCGCTACTATTCAAACAGCAAAAAGTATAACAATAAAGGAATGGAGAACTAAAATAAGTGGGGACACTGTACGGCAGTAAGCTACAAGCCGGACAGTCGAAGGGTTCTAGTCCGGGTACAGTCAGGATTTTTAAACTGGCCTAAACCTTCTGACGTCACTATGGGCCTTAAGTCGACTCGGTCTAACAGAAATGTGTACCTAATTCTTGTTCTGGGGATAAAGGAGGCCGTCACGCAGACTGACAAACCAGCACATTTACTAGAAATGATGGGAGCCTTAATCTTCAACTACCCTAAGGATCTCCCAAGCTGTGCAGTGAATCACTTTGTCTATTTTCATTAAAATAAGTAAATTATAAGCATATTTATTTGATAATAATAATAAAATGAATATAAATTAGAATATAAGTACTGACACATATTCAAACGAAAAGTAGACCCATAAGAACAAAACTTCCGCCTTTTGCTCCCGTTTCACTAGATATAATAATTCAGAAATGAGCCCGCAGCTTTAGTTCTCTTCTAGGGGGAAGAAAGTCATAATCAAGACACACTAAAAAAGTCCATTAGTATTAAGGAATGTTTTGGTACAATCTGACATGCTTGGATGCAGGTATTTGGTTTTCTACTTGAATAGTTGGCGGATTTCTTTTATTTAGCTTCTGACAAAAATTCACCTTAAAAAATGAAGAATGGTCAAACTGTGCTACAACTTGTCTCCTCAAATAGACGACGTTATTTTCTTTTTCATTAAAATTTTCTTGTTTTCTATTTTATCTCGATTACGGCGCAAAAAAGTGGACATCCAAATTTTCAATATGATTTTAGTTTTAAAACGCTGCTTATACATGTCCAACAAAAAAAAAACATAAAACAAATATTGCATACCATCCAGAAAAAAAAACCCTGAAAAATAGCAATTTGAAAATAACTATTTAACATTTAGCTTTCATTTATCAACGAATTTGTAGCTAAAATGCAATGCTGAGCGATGTTCCCTATTTTTTTTTTTTTTTTGCTCATGAATACATCGACCCTAAATTCTAATAGTACGGGATATGACGACTAATAATGCACACCAAATAAGTTTACAAAAGGGTGTAATTTATTTAGTTATGTTTAGATATACACCAGAGTGTATATTGGAGTGTGTGGTTTATGTAGTAAGGTATACATGATTACAAGTTAATGTGTACCAGATGAGTGAAATGTAATATGCAATTTATTTCCTTAGTTTCTGTGGATTAATTTTGCCGATGTAATTGTTTCGAGAAATATGTACGATGACGTATCGATTTTTATTAACAATCGATTCAATTAACAGATTTTTCTTAAGATTTATTATTGTGTGGAAGTCAATATTCTTAAAATTCAATGTCTTTGCTATTCATTTTGGAAACACAGTACTGTAATGTTATTACAATTGAATTGTTATTCCATTTCGCCTCTATAGTCAAGAATACATTTAACCATGTTTCCATCCTGGATTAACATCTGCATATCTGAAATTAGGTCACTACTACAATTCTTCAAGTAACATAGGAAATAATGCTTTATAATTATGTTCCTGCATTGTTTCTGGAAGGTCCGCAAATGTTATTCATGTTTTCATCTTTGGCTTTCGAGTTTAAAAATTATATCGAAATTCGGATGTCCGCTTTTGCGCCGAACCCACTTATCTTTTTTTTTTGTTACATTTAGAATAAATGATCACATACATTATACAGTAATTATATTACATGCCTGCTATGTAATAATTTATTTTATTTTAATATGCAATTTAGTTCCAAGATTAATTGTCGTGAATTATCTAAATTAGTTGAGGAGTAGACAAATCCTTGGGCCTTAACTGTCAGATAAAATAAAATTTATAATAACAACAATAATAACAATAATAACAATAACTACAATAATAACAATAACTACAATAATAACAATAACTACAATAATAACAATAACTACAATAACAACAATAACAATAATAATAACAATAACAATAACAATAATAATTAGCAATATAACCGGCGGCGGCGGCAGCAGCAGTAGTAGTAGTGGCAGTAGCAGCATTTGTAGCAGTAGCATAGGCAGCAGTCGTGTATAATTATATAATTTTCGTTAACAGAATCCATGTGAATTCCATTTAACTTGGGTAACCCTGTAATATTGAATAATACGAGTAACACATAACACTGCATAATAAATTAAATCTATTTAATGTTTATTTTTTATTTATCTCAGTATTCCCCTGTCTAATTAGAATAATTGCTACCGAATAATTATTTTCATAAAAAATTGTTTCAGTTTAATGAGACTTTTTACAAATCAGATTATAATATTATTAACTTTGAAAATACATTAAACAATAAATAATTCGTTTCGCCTTGAATAGAAAATATAAGACAGAATAAATCTACCCTATTTACCATTCACATCTCGATTTTCTCTCCACATCATAAACTGAAAACAATTGTCATTTTTTGTCCCCCTTTGCTGTAGGTGAAGCATTTCCTAGGGACTATTTTTCCCCCTACAGTTCCCTGCGGTATTCTGAGTCCCATGGGATCACCTTTGAGTACAGTTCCTCATGAAGGCTTCGTGAAATATTCATGGTTTCCAGACCAAACTAGTCGCTTAGCAACCAACCTCACATGTATCAACAATTCCTTACATTCGTCACCAGCCAATAACGAACAAGCACCAAGAGTTGAACTTATTGTTGAAGCAGTTTCAATAAATAAAACTGTAGTTTAAAAAAAAACTTTCTAAACTTCTGCATAAAATTCCGCAATATTATTTATGATGTTTTAATATAGGTTCTTTGTAAAGGTGTGTGTATATATATATATATATATATATATATATATATACGAATACGTACATATATGGCATGAAAAGAAAAATAAATGCCTGAGTCGGAATTTGAACCCGAGATCTCTAACTCTATGCGTTAGCGCTCTAACCAACTGTGTCCCTCAGGAATCCTAACACACACATTTATTTTTTATGTACATATGTAGTTCTCAATTTAGGAGTGTTCTTCCCAAAGACAGGTCTTTCACTAAAATCGTAGCATTTTTGTACTATGCTTTGCAGCTTTACTAGGGAGGAATTATAGGTATGGTAGCTTCCCGTTGCTTTCCACACCGGTGAATGAAGGTAATGATGTTGATGATGATGGCCGGATGATTTTCGAGGACCATTTGGGTCCTAAGCTACCTGACATTTGTCTTACAGGTGAGGAAAAAACCCCGAATAAAAACTCGCCCAGGAACCCCGAACCGACTGGGAATCGAACCCGGGCCCGCTGCGTGACAAGGCAGCACGCTACCTCGAGACCACAGCTGTACTGTACTAGCGGGACCCGCGACGTTGTTTGTGTGCACAACATTTAAACAGGTTATGTATAAACTAACATATTTAATTTGACTATTTAACTCATGCCCCAAAAGGGAGTCAATGACCAATCACATTTCAATGATGTTTTAATTAACCAATCACAGTCGTGTTTCGACTAAAATTTACCAACTATAGATTATCATAATAAAGAAAGCATCTCCTTTTCAACATTCTGAATAGGTCGTAGCATTATTTAGCAGTGACTGACCCTCTAAGAAGCACTTGTAGTCAATGATGTGTGATGTTTGGTACCGGCCTACTTGAGGCCTTGACCCAATAATACTTGATGTGCTTGTAGTGAAGGTCTGCTGCAATTTAGATGTTTGCTAAATAGAGTAGTCCTCTCTTAGCTTGTTCTAGTAGATTGTGATGTCTTTTTGTCTTCATTTATGCTGGAGTTTGGTTTAAGCTTGTCGGTCTTAAAGTTTCTTCCTTGGAGTTTTCTTCTTTGTAGATCTATTTACTTGAAGATACTTGGGAATTTACATAGGATATTGTGGATTGGAGGATTTGAGGGTTTTGTAGGATGGTAGTCAGGAGACTAAGTATTGATTGGAGTAAGTTCTCCGGTTTAAGATCTTTGGTCGGTAATGGAGGAAAGTTGTCTTCAGTATTTTCTGGTTTTCTCGATGTTTTCTCTGTTTTTCTTGATATCGTAAGTTGTTTTGTTTCACACCGTGTTTGCTGTCTTATTTTCAGATATTTCTGAAATATGAGGCATTTTCGATGACTTGCTGCATGTTCTCTTGATTGCAGTTTGTGCACCTAGTTGTTGTCTGAGTACATTCAGATAACTTGTGATCACCGGAACATCTTACATATTTTGTAGCTCGAAAGCAGAACTCTGCAATGTGGCCAAAGCCTTGATAATTGAAGCATTGAGTGCCTCCTGTTGGTTTCCTGTATGGTTCCAGTCTGATACGAATGCTGAACAGTTCCTTGAGGTCCTTTTCTATTTTTGCCTTGAGATCTTCTGTTTTATGAAAAGTAAGAATATAAACTGGTAGTTCAATCTTCTTCTTTTACCGTTTATTGTGACTTGCTTTTCGATGCTCCTTACTTCTTTTATTGGCAGTTTCCTATTTTGAATTTCATCACATATTTCAGAGATTGTGATGGACTTAGGAAGTCCTTTCATAACTATTTTGAAAATAGGAGGTCTGCCATAGCAGTGAGTGTAGAATTGGGTCTGCGATTTCTTTAATTCCTTGTAGGCACGTCTATAAGAAGTTTTCGTTGAAGTTCTGATGGTAAGTATCCCTTGATTGTATTTCATGGATACATCTTCTTTATTTCCAGCAGTGGTGCTTTCCAATTTTAGTGGAGTTATGTCTTTAGTATAGACCACTATGGGAGCTGGTGTATCTTCCTTGTCGTCATTTAGATGTTCAAACATGTTTCTTGTTTCAATTGGTATATTTTGTTTACTGTTGTACTTTTTCCTGGCAGTGCGACGTGCCGGCGGGTGAGAGAATCCTTCTCCATCCATGTCTTGCTTTTCAGTGGAGTTCTTCATTCAGCGTAGTTCTTCAAGCCAGCTTCTCGGTCCCCAGAATCAAATTAAATAAGGCTACCAGATTGTATATATAGTGCATGAATGTCAGCAGAAAGCGCATGCGATAGATAATATAAAAAAATTTGTAACAAATGATTATACCACTAAAAAAGAAAAAGGAAAACACTGTTTGCACTTTCTTAAACGAATTATTTTCCAGGAAATGACGTTGTTGAAAAATATAATTGTCATATTTACATCATAGGACATCAAATTAATTAATACCTATAACGTTGGTTATAAATTTCTCCACCAGGGTGCATTCTTACAATATTGCGTTCATTTGGCAATAAATAATATTATGATCTGGTTGCAGTGATGAACGAAGGAAGGAAATGAAGCGTACCAATCTTTCTCATTTATTTTTCAAACATCGCCGTTTACATTAAATATATAAATATTTTAAAATAACTATAGTTAAATAATGATTTGTGAGTAAACAGCTTAATTTTATTCGTTAAATAGTCCTAACAAATGCCACTCTTGATTTCTAAATTCTCTAGACTATTTGACTCATGTCGCAAATGGTAGTCAATGACCAATCACGTTTCAATGAATTCTGTTTTACACCAATGACAGTCGTGTTTCACCTCGCCCTTTATCGATTTCTCTTTATCAGCTCCTGCTTTTGTGATAAAGAAAGATCGTCCTTTTTTAATATTCTGAACAGGTTAGACCATTACTTTTCTCCAACAAATACAGTGAATATAGTAAATAATGTATAGATTCAGTGATTTTACTGAGTTGTTTATTCAAAATATAAATGATTAACCTATAATGTTGATTATAATAGTTTGATGTGTTTCATTATTTCTCCATTAGAGTGCATTCTTACAATATTGTGATCCTATTTGGCAATAAATAATATGATCGAGTTGCAGTGAATATACATAACCTCACATTTCTAATTTGTTTTCAAACATCGCCGTTTACATTTTTTTATTATTCCGGCTTTTACAATGAATATACATTTTTCCGGTACCTATGTTCACAGTTAACTACACATTTGTTTCAACACATTTTTCCATTCTTGTCTGTTCATCCATATATCTTCTTCTATTTCCCATTCCCTCTTAGTTTCATTGTCGTGAGTCGTGAATTTATCGATAATTTGGAAATCACTCGTGGCATTACTTATGACTATTTAACTTATGTCCCAAATGGGGGTTAATGGCCAATTACATTTCAATGAATTTTGATTTACTATCAATCACAGTCGTTTTTCACCTCGATTTTATCAGTTTAATTGTATCATATTTATCATCAAGCTTTTTTAACATTCTGAATAGGGCATAGCATTATTTTGCAGTGACTGACTCTGTAAGAAAAACGGCTACCAGATTGTATATATAGTGCACGAATGTAAACAGATACTGCTTGCGGGATATAATAGAAAAAAACATTCGTAGTAATTGATTGTACCACAATAAAAAAGAAACCACTGTTTTGCACTTTCTTAAACGTATTATTTCCCAGGGATTTACGTTCCAGAAAAATATAATTTAGATCATAGGACATCAGAAAGTAATTAATAACCTATAATGTGGGTTGTAAACAGTTTGATGTGTTTCATTTTTTCTCCACTTGGGTGCATTCTTACAATATTGCGATCCTTTAGCAATAAATGATACCATGTGATCAATATATCATTGGACAGCAGTGGTGGGGATTTCACTGTACACTGCTGACGCACTCGCAGCGGGTAACGGACAGCGTAGGATCGCGGTGATACAACCACACATATTTTCGTAACTATTTTACAAATTATCGTACTTACTAATTTCATTGCCGCAGGTGCTGGAACAGGCTCACCCGGTTGAAGAGCACGTGTCTTGATTATTTTATATGGATGCAACTTTAACAATTTAGTATATTTTTGTACATAGCCTTAATAAATTCCTACTTGTTGCGAAAGGCGCGTAAGTGATTTTCTAGGAGATTGTTCCAATCGATAATAGATGTCTATTGTTTCTTTTGTGAGAACACTACGCAGCTTGTGTGGCTTCTTAGTCTCGACAATTCCCGTTGCATGAAATTTGTTGTTTGATGTTATGGACTGTTGAACGTGACGGAATTTTTACATCCGGGAATCGTATTTCAACAAGTCTTCGTACTTGGCTGACAGACTGAGTTAACAAATATTGATCATAAATAAATTCACGTTGTTCAGTGGAAAAATTATTAGTCATTATACAGTTTACACTTATGCACATGCCATTCAGTTCACAAGGAAAAGTGAGCGGACACCTTATCTACTCTAAGTATACAATCTGACTTCGACGAGCATGCGTAGGATGTAATCGTAAACGGCTGAGTCAGCGAACATTTCAAGTCCCGTGCCTGTAAATGTAAGCTTTCGTCATCGCACAGCACAAACCCCGCGTCTGCTGCCCAATGCTATACTGATCGCACTGTATTATCTAGTTGAAGTGATGAACAAATTTTTCCCATTTGTTTTCAAACATCACCGTTTACAATAAATATATCGATTTTTTTTTTTGCGCGACAGTGCGTTTTGTCGTACTTACAGCTAAGGCGATCATAATAGTGTATATCTATATTTGTCAAATATTTATTTGTATTTGTGCTGGTTGAGTGGAAGAGAAGGCCTTATAGCCTTAACTCTGCCAGAATAAATAAAGCATTATTATTATTATTATTATTATTATTATTATTATTATTATTATTATTATTATTATTATTAGTATTGAAATTCAACTACCTACCTTTATTTGATTGCCAACCTAAATAACTATACTGTAATATTACATGCGGGAAGTAAAACCACTGCCCTCTATGTATACTACGTACAATGTATATACAAAAAATATCCAAAAGGTACTGTTAATATACATTATACGAAACAACTCACTGTATTTTAAATGAACTGAACTTTATTTGAAACAATATAAAACAATAAATACGAACTTGCGGTCATATTATCAATAACTGATCTCAAGGCCTCCTGTTGTTTCAACTAATAAACATTGCCCACACTATGATGATCTCAAAGAAGATTTTCGGGCTGTAGGCCGTGGTCGTGAGGCTTGTAGCTCCCGACGTTTCGCCAGAGACTGCGTCTGGCATCCTCAAGGGTTGTCTTGAGACTGGAAATTCTGTCCACCGTCTGTCCTATTTATACGTTCACCGCGATGTGTTCGTAAGTTATATCTGCCTTCTGATAAGTCAGCGTTAGGGACTTCCATTGCTCCAATAAGATTGCTGTTTGATGGCCTAGTCTGCGTGAGATTCTCTGGACCGAGAAGCTGGCTTTGAAGAACTACGCTGAATGAAGAACTCCACTGAAAAGCAAGACATGGATGGAGAAGGATTCTCTCACCCGCCGGCACGTCGCACGGCCAGGAAAAATTACAACAGTAAACAAAATACACCAATTGAAATAAGAAACATGTTTGGATCATCTAAATGACGACAAGGAAGAAACACCACCTCCCATAGTGGTCTATACTAAAGACATAACTCCACTAAAATTGGAAAGCATCACTGCTGGAAATAAAGAAGACGTATCCATGAAATACAATCAAGGGATACTTGCCATCAGAACTTCAACATAAACTGCTTATAGGCGTGCCTACAAGGAACTACAGAACTCGCAGACCCAATTCTACACTCACTGCTATGGCAGACCTCCTATTTTCAAAATAGTTATGAAAGGACTTCCTAAGTCCATCACAATATCTGAAATATGTGATGAAATTCAACACGGGAAACTGCCAATAAAAGAAGTAAGGAGCATCGAAAAGCAAGTTACAATAAACGGCGAAAAGAAGAAGATCGAACTACCTGTTTATATTCTTACTTTTCACAAAACAGAAGATCTCAAGGCAAAAATAGAAAAGGACCTCAAGGAACTGTTCAGCATTCGTATCAGACGGGAACCATACAGAAAACCAACAGGAGGCACTCAATGCTTCAATTGTCAGGGCTTCGGCCACATTGCAGAGTTCTGCTTTCGAGCTACAAAATGTGTAAGATGTTCCGGTGATCACAAGTTATCTGAATGTACTCAGACAACAACTAGGTGCACAAACTGCAATCAAGAGAACATGCAGCAAGTCATCGAAAATGCCTCATATTTCAGAAATATTTGAAAATGAGACAGCAAACACGACATGAAACAAAACCTACAACATCAAGAAAAACAGAAAAAACATCGAGAAAACCAGAAAATACTGAAGACAACTTTCCTCCATTACCGATCAAAGATCTTAAACCGGAGAACTTACTCCAATCAATACTTAGTCTCCTGACTACCATCCTACAAAACCCTCAAATCCTCCAATCCACAATATCCTATGTAATTTCCCAAGTTTCTTCAAGTAAATAGATCTACAAAGAAGAAAACTCCAAGGAAGAAACTTTAAGACCGACAAGCATAAGCCAAACTCCAGCACATGAAGACAGAAAAGACATCACACTCTACTAGAACAAGCTAAGAAGAGGACTACTCTCCTTAGCAAACATCTAAATTGCAGACCTTCACTATAAGCACATAAATTATTGGGTCAAGGCCTCAATAGGCCGGTACCATATACTACAAACATAAATGATACACAAGTGTTTCTACGTGAATACATTGCCCACACTGTTAACGTTAGTCAATTGTTTATAATGAATGAAAATATTTCCAATAAATATGTTATTATTTATTATTTTGAAAACACCATCGCGCAACAAATAATGTACAACACATGTTTGTGAAGTGTTTTACAGAATCTCGGAAATTAAAAACGTCGCTATCGATCGGTTTTTAAAAATTTTCCTCGATTCTATAAAGACCACTTCCGAACCTCGCAATAACTATATTTAAATGATGATTTGTGAGTAAACAACTTAATTTTATTCGTTAGATAGTACTAACAAATGCCACTCTTGATTTCCAAATTCTCTAGATAAATTCACTCCTCACTTCATGAGTCGTGAATTTATCGATAATTTGGAAATCACTCGTGGCATTACTTATGATAAGAATTAACATTATAGCTACTGTTGGAAACGTCTTTGTAATTTGATTACTTGGTGTTGCCCAGGATCTACTTAACCCGATCTTCTTGGCACGAATGAGCAGAAACACAAAAATGGTTATTGTAATTTATCTGTAAAATATAGACAATGCTGTCGCGGGCTTTTTGTTTTTTGTAGAAATTTTTGAGATGTTCAATTCTGTGAAATGAATTTGATATATTTATTATGGTTTAGGCTGAGTAAGTCATTTAAGCGTCCAAAAAGCTACTTTTTTAATGCACCTATGCAATTATTTTGAGTTCCAAACTATATATATATGAATATGAAAGTTTTCTTGGGTTTTCTGCGTCTTGGATTCAAGTTCGGCCTCTGGTCACTGATTCCGATGTTTCGGCATGATCCCACATATCATTATCAAGGGAAAAAAACTCCTGGCGCGACAGGCTTAGAAGGCCTTTAGCCTACCAGCCGCTGCTGGCCCCTCACATCCACATGTGTCAATCACAGAGGTAGATGATCATCAGCCAGTTTAGGGATGACATGTGGTCAGCATGTCGAGTCCCCCAACCGTTATAGCTGGTTTCCTCAACCTGTAGCCGCTACTCATTGTAGCTACCCAAATGCCTCACGATGTTGGGTGGGCATCGGTCCCATACTGGCCGAAATACCATGAGAAAATTTCTTCCCCCATGGAGACTCGAACCAGCGCAAGTCCCGTAGCTCTGCGCCAAGGCTTCCTACCTTAACCACTCGCGAAAATCTGCAATAATATATATATATATGTATTTATTTAATTTACATATGTATTTATTGATAACGGTAATCATATACATACGTACATATCGAAATGATACGAGCAGTAGCTCGTGTTGGGAGTCAGTCCTAATAAAACAAAAACGTTTACACGAGTATTTCAAATCATTCCCTTAACTTAGTTTAACTTGTCACCTTACTTTTTACATGGCACGTGCCATCTGGACCTTACTGACACGACCTGTTGTGAGAGAGATTTTAAACTATGGATGACACACAAAGCTCATTTTGTCACCACACAGGGATATGTATTGATACTAATAATAATCCATTGTTAAATTCAAACAGGCGTGTAGGATGGATGAAATAGCTTAGATCTTAAGAGATTGGATGAAACCCACCTGTTGAAATCTAATTAATTATATAGGCCTACTTTCAAAAATTAACTCTTAAATAATTGGTCATTTTTTTTCCAGCAATTTTCCAGATTTCATAAAATATACATTTTGGAAATGTATTTGTTAGTTCTCAATAATTGAATTTCATTAAACCTTTAATAATTATTAATGTCCGAAGACATCTCATACCGTTCAAATAAACTTGCAAGATTGAGTTTCCACAATTTAGAAATTAAGTTTATGGTTTTGTTTTAGGCATTCGTATTTATTTTTTAATGAAGCCTATTGTATTTTTACCTAATGACTAATAAGTAAGTAAATAAATCTTTGAAAACTTCAGTTCAAAAGAAGCTGAAAAAAGAAACTTCAAATGTTTTTAATAAACCTTAGTGTCAATCTACTTTTTTAGAACTTTCTTAATGCATGGGATTTACAAAGTTAATTCCCTGGAGCAATACCCTTGCAGATAATACAACGAACCTTACATCAGCCACATATTCAATGGCAGGTGTCCTTGGCTCTGAGGTTAGAAGTATACCAGTACTATCGCCGAAGATCACACAGGACATCACAACACATGGAATACACAACCAGATACATAATGGAGATTTAAAACTATCTACCGCAGTTCAAAATAAAAATTTAGTGTGCAAGTTGATGGATGAATATCGATATGTTTTATTCTAAGGAATAAAAAAAAAAAGATTCCACAAAATTATTACACCATGTCTTTTTCTGTGTTTTGTTTTTCGTATGTACTGTAGTAGTATGAAAAAATTGGATTTATTTGGAAAACATTATTCATTTAATACGCACATTTCATAATGTAATATATATGAATTATTACAAAACAATACAATGTATAAACACATTTCAATAGTAAGTGTATTGTGCATACAAACACTATTAATATTATGATACAATACTTTACATCAACAGTGTATACGTAATATCTTGATACTTGACTGATTGATACATGATAAAATAACCCATTCTAATACGCATCAACAGTGTAAACGCCGCGTTGCTGCGCTTAGCTGATTGATGCAGAATAATTATGACATCATTATCTTAAATGCAGTATTGGAATATTGACCGTTAAAATAATTATAAATAGTTTTTACTCATACAGTACGAATCAGTATATACAATATTAACATATAAGTGATTAACAAGTCAGAAATAATTAAATAGCAGTTGCTAGAGTTTAAAATGAAAGAAAAGAAACTTTAAACACATTTTCTCGGAACTTACATAATGACGCATAGCCGGTTGTCGCATAACGCCGTCTAATTGTTCCTCAAATTTATCCCAGATCA
Organism: Diploptera punctata; assembly: GCA_030220185.1. Taxonomy (NCBI): domain Eukaryota; kingdom Metazoa; phylum Arthropoda; class Insecta; order Blattodea; family Blaberidae; genus Diploptera; species Diploptera punctata. The sequence goes on along the minus strand of JASPKZ010005285.1, from coordinate 300,894 downwards.
TCCTGATTTTATTAGTGATATGTGAGATTTTCGTAACTAAACTGGGTGTTGCAAGACCTCCCCGACAAACTTTTCTAAAGCTCAGCTGAATCAATGATGCGTTTCACCATATCAAATATAATTCTGAGACACTCAACAGAACTAGAAAGTCGTTGCTGCCAAGTTGTCAGGCATGTAATGAGACACCGGGCAGACTGTTTGAACACATACTGGAGACTGTCAAAACATGCATTTCAATTAAATTTATGTTGTATGCAATTGCGTTTATTCAATGTCCGAACCTTATGGCAAGCTGCTTGATCAATGCGCTAAACTCATGAACGTCATGTTTCGGAGTTATATAAATAATAACATAATGTTTCTCTTAGCAAAAATGATCCTCTCTGAATCGTTATTAAAATGTTGTCGGTGGAATGCTCTGACACTGTATATTTTTTTCGTATTTAACCACAGATGAAAACACGGTATCATAATTTAGGGCGTATGCCATAGCGACGTGCTGTACACCGGAACATATTTACCAGGCCCCCTGATGATGGTCCACCACTGTGAGATGTAGGCTGTATTTCAGCCTGCAGTAGTGTGGCTCACTCCGCGCTGCTGGCTTTCGGACTCTCTGCTTGTCCAGCCGCGCGGTTTACGACGCCCTGCTCTGGTGAGAAACTATCCTCGTCTCACCCATGGCTTGTATAGTACTTACGATGAAACCAAAACGCCGCGTAACACGCGATAGGCTAAGTTATCAAGCCCCATAAAGAACAGCATTATGGAATTTGGCCGCCAAGGGACCTAAATAGGTTCCCAGAGAAAAGCGGCACACTGGACAATGCTGGTCGTTGCCAAAACTCAGTCAGTCATGGTATCATCCTGTGGATTATTGGTTACCATGTTTGACTCTGGTTCCGACGTTCGCAGATTCAAACCCAACCGGGGTCGATACATTTTTCATCATCATCATCAACAGCAGCATGAAGGATTAGAATTTATGGTGCGTTCTGATCTTATGCTAGAATTGGTCTTTATACCTATTGTTTGTTTTGATTGTCAACGGCTGAATCTGCCGGAATTATGTCGACCATGAGACTGGAAAGTATATATTGATGTCCCCTGGAGACGTTACTGGCATCTTGCAGGGTAAGATATCTGATGGGGCTGCCATCTACGACACGATATCAAGCAGTCTGTGTATTAACCCCAACAGATGGGGTACCTCTTCCGCTCTGCTGACCATTGAGGGGTTTCTCCTTGTTACCCCGGAGATGGGTCTTCATATTTGTCCTTTGAAGAATAGGTGTCTCTTCCGCGTAGTTGTTCTCGATGCATTATTCAGGGCGTAAATATCCTTTGCTTCAGAAAGGCATAGAGAAACTTCGAATAAAGGGAAAACTGAGTATAGTGACATCTAAAAAAATTTGGAAGTTTACGATGAACTACAATGGGCAAACTACAATGGTAGCTCTGTTTCGTAGTAACAGAATATGTAACTAAATAAAACAAATGCAAGGCACGCGGCGTGTTCACTCGAGATTATGGGAAATTAGCCATTTTGTAAATTAAAATTTTTAACCTCTATCATTTCATTCTATGTGGACGGTACTGTAAAAAATATATATTATCGAAAGTTAAAATCATTACTTAGATTTTATTTTACTCTAATTTGTAAGTAAATTCAAGCTTGTTTACGTTTTTAATGTGAATCTATTTTGAAAGATAAATCTACTAGAAGTGATAAAATTCTAAGATTTGTTAGGTTAGGAAGAGTGATGTTAGTGTACAGCTATTTCTAATAAACATTTTAAAAATGTGACTTTATAATGGAGTTCAGATGTACGACATGGCTAAGGTTCTTTATTAAATATTGTATAAAATATGTATGTAAGAATAGGGTATAGGTCAATTGTACATTAAAAGAGCCCATAATGCACGTTTTTTAAATTTTAATAAACGAAAATAAAATAACATGTTTTATTTATTTCCATTCTTCCCTTCTGTTAAAATTAAAAAAAAATCTTTAGGTTTGAGAGGCTGGGTATAAATAATTCCATAATTTAAGATTAATTAATACTTAATTTATTCATATAATAGTTCAATTTCATGATTATTCACGAGATGGCGTTATATAATTATAATTCATAATCTTACCACCAGGCGGTGCTGAATTCATATTAGTACCAGAAAAAATCGAAAAAAATTAGATGTCGTTAGTTGTTCTACACTAGCGCCGCTTATGGCATGTACGCGAAAACTTGTCTACTTTCTCCTCTGGTACTCTGTGTCAGAAAGGTACTAAGGCCTTGGTTCCCGTAGCGTAGATAGACAGCAGGTAAAGTAATCTTAAGTCTGAAAAAATAACTCTTCTGAGCATAAATTGTCGACCTTTTGTATTTTTGGGGAAACCCTCACGCTACTGACTGCATATTTTCTTTCTTCCTGATAAGGTAAGACTCATACCAGATTTTAATGCTACAGGACGAAGTGATGAAGACGAAGAAGAAAAACAAGAAAAATCTTACATAATCTATGTGTTCTCAGATTAAAACAACAAATATATTCAATATTCAAAATCAAGCCAGGGGAAAGGTAAGTCTCAATAAAAGGCTCATAAATTAACTAACTAATTAATTCACTGGCACTATCAAACCCGTAAGTTCATGGCCGCGCGGACATAAGCTCTCCATACATCCCTATCCTGAGCTAATGTTTCCAATCATTACCTGTATAATCTACTTTCCTCAAATCATAGTTAATATTATTCTCCCACCTCATTCTTGGTGTGCCAACTGGGCGTTTTCCCTCTGGTTTTCCTACAAGAAGCTTCCATGCACGTAGGAGCCTCATAATTATTTTTAATCCAAATTTAACTCCACTAAACATTAAAAAGCCCTGCGGGTAAGCCGAGTAGTTTAAGGCATGATGCCTTGGTGCTAAGCTACGGGACTTGCGCTGGTTCGAATCTCCATGGAAAAAGACATTTTCTCATGGAATTTTGGTCAGTATTGGACTGATGCCCATCTAGCTTCACTATACATTTAGGGAGCAACAATAAGTAGCGGCTCCATATTGAGAAAACCAGCAATAACGGCTGGAGGACCCGAACTTGTCACCCCTATACTGCTGACGGTCGTTCACCTATGTGATTAGTACACGTGGATGTGAGACCAGCAGTCGGCTGGTAGGCTAAGGGCCCTCTAGGCTTGTCGCGCCTTAGAATAAACATTTAATAATAACAAAATAATCCATGCAGCTGCTGCCTAATCAGGGATGGCCAACATAAATAACAATACAGTAGTACAAACTAACTAAATGCCTGAAATGAAATGCAGCGAGAGTCTAGACTGGTAGTCTTACCCGGGTTAATATTCACTGTACGGTACCTGTAAAATTGTTTATATTTAATATGTTTGTTGAATATTATTCCCTGAGAGTAGTTAATAATAATAATAATAAATAATAATAATAATAAATAATAATAATAATAATAATAATAATAATAATTAATCGTTATCTCAGTCAAAAAATTAATTTATTAAGTCAACGTTTCAATCTCCTTGTGTGAGATCATTTTCAGGACATGGATGTTTATAATACATAGTTACCATCACCAAGACAATTATTTTTCCAATAAAATATTCCATAAACAAAACATTGAATTGGTTAAATAGATTTTGATGCAAAATTATTATCCACAAGAGTTTATTAATCAACAAATTAAGGAAAGATTTAAAATATTGGAAGACAATAAAACATCTAGGGAATTAGATAAAATAAATCTAGATGTTAAACAATAAAGCTTTCACTTGAAATTACCTTATGTAAAATGTTTAAATGAAGGAATGGAGAAGAAATTGAAATCATTCAAATTTGTTTTTGTTCATAGTAGTCCTAACAAACTTGAAGGAAACTAAAGATCTTCATTTCCAGGAAATATCTTGGACTAACTCCCTTTATTTTACACTCATACATTTTAGTTAACAAAAGATGACTATTCCAATGTGACTTTTAAATACCAGTGAAGGAAAGATAACACTTGTTCTGAAATAAGATGCCGAAATGATTAGAGCTGCGAATTTGAAAGGAACATGATAGCTGACTTAGAGGCACATCTCTTAAGAAGTATATCGGCATCAAACCAAGTCCTATCTGTTAGTAGTATGATAGAAAAAAGAATAATAATAATAATAATAATAATAATAATAATAATAATAATAATAATAATATGATGTCCAGCTTTAAAATAAAGAACTCTGAGCAGCAGGTAATAGGAAATAAGAAGTAAATTAGAATAAATACAGTGCGATCAGTATAGCACTGGACAACAGACGCCGGGATTTCACTATACACTGCTGACGCACTCGCGGCGGGGAACGGACAGCGTAGGATCGCGGTGATATTAACCACGCACATTTTCGTAACTAGTTTATAAATTTTCTTACTTAACTTTATTCAAGGAGGTGATGGAAGTGTTCACCTTCGTTAACCATACATTTTTGACACCTCTTTATACAATTTGTTGTGCAGACCATGGGCTGTTGAACGTGACGGAATTTTTACACCCGGGAATCGTGTTTGAAAAAGTCTTCGTACTTGGCTGACAGACTGAGTGAACAAATATTGATCATAAATAAATACACGTTGTTCAGTAGAAAAATGATTAGCCATTATACAGTTTACACTTATACACACGTCATTCAGTTTACACATACACTCCTGTTTTATAAGATACAAATTTTAAATTTTAAATATCTTATATACACGTCATTCAGTAAAAGGAAAAGCAAGCGGACACCTTATCCACACGAAGCACACAATCTGACTGCGACCGTGAATGCGTGGGATGTACTTGTATACTGCTGAGTCTGCGCAAGTTTTAAGTCCGTGTCTGCACGTGTAAGCTTTCGTCACCGTACAGCACAAACCCCGCGTCTGCTTTCCAATGCTAAACTGATCGCACTGTACTATTCAATTGTCAAATTCTTACCATTTGAAAATAAATACCTATGAATATATATATATGGAAAACCAATGTAATAAGAAAAAGTAAATCTCGTAGATTTCGAAATGCAAGACATGTGGCGCGAATGGAGAATGAAAGAGGAACATGCAAACTTCTTCTAGAAAAACCAGAGAGAAAGCATTCAGTGGGTATACCAAGAACGAGGTACGAATATAACTTTAAACAACGCTTGAGTGAGCAGAATTATATCATCATCATCATCATCATCATAGTACATTCACGAATTTAGGCCATTTGTTGACCTGTTTCGGCCTCAAGAGAAACACCATCCAGAAGTCTTTTGAGTGGACGTCCCGGTCTTCTTCTTCCTGCAGGTTGATATCTTAACATTGGTTTTGGGTATTCTGTGATCTTCCATTCGATGAACATGTTGCCATCCATCTTGACTTATAATCAGAAATTTTGTTTTCTAAAGATTCCATGTGTAATTCTTCTAAGATGTATTCACTTTTTTGTGATCTAGTAGTGTGTATCCTGCAGTCCTCCGAAGATATCTCATTTCAGCAGATCTAAGTCTCTGTATATCCTTCTGTTTCAACGTCCATACTTCGCTACCACACAAAAGAGTTGGAAGAGCCAGTGTTTTATACACTTTCAGTCTTGAATGCTTTTGGACTAACTGTGGCTTGGAAGATAGAATTTAATTAACCGTAAAATTCTTAAAAATTTAGATATTTTTGCATTTACATCCTTTTCTTCTTCATATGAGATATTGCATCCTAGATATGTAAAATTATTCACCTGCGCTCCAAAATTTTATTGTCCAGTACAATTTTACTTCTGACAGGATCTACACCTTGAAATGCCATAATTTTTGTTTTTTCTGTAGATATCTTTAATCCATATTCTTCTGTAATTTTGTTAAGTTCATACAGACCTTTCTGTAGATTATCTTCGGAATTTGCTATTATTATTTGGTCATCTGACAAACAATAGGGTGTTTAATTTTCTATTTTCTGATATTCTTCTTCCAAATTTATATGTTTTGTTCCAGCAACATATTACTTCATTGATATAAATTGCAAAAAGTGTTGGGGATAGGGGGGCAGCCTTGTCTCACACCACGATTTATAATTCCTTCTTCAGAAATCTGTTATTTAATTTAATCTTTATGGTGTTGTCTTTGTAAATATTTTGTATGTTCTGCTGAAGTAAATTTGGTATATTTCTGTCTTCCAATATATTTAAGAGTTTTGATCTCTTGACTGTGTCGAATGCTTTTTCAAATCTATGAAAGCAAAATGTGTTTCTAAGTTGAATTCTCTTCTTTTTTCAAGCAATAGTTTAACAGAAAATGCTGAATCAATACAAGATCGTCCTTTCCTAAATCCATTTTGACATTCCATAAGGAATTTTTCACTGAAACTTTTCAATTTTCCATTTAAAATGTCTGCATAAATTTTGTAGCATGTGTTTAACAAACTGATTCCCCTATAGTTGTCCATTTTTCTCTTGTCTCCTTTCTTGAACAGGGGTATAACAATGCTTGTCTTCCATTCTTGTAGTATATCTGCATTTTTGAATACATTATTAAAGAAGGAGAACAGTCTTTCATGGAACTGTATTAAACAATATCAGGGTAGGATATATGGAGATTTTATATTTGGGGGTCGATAGTGACAGTTCACTATATATATAGTCTTAATATCAAATGGAGAGATCAGTAGTTTCCTTTAAATTATTTGCCGAACTATAAACATGTAGATTTCTTTACGCGATCTGCTTCTTATACCTTATCCGCTCTTAGAGTGATCCTAGCATCAAAGAACTCCAATTGTACCCTTCCGCCATTCGCACCACAATTACTGTCACTTTTGACAGGGAGATGAGGACACAGCAACAGAAGACTCGACACTTTCAGCCATTTTGTTTCATGAGAATCGACTGAAGCATGCCTCAAATGCCTCACCCATAAGTTGTAATTATAGATTAGGTATATTTTAGAATATTTTCTGTTTTGAATATTATTATTTTCATTTACGATGAATAACAAGTATATTCAGAGGATATGTTTTTAATTTAATGAAGGGAACTACTTTTTCGCTTACTTATTGCTTCTACAACGTACGTCGGTGTCCATAACCAATGAAAAGCGAGTAGATCACATGGTTTTGTTTTTATGAGGATCACTTTAAGAGAGCATAGCCTTTAGCATCGTAAAGTAGCTACCCTCAAGTGCCGGCTCGCTTCTCGGCAAACCATTAGCCTTGGGAAAACCAAGCCTCCTTCACTGTGATGGATGGGTGACCGACCATCTTCGAATAACTTAATCTAATAGCGATCAAAATAATAAATTTATAATGAACAAAACAAGCTCATCATACCGTACAAAAAAAACATTAACATTAGTGTAAACTAACCTACCTATCAAACGCCATCGCCTATATTTATCATTAGCATTTTATTTATCAAGATTATACTCTTTTTCCCATATCCCAGTTTAAACAGACTAACTAGTCACTTATAAATTGTCGCACAGTACTGTGCATTATCTTTTAACACATCCATCCATAGTAATTCTGCCCGAAGGCAGGTCCTTCACTGCAATCATAGCATTTTCATGCTATGCTTGCAGCTTTACTAGGGAATTATAGGTGTGGTAGCTTCCCGTTGCTTTCCGCACCGGTGAAGGATGATGATAAGGATGATAGTGATATTGATAAGGATGATGATGATGATGGCCATATGATTTCGGGGACCGTTTGGGCCTTAAGGTTCTCCTGACATTTGTCTTACAGGTGAGGAAAAACCCCCAGAAAAACTGCCCCGACCGGGGATCGAACCCGGGCCCGCTGCGTGACAAGGCAGCACGCTACCTCGAGACCACAGCGGTGGACTTTTTAACACATCTGCCAATATATTTACTGGTAATTTTAAAACGTTTAATAAATAAATATTTCAGTTGTCATTCCATTACATAAAAATTGTTTTTTTCCTAGCAACACACGTTTTCACTGCATTTTTCAATACAATTCTATATCAAAATTCTATTATAACAACAACAACAATAATAATAATAATAATAATAATAATAATAATAATAATAATAATAATAATATAATAATAATAGTAATAATAGTAGCAATAGTAACATTAATAACAGTAACAACAACAATAACAACAATAATAATAATAATAATAAAAATAATAATAATAATAAGTAAATTAAAAGTAAAGTGATCCCACAACAGGCCCGGAGACCCTTGGGGTAGTAGGAGGTTAAGGCTCCCACTTTTTCTAGACAATCGGCACTTTATGCCAGCCTGGTTGTCAGCCCTGCGTGACGGCCGCCTTAACCCCCAGAACAAGCGTCTGGTACTCATTTCCGTTAGAGGCTGAGTCGACCCTAAGGCCATAGTGCCGTCAGAGGGTTTGGGTCAGTTTAAAAATCCTGAGCCCAACGGGACTTGAACCCTAGACCCTCCGGCTTGTAGCTCAGTGCCTTAACCACTACGCTACGGCGTGCTCCCAATAATAATAATAATAATAATAATAATAATAATAATAATGATAATAATAATAATGATAATAATGATAATAATAATAATAATGATAATAATAATAATAATAATAATAATAATGATAATGATAATAATAATAATGATTATGATAATAAAGATGATAATAATGACAATAATAATAATTATAATGATGATGATAATAATGTAATAATCATCATCCGGTATCATGGCAGCTGCCGCCGTCTTCCGGAAACCAAACGCCATTCCTCTCTGTCCATCCATTGATCTTCCTCCAATCCTCTGATATTCATAGCCGGTTGTACCCCTTCTATCCAAGTTTTTTTCGGTCTTCCTCTCTTCCTACTTTCCATTGGGATAAATACCATAACAATTTTAGGCAATCTTTGCTCTGGCATTCTTTTGACATGGCCATATCACTGTAATATTTTCTTTTCTATAATGTCTATGATGTCCGGCTCCTCTTGTACACCCATAATTTCCCTTATTTCTTTATTTCATATTCTATCCATTCTAGATTTTCCATCTGATCTTCTTAAAAAATCCATTTCTGTACTTAAAATTCTTTTCGATTCCCTGGAAGGAATTTGCCAGACTTCAGTACCATATGTTAAAATGATTTGAATTATGGTTTGATATATTTATAATTTTATATTTTTTGAAACATTTTTCCTCCACCAAACAGAGTTTAAAGCATTTATTGCTTGTTTTGTTTGAGCGATTCTATTTTTAATTTCCACTGTGTTATCGTCTGAATGGTCTAATTTTGTAATAATAATAATAATAATAATAATAATAATGATGATGATGATGATGATAATAATAATAATGATAATAATAATTTTATTTATAGTAGGCCTATACAGAATTTTAATGTTTACACATATTTCTGTGCCTAAAGTTTTATTTTCCTTCTCCATCCGTCTCTATGCATCCACTCCATGTCCTCCAGCCCTCTTGTTGTCATTCCAGTTCTTACTTCCTGCATCCACGAGTTTCGAGGTTTTCCTCTCCTCCTTCTTCCAGGTGGACCCATTCCAATGTTTTCCTGGGTACTTTTCTTCTTGCATTCGTCGTACGTGCCCATACCAATTTAATTGCTTATTTCTTATGTAATCTACTATTGAATAACTAATATTCTTTTTTTTTTCTCGTATGACAGTATTTTTTTTTCTAATTTTGAACATCTAACTGCTCTCCTCAAAAAATAATGATAATCACTTATAAGGAAAATAAACCCTCTATACTCGCGTAATGCCAGGTCGAGGATTAGATGAAGGCCCTATTTTTTTAAAGTTTGTAATAGACAACGATGTGGCTGATCATCAAATGAAATCGAGTAAATGAGTGTGGAACAGTGGTGAGAAGTAATGGGGTCACGCCGTAGTGTAATTGATTCATCTTTTGGCACTTATGATTAATTTTGTATCTTTATTAATCCTACTCATTGGTCTATTCCAATAACGAAATCAAGGTTCTGTCCCACCATGGCCCGGGGGTCGACTGAGCCTCTAAGCCTCTAACGGAAATGAATAACAAACGCTTGCTCTGGGGGGTAAAGGCGGCCGTCATGCAGGGCTGATAACTAGACTGATATCTCGTGCCGATTGTCTAAAATGGTGGGAGCTTTAACCTTCTACTACCCCAAGGACCTCTTGAGGCGTTGTGGGAACACTGTACCTATTAATGAAAGGAGAGAATCTCCGAGATAAACGTTTCCTGGCTCCGATTCTTTCACCATGTAGTGAGCGAGGCGTGAATTCCTGGCCTCAGAGCCCCAGAAGTGGAGAGTGGCTGGCTATTTTCAACACGCAGCCCACTACTTATGAAGAACATCGAGTTAAATTGTCCACTAACATCATTTGTTAAGCGTCCCATGAAAATTTGAAGCAAAGCCATTGGCTTACCAGCCACATCCGCATGTGTTAATGACAGAGGTGAACGGACATCTAGTCGGTATAGGGGTGACATGCGGCAAGCATATCAGGTCCTCCAGTCGTTATAGCTGGTTTTATCGATCTGGAGCCGCTATTCATTGTAGCTACCGAAACTACTCACCGTGCTGAGTGGGCAAGGTCCCATACTGGCCGAAATTCCATGAGAAGATTTCTTCCCCCAAGGGGACTCGAACCAGCGGAAGCCCCATAGCTGTGCATCATGTCATAAACCGCATGGCAATTCCAGTTAAAAAATTATCATAAGTAATGCCACGAGTGATTTCCAAATTATCGATAAATTCACGACTCACGAAGTGAGGAGTGAATTTATCTAGAGAATTTGGAAATCAAGAGTGGCATTTGTTAGGACTATTTAACGAATATAATTAAGCTGTTTACTCACAAATCATTATTTAAATATAGTTATTTTAAAATATTTATATATTTAATGTAAACGGCGATGTTTGAAAACAAATGAGAAGCGATAGGTACGCTTCATCTGCTTCTTTTGTTTATCACTGCAACCAGATCATACTATTTATTGCCAAAGGAACGCAATATTGTAAGAATGCTCTCTAGTGGAGAAAAAGTGAAACACATCAAACTGTATATTAATTCATTTCTGATGTCGTATGATGTAAATATGACAATTATATTTTTCTGGATTGTTACCTGGGAAAAAATATATTTAAGAAAGTGCAAACAGTGGTTTCTTTTTTTGGTGGTATAATATATTGCTACAAATGTTTTTATATTAACTCCCGCATGCGGCATGTGTTGACATTCATGCACTATATATACAATCTGGTAGCCGTATTTCTTACGGGCTCAGTCACTGCAAAATAATGGTCAGACTTGTTCTGAATATTAAAAAGGAGGAGCCTTCTTTAATATGGTAATTATAACACTGATAAATATTTCGTGAAACACGACTCTGATTGGTTGTAAAACAGAAATCATTGAAATGTGATAGGCCATTCAGTCCCATTTGGCGCATGAGTTAAATAGTCTTTCTAACTTTTCCAACAACTGAAAATGGAACATATTTCGAAAGGCCTACTAGCATTTTTAAATGAAGTTTTAATTAGTTGAGGACGACTAAGATATCTGGTACAAATTTTGTTTTAACCTTTTAATACCAGGTAATTCGATAAGTAATGGGCACACTGCTATAACATCATAAAAAAGATATAGGTTATTTTTGACATTAAGATCTTCATATAGTCTCCTGCCAAGTCAACTATACGTTGCCAAATCCTTGGAAGATGGCGCACTCCATCTGCAGTACCATTTCTTGATATCTCTTTCAGTAACGGAACTAGAGTTTTCTGGATATCAACTCTTGATTGAAATCGAATGCCTCCTAGAAAATAACTTATAGTCAGGTCTACTGTCTGGTGAATTTGGCGGATGATCGAGTACTTCCCAATTCCATCTTTTAAACAAATTCTACTGAACATCTTTTTAGGACGGTATTACTTACTGAATGTGAGAAACAGTGAATTCATTAACAAGATATTACTATTTCGAGACTTTCAGTATTACAGATTTACACAACAATGACTACTCAACAATATACAACAATATAGTCCTACTACATGATTGCAAGGTTACCACTAGGATCACTGACTTACAAGAGTGTTGACATTACTTGTCGAATGCCCTAGTACATTAAAATCTCAAAGGTAGTTTAAAATTACTTTAAAAGTACTGAAAAATCATATCATAATCAGTTCTAAGGAAATAAAAAAACTGTGAGTTAATCGTTCACAAACACTTGTTAAAATATTCCCTGAAAATCTGAAGCAAATCAACTCAAAAGCCAGTGAGAATAACATCAACTTTATAACTGTTATTTGAACATTGGTGATACAGGGGATACCGGATTCTTTTAATGTATTTTAATGACTATTTAACTCATGCCCCAAATGGGAGTCAATGATTTCTGTTTTACAACCAATCAGAGTCGTGTTTCACGAAATATTTATCAGTGTTATAATTACCATATTAAAGAAAGCTCCTCCTTACAATATTGAGTTCCTTTGGCAATAAATAGTATGATCTGGTTGCAGTGATAAACAAAAGAAGCAGTAGAAGCGTACCTATCGTTTCTCATTTGTTTTCAAACATCGCCGTTTACATTAAATATATAAATATTTTAAAATAACTATAGTTAAATAATGATTTGTGAGTAAACAGCTTAATTTTATTCGTTAAATAGTCCTAACAAATGCCACTCTTGATTTCCAAATTCTCTAGATAAATTCACTCCTCACTTCGTGAGTCGTGAATTTATCGATAATTTGGAAATCACTCGTGGCATTACTTATGATAATTTTTAAGACAGTGAAATTGTAGGCTACACGGTTATGGCAAAGTAGTTTTGAAACGGACAGTACGAGAACATCTTCGTCATCCTCGTCACGTTCGTCACTAATCCGTCACTAACGAGTCAGTCGCTGGAGGAGGATCATTTGTTCCCCCACCCCTTTACCCTCCAATCTAAACCAATCCAAATCCAATCCAATCTAGATTCTTACTCATCTCGGTTCCCCTTAATTCCCCCTTCATGCACGGTGTGTCTAGAATCATGATTGTCTTTAACACCTTTTCTTTCTTCTAAACATTACATCCCCTATTATTAACATCTCAAAACAGTACACTATAATCCACCATTATCTATCCTGCCATCCGTACATCATCTCGGAAATAATTACAGTTTTGCTAACCGTGTGAACTATGTTAGATAGAAACTCTTAATGTTTAAAAATATCTCACTTTTTAAATTGAAGTAGGCCTAATTGTATTTTTGTATCACTGATAATATGTGCATCATTTTATTTGTCCAGATGACCTTTTGTCTTCAACTATAATATATAAGGAAATTATTATTATTATTATTATTATTATTATATTATTATTATTATTATTATCTTCTTCTTCCTCCCAAGTATTAGGCCGAAGCCTGTTATGATCCTATAGAAAATTTTCCCTCCAGCGTTTCATAGGACGTCCCAGAAATCTTCGTCCTCTTGGAATATAATTATAAACAGCTTTGGGGATCCGATTTGAACTCATTCTTTCAGGAAGGTGTTTCCAATTTAGTTGGTACTGTTTAATATATTCCAAAATTGGCGTAGTCTTCAATTATTTTAAGATATCGGTGTTCCTTTTCCGATCCCATCTGGTGTAACCCGCTGTTCTGCGCATGAATCTCATTTCACAAACCGTTATTCTGCTTTCATATTGTCTTTTTAGTGTCTATGTTTCACTTCCATAGGTCATCACTGGTCTAGCCAAAGTGTTATATAAACGTAATTTGGTGTTTTTTGTACAAGGGATGGCTTCATAGCTTGATTAATATTTCCAAATCTTTTATTATAACTAGTAATTTTTTCAGGGATATCCTTTTCATCCCAGATAGAGAGATAATCTCCAAGATATTTAAATTGGTTAGATATCTCTTAAAAATGTTATTCTGGAGACAGATTTTACTTTGTATGGGGTCCTTCCCATGAAATGCCAGTTTTTTAAATTGATATTTCCATATTAAATTTGGCAGCTATTTTTGTAAATTATAAATTGATCGTTGCAAATCATTTTCGGAAAGTGCCAGAAGAGCTAAATCGTCTGCAAAAAGAATAGCATCGAGTTTAAGGTTCATATTGATGGGTATATATCCTCGTAGTGTTTTCCTCCATTCGTTATTATTCAAATGTATTCTAATGTAATAAAGCACCGGTGAAAGTCCACATCCCTGTCTTACTCCTGTGTTCATCTTTTTACAAGAAGATAGTTTGCCATCTTGTTTAACATACATTTCATTATCTTTATAGATGTTGAAGATATTAGTAATACGTATATTGTTGTAGAAAGTTATCATCAGGTAAAATTTGTCCATCGCTGTGGTGTCGAGGTAGCGTGCTGCCTTGTCAAGCAGCGGGCCCGGGTTCGATCCCCGGTTGGGGCAGTTTTTCTGGGTGAGGTTTTATCGGGGTTTTTCCTCACCTGTAAGACAACTGCCAGGAAAATTTTAAGGCCCAAACGGTCCCCGAAATCATATGGCCATCATCATCATCATCATCATCTTTCACCGGTGTAGAAAGCAACGGGAAGCTACCACACCTACAATTCCCTAGTAAAGCTGCAAAGCATAGCATGAAAATGCTATGATTGCAGTGAAAGATCTGCTCTCGGGCAGAATTACTATGGATGGATTAACATTATTATTATTATTATTATTATTATTATTGTCATTGATAGTACTGTCGTTGTTTGCATTGTCATTGCTTCGTTGTCCCTGTTTTCGTTGTCCCTGTTTTCGTTGGCACTGATTAACGTTGTCACTGTTTTCGTTGTCACTGTTTTCGTTGTCACTGTTTTCGTTGTCCCTGTTTTCGTTGTCCCTGTTTTCGTTGTCCCTGTTTTCGTTGTCCCTGTTTTCGTTGTCCCCGTTTTCGTTGTCCCCGTTTTCGTTGTCCCCGTTTTCGTTGTCCCCGTTTTCGTTGTCCCCGTTTTCGTTGTCCCCGTTTTCGTTGTCCCCGTTTTCGTTGTCCCCGTTTTCGTTGTCCCCGTTTTCGTTGTCCCCGTTTTCGTTGTCCCGTTTTCGTTTGTCCCCTTTTCGTTGTCCCCGTTTTCGTTGTCCCCGTTTTCGTTGTCCCCGTTTTCGTTGTCCCCCGTTTTCGTTGTCCCCGTTTTCGTTGTCCCCGTTTTCGTTGTCCCCGTTTTCGTTGTCCCCGTTTTCGTTGTCCCCGTTTTCGTTGTCCCCGTTTTCGTTTGTCCCCGTTTTCGTTGTCCCCGTTTTCGTTGTCCCCGTTTTCGTTGTCCCCGTTTTCGTTGTCCCCGTTTTCGTTGTCCCCGTTTTCGTTGTCCCCGTTTTCGTTGTCCCCGTTTTCGTTGTCCCCGTTTTCGTTGTCCCCGTTTTCGTTGTCCCCGTTTTCGTTGTCCCCGTTTTCGTTGTCCCCGTTTTCGTTGTCCCCGTTTTCGTTGTCCCCGTTTTCGTTGTCACCTGTTTTCGTTGTCACTGTTTTCGTTGGCACTGTTTTCGTTGGCACTGTTTTCGTTGGCACTGTTTTCGTTGTCACTGTTTTCGTTGTCCCTGTTTTCGTTGTCCCTGTTTTCGTTGTCCCTGTTTTCGTTGTCCCTGTTTTCGTTGTCCCTGTTTTCGTTGTCCCTGTTTTCGTTGTCCCTGTTTTCGTTGTCACTGTTTTCGTTGGCACTGTTTTCGTTGGCACTGTTTTCGTTGGCACTGTTTTCGTTGGCACTGTTTTCGTTGGCACTGTTTTCGTTGGCACTGTTTTCGTTGGCACTGATTTCGTTGGCACTGATTTCGTTGGCAAACTTGTTTTCGTTATGGCACTGTTTTTCGTTGTCACAGAGTCGTTGTCACAGTTCGTTGTCATTGGTTTTCGTTGTCAGTGTTTTTTATGTCATTGTTTTTATAGTCACTGTTTTTATTAGTCACTGTTTTTATAGTCACTGTTTTTATAGTCACTGTTTTTATAGTCACTGTTTTTATAGTCACTGTTTTTATAGTCACTGTTTTTATAGTCACTGTTTTTATAGTCACTGTTTTTATAGGCACTGTTTTATCAGTATCGCCACTGTTTATCGCCACTGGTTTTATCGCCACTGGGGGGGTTTTTTTTATCGGCGGCACTGGGTTTGTATCGCCATTATTATTAGTACTATCATTGTTGTTATCTATCAACCTTCCATGGGAGTAATCCAGCATTGTTTAGAGAAATTTGGGGTTTGAATGAAGCTATTGAGAGATGTTTACATTAAAAAAGGTTTTTGAAACGATATTTTACATATCTTCTACACCGATTCCCTCTAGTAGGCCTACTCACCGAAAATGACAATGACCAAAATATGAATAAATATGACATGAAAAGAAAAATAGATGCTTGGACGGGGATATGAACCCAGACCTCTGAATTGAATACTTCAGTGCGCGTGCCAATTCAACAATATCCAAGACTCCCCGTACACATTGTGGGTCGTGTGTGGGGTGTAATTTGAGGTGAGCTTTACATATATTCTCTATTACGAGAACTCGATCTCACTGCCCTCTGGTACCCACTATAACAAGTAAGAAAATTAAAGAGAATGATTATTTTATAGCAGTGACGCATCTTTATTTTGATGTTATAATTAAATTTTTGACATTGAGCAATACAAGCCTAACATGACATGAAAAGAAAAATAGATGCTTGGATATGTTTATATATATATATATATATCCGCTACCTCTTGTGTGAATTGAGAATACTACATGTCTAAGAAAAATTGTATGTTTGTGTTGGAATTCTTGGGTAGCTCAGTTGGTTAGAGCGCTAAAGGTACAGACTTTAGAGACTCGAGTTCAAATCCCGACTCAAGCATTCACTTTTCTTTTCATATCATATTTGCCTTTATTGCCAAATGTCAAAAATATATTTATAATATCTATATATACAAGCGTTATGCTATAAAGTAAATATTCTCTTTAAAAATTGCTTAACTGTTATGTTAGCCACCAGATGTCAGTTGGAACAAATTTCCGCTACCTCTTGTGTGAATTGAGAATACATACATGTATAAGAAAAATTGTTATGTTTGTGTTGGAATTCTTGGGTAGCTCAGTTGGTTAGAGCGCTAAAGGTATAGACTTTAGAGATCGAGTTCAACTCCCGACTCAAGCATTCATTTTTCTTTTCATATCATATATACAGGGCAAGTCAAAATGGTGTTGTGCAGGTTTTCAGAAATTTATTATGTGAAATGTAATGAACATATTAATATCGTGAGACATATTGTATGAAAGGTAAACTCTCAAAGTTTAGTTTTGTCCACTTCTAAAGTTCCGCGTTTCACCCGCAAGATGTCAACAGCAGAGCAGTAAAGGAAAAATGGCGTTGACTGGGGATCAGAAGTCTTTCTGTGTGCTTGATTACCATGTAAACAACTCTGTGGACTAGTGTTCAACGACATTTCCGTACCGATACGATTAAAGACCCGCCGGGATGGGAGATCCATTCGTAAGTGGTACACACAATTTAGGGATTCAGGCTGTATCTGTAAACGAAAATCGACTGGCCGTCCGTCGACGAGTGAAGAGACAGTCGAATGCGTTCGCACATGCTTCGTGCGGAGTCCACAGAAATCATTGGCCACCTCGTTCACCCGATCTAACCCCGTGTGATTTCTTCATGTGGGGTCTTGTAAAGGATCATGTTTACGTACCACCACTTCCAACAACACTGCATGAACTGTGTGCCCGCATCACAGCAGCCATTGCTGATATCGACCGCGGACTGCTACAGAAAGTTTGGCAGGAGATTGAATATCGGCTTGACATCTGTCGTGTAACAAAAGGCGCTCACATAGAACATCTGTGAATATTTAAAAAAACTTTGAGAGTTTACCTTTCATACAATATGTCTCACAATATTATATGTTCATTACATTTCACATAATAAATTTCTGAAAACCTGCACAACATTTTGACTTGCCCTGTATATATATATATATATATACATATCCGTTAATGCTCTAGGGGCCGTAATTTTTGTTTCATAAAACCAAACTTGGGATAAAACGATTGATTAAAAAGGTAAGTTCGAGTTCATTAACCAGAAAAATGGGACAAATAGCTGTAAGTTTTCACCTGAAAAGAAAGTTTAAAAATCATTCTAGCGGACTCAATTTTCGACTTTTCACAACGAAAGTCAATATATGCTATTAAAATAAATCAAGGTAGGTATTATAAAAAAAATCAGCGATATCCTACCATTAGAAATTTACCTAAAACCCTAAATTGGAAATTGACTTTAGCAACTGCCATGTTTCGTTCGTCGCAAATTTATCATCCGTTGGGGTCAGGATTTTTAAACTGACCCGAACCCTCTGGCGGCACTATGGCCCTGGGGTCGACTCAGCCTCTAACGGAAATGAGTACCAGACGCTTGTTCTGGGGTAAAGGCGGCCGTCAAGCAGGGCTGACAACCCGGCTGACACAAAGTGCCGATTGTCTAGAAAAAGTGGGAGCCTTAACCTCCTACTACCCCAAGGGCCTCCGGGCCTGTTGTGGGATTACTATAATTTAATTAACCCTTTAAATTAGCAATGTATCCTAAAATATGCATTAGATAATTTTACTTCATATTTTACTAAAGAATCGCAAAAACGAATCAGTACATATTATTTACATTGGTGTCCATTTATACAACGATGAGCAAATAGGTTATGTATGATTTGTTTTCACTGCAGTCAGACACTTTTAAATAAGCTAGAATCAGTAATTGAATTTCTCCAATTTAACAAAAGATATTAACGATGGACTTAGCATATAAACAACCACAACATTTGTGGATCATATGTATTCAGTATATCCCGCGCCGTAGTCGAGTGGTTGAGGCAAGAAACCTTAGCGCAGAGCTACGGGACTTGCGCTAGATCGAGTCCCCATGGGGGAAGATATTTTCTCATGGAATTTCGGCCAGTATGGCACCAGTGCCCACCCAGCATCGTGAGGCATTTGGGTAGCTACAGTAAGTAGCGACTGCAGGTTTAGAAGACCAGCTGTAACAGCTGGGGGACTCGACATGCTGACCACATGTCACCCCTATACTGGCTAGATGTTGTATACATCTGTGATTAACATATGTGGATGTGAGGCCAGCAGCCGGCTGTTAGGCCAAGGACCTTCTAGGTTTGTCGTGCTTGGAGATAAATTATTAAGAATGGTTAGAGAAACCTCAATAATGAGGAAAATTCCTATAATAAAAAATATTATTGTTATTATTATTATTATTATTATTATTATTATTATTATTATTATTATTATTTATTGCCGTTGTTGTTACTGTATTGTTATGTAAAAGTTTCAATGTATGTCTTTAGGCATCGGAACTATGCTATTGTTATGTAAAAGTTTCAATGTTTGTCTTTAGGCATCGGAACTATGCTGAGAGGACTACAGAAAACGTTAGGCGAAAGAACAAGCAACAGTTCTGTACACAATATTAATGATACAATAGTTTACAGGCGTTATACGTGTTTCAAGATTTTTTTTTATGAGAATGAGGGGAGTAAAGTTGTACAATGGTTGTGCACAGGTGTTGTGTGTTGTAGGTACACTTGTATTACATGTCGCTTTGTGCAGTACATAGCCTCAGGTGCACACGAGTTCGAAGCCCGGTAAATCAATTCTCTTCAATAGCTTTTTAAATCATTCAACACATTTAAAAAATGTCTAACAACCATTTTAATTAAATTTAATTACATAATTGAATTTATCATTTCATCATCACTTACTGATTGCTATTAAGCCCGATTAGTATTTAATATTCGTTAAACCTTTATTTCAAATTTTAGAATAATTTAATTTGTACTGTTATAGGCCTAACTTTAATATTTAATATCTTAATATATAAAAAACTCGTGGCACGTTGTTTGTCCGCGATGGAATCCTAAACTACTGAACCAATTTTAATAAAATGTTGCACACTGTGTGCAGTTTGATCCAACTTGAGACTTAGAGTAGTTTATAGCTAAATTTATAGTCGCATTATTGTTTTATTGCAAATTATTTGTTTATTATTTAACAAAGAGTTGTAATTATCTGTGAGTTCCATACGATTCTAACAGATGGCGGTGTAAGGTAATTTGGTAAGGTAATTGGTTTATTATTTAACAAAGAGAGATCCAGATGGCTGTGCATTTTGTTGCAACCGCGAATTTCAATTGAATTACAAATATTGATTATTTCATAATTTAAGTGTGTTCAGTGTTTATTTTATTTTCAATATTATTAATTTCGTGTGTAAGTATTAGTTTTAAGTAATCTGGCTGAAAGACAGCAACTTAATTTATATTCTTAACGTATACCTCAGCCACAGCAACGCGTGGCCGGGACTTCTAGTTATACTATATTGTGATACAAACATGGCAAATAAGTAAATATCATTCATGGATTACTTAGTGATACTCGCTCTATACCAACAATTCAAATTGATATTTTAATACCTGGAATAATAATAACAGTGAGCTATGTGGTCTTTATAGCAAGCCAGATATAATAAGAACAGTTAAGTCTCATAGATTGCGATGGGCAGGGCATGTGGCAGGAATGGGGAATGAAAGACGTGAATGGAAGCTTCTTATAGGAAAACCGAGGGAAAACGCCCAGATGAAGTGGGAGAATAACATTAACTATGATTTGAAGGTAGTAGATTATGCAGGGAATGATTGGAAAACATTAGCTTAGGATGGGGATGCATGGAGAGCTTATGTCCGCGCGGCCATGAACCTATGGGTTCGATAGTGCCAGTGAGTTAGTTAGAATAAACAAATTAGTCTCCAATGCATCTAATATTTTAAAAAGGATAGTAATATTAATACTACACTATTAGCCTGTCCTTCCGGCGTAAGGATATGGCGACCCCATCGCCCAGTGGATTTGCAATGCAAACAGCCACCGAGTATTGGCGGGAAAACCATAACAATTGAGTTTGGATGGAAATGTCTAAACTCCGCCTCAAGAATTGAGGAAGGCAGGTCCTGATGCCTAGTTAGCAACCGCATCACCGAAATCGGAAGCTGTGGGATAATAACCCGCACTTTTTAAAACCCAGTATTAAAGAAACCAAAATGAAAGCAAGTCAGCAGGACCCTAAGATGAATGAAGTCAGGAATTTGCCAAAAAAACAGAGTCCGGTGACGAACTTTCACAAAGGCCCTATGCTTCCAAGAGGATTGACTACTACTTTAGCCTGCACAGTAGGTAGGCCGACAATGTAATGGGAGAATAACATTAACCGTGATTTTAGGGAAGGATATTGTACAGGGGACGATTGAAAAACATTAGCTGAGGATAGGAATGTATGAGGAGCTTATGTCCGTACAGTCATAAACCTTAGAGTTCGATAGTCAGTGTATTACTTACGAAAATTTAAAATGTTCAGATGAGAATTTAGAATTGTGCTTATAACATCCCTTCTCCCAGCTGGCAGCGTAGCTCAGGTATATCTCTTCTCCCAGCTGGCAGCGTAGCTCAGGTATATCTCTTAGATGAGGTGATAAGCCTATTAGAGAATTCATCCATCCATAATAATTCTGCCCGAGAGCAGATCTTTCACTGCAATCATAGCATTTTCATGCTATGATTTGCAGCTTTACTAGGAAATTACTGTAAGGTGTGGTAGCTTCCCGTTGCTTTCCACACCGGTAAAGGATGGTGATGATAATGATAAGAATGGTGATGATGGCTGAATGATTTTCGGGGACCGTTAGGCCCTAAGCGTCCTGACATTTGTATTAGAGAATAATTATTCATGATCACTTCTGTTGGGAAATGATGTGTCTGGTGGTTTCATTCTCCTCTGCTTCTAGGTCGCCTCGATCATTGGCTCCCCATCCGCTGTGCGAATGTGTCAGCCCATCTAGTTCCCCGCCTGCCCAGGAGTCTCTTGCCGATTCTCCTCTGCTTCTAGGTCGCCTCGATCATTGGCTCCCCATCCGCTGTGCGAATGTGTCAGCCCATCTAGTTCCCCGCCTGCCCAGGAGTCTCTTGCCGATTCTCCTCTGCTTCTAGGTCGCCTCGATCATTGGCTCCCCATCCCGCTGTGCGAATGTGTCAGCCCATCTAGTTCCCCGCCTGCCCAGGAGTCTCTTGCCGATTCTCCTCTGCTTCTAGGTCGCCTCGATCATTGGCTCCCCATCCGCTGTGCGAATGTGTCAGCCCATCTAGTTCCCCGCCTGCCCAGGAGTCTCTTGCCGATTCTCCTCTGCTTCTAGGTCGCCTCGATCATTGGCTCCCCATCCGCTGTGCGAATGTGTCAGCCCATCTAGTTCCCCGCCTGCCCAGGAGTCTCTTGCCGATTCTCCTCTGCTTCTAGGTCGCCTCGATCATTGGCTCCCCATCCGCGTGTGCGAATGTGTCAGCCCATCTAGTTCCCCGCCTGCCCAGGAGTCTCTTGCCGATTCTCCTCTGCTTCTAGGTCGCCTCGATCATTGGTCCCCATCCGCTGTGCGAATGTGTCAGCCCATCTAGTTCCCCGCCTGCCCAGGAGTCTCTTGCCGATTCTCCTCTGCTTCTAGGTCGCCTCGATCATTGGCTCCCCATCCGCTGTGCGAATGTGTCAGCCCATCTAGTTCCCCGCCTGCCCAGGAGTCTCTTGCCGATTCTCCTCTGCTTCTAGGTCGCCTCGATCATTGGCTCCCCATCCGCTGTGCGAATGTGTCAGCCCATCTAGTTCCCCGCCTGCCCAGGAGTCTCTTGCCGATTCTCCTCTGCTTCTAGGTCGCCTCGATCATTGGCTCCCCATCCGCTGTGCGAATGTGTCAGCCCATCTAGTTCCCCGCCTGCCCAGGAGTCTCTTGCCGATTCTGGAGTTCTACACATCTCTATATGTCCAAGTGTCCACCCTACTTCCATTTGAGGAGTTATGCTATAGTGATCGCCTCTCTCCCGTCTGAGGTCCTCGTTGTGTAACCAATCCTTTACTGTCACTTCTAGCTTACAGTCAATCTTTCGCTCGCAAATTTGTATCATAGGGTTTGTATTCACATTTAGTGATCAGGTTTAGCTGCCGTACAGTATAAACGGTAGTTCGCATTTTCTCCTACTTTTATGTTCGTCTTCTGAGATACATTCGGTCAAGGTATGCTTCAGACTTGATAGTTGTTCCTTGCCTGCCCTATTCTTATTTTAATTTCCTTATCGTTGTTCATCAACCAAAGAACAAAATAATAAGGGAGACTGCATTAGATACCATTAAATTGTCAACATCGGAAAGTGTATATGATTTGAAAAGGATGCAAAATAAGAAATGTTTAATTGAGGAATATACTGGCATTGCAAAGAAATAAATAAATAAATAAAGAAATAAAAGCCAAATTAAGTAAATTTACACAACTTGGGTAACATTAGACAGGAAAGCGCTAAGTTTTTAAAAGGATAAAGAGAGAATATTTGAGAAAAAAGATTGTTTTAATTATCTTTAAATGAACGGGAAACTACAAAACGTCAAATAAACATATCAGGGAATTTGGAGAGAAAAGAAAGGGTTACAAGCTAGAACAAATGTAATTAGGAATGACAATGGGGACATGATTGCAGATTCCAAGAACATACTACACAGTTGTGTATTATATTAATAAACTATTAAGTGTATTTGCAGAACTGGGTATTGAGAAGGATGATTTACAGATAATAGAAATATTAGTCACAGAGTTGAAAGAGGTTGAAATGGCGATACAAATTAAAGATATACCGTTACCTAGGTATCAGTTTCGAACGGAATCCCAGCAGAATTCATAAAAGCACGGAGAGGGGATTTGATGGACAAAGTAGCCTATATCGGCTGATTAAGTTAGTAGTTACCAACTTTTATGGCATTCATAGATCTTGAAAAGGCATTTGACAAAGTTGACAGAAATAAATTGTGGAATATAATGAAAGAGAAAGGAGTACCTCAGCACCTAATAACTGCATAAAAAGTCTATATGTAGAAAATAAAATAACAATAGAAACTGGAGGCAAAAATAAAAACAATATAACAGCAACAATAAATAGAGGTGTAAGACAGGGATGTCCACTTTCATCCTCCCTTTTTTAATATTTATACTGACGATATCATATATAATTGGCAGATCAATTTGGACTCACATTTCAAAATAAGAAATAAGATGTTAGATACCTTACTTTTTGCAGACGACCAAGTTCTAATATCTAGTTCAGAAGATGGTCTACAGAAATCGCTCTTTCAGTTAAATAACATTATACAGAAATATAATTTCAAAATATCAATAAGTAAAACGAAAATCCTAGCTTTTAAGGGATCAGATACTGTAAGAGCTAAAATAATTCTGGAGGGGAAACCCATTGAACAAGTGAACCATTTTAAATACCTGGGTTATGAAATCTCCTATTTTAAAAATGAAGATCTATTTAACAAACTTAATAAATTTAATTATATATGTGGAAAAATCAAAAGGATATTTAAAAGCACAAGAAAAGAAACAAAACTAAAATTTGACTATTGTATGGTAGTGAATTTTGGGTTTTAACTAAAAGAGAAGAGAAGATCATAGAAGCAGCTGAAATGAGATTTCTGAGAAGTGTGGCTGGTTGCAAACTTCTAGATAAGAGAAGAAGTAAAGATAATAGAAATGAGCTAAATATCTTTAAACTCTTAGATAGAATAAAATAATCTAGAAAAAATGGAAAGAACATGTTCAAAGAATGGAAGATAATCGCATTCCCAAATTTATACTTAAATACAAACCAAAAGGACACAGGAATGTTGATAGACCGAAGAAGAGATGGATCCAACTTTTGAATGAGAATCTATGAGACCGGAACAAGCGACATGGGCTTAATCTGTGATTGTTGTTGATGATGATGATGATTTAGGAAAAAAAGAGAGTTCCAAAAGAAAGGAAAGAATCAATTATCACATCAATATATAAGAAAGGAGATAAAATATTCCACTTTAAGGGCATTTCATTAGTTTTAAGTTCGTTCAAATGTCTAACAAATATTTTAGTATCCAGGAATAAGGACATAATTGTTGATATTAAATGTAGATTTAGAGGAAATAGATCTACATTTGATCAGATTTTTATTATTAAACAGATTATAGAAATAAATGGTAATATTAGGGTCTTATTCTTGAACTAAGTGTAGGCTTAAAAAAAAAACATGATTCAATTAGAAAGGAGAATTTACATAGAACCAAGCTAGAACAAGGAATTCCTTAAAGTTTACTATTAAAATGTGTCCAAATGACACAAATAGCTGATCTCAGGTGGACAAAAATGTTTCAGAAAGTTTTGAAATTCAGCAAGGAGATGCCTCTGCGATTCAATTTTTTACTAGACCATGAAATCAAATTTTTAGGGGACAAAGAGGGCATACATATAATGGTATTAATTAGCTATTGGTACATGCTGATGAAGTACTATTATTATTATTATTATTATTATTATTATTATTATTATTATTAACATTGTGTAGTTAACTGTGAACATGGGTACCGGAAAAATGTATATTCATTGTAAAAGCCGGAATAATAAAAAATTATTATTATTATTATTTATATATATATATATATATATATATATATATATATATATATATATGGGGTAAAGATAAAGAAGAGTGATCGATTCTGTTACTTGGGATCAATAGAGGAAGATGGAACATCAAATAAAGAAATAGCAAAAAAGGATTAGCAATGGAAGAAAAAACATAGAAATGTTAAACTCAATTCTATGGAGTAAAAACATGATTAATAGAACAAAACATCTTATTTATAAATTCATACTAGAAAGTATAATGTTATATAGATCAGAAGTTTGGACAATGGCACAACAACATGTTAACAGAATAACTTCAGTTTGTAATAGATGTTTGGAGAAGAGCTGCCAGAAAATCTCAACTGCAAAAAATTAGAAATCCAGAAATTAGAATACGGATGAATGCAGAAAAGGATGTAATGGATGAGATTGAACACAGAAGTCTGAAATGGTATGGACACGTAAGAAGACTGCAGGATGGAAGAGTACCAAAGGCCGTCTATGCATGGAAAATTGAAAGAAGGAACAGAATAGGAAGACCAAGAATAACCTGGAAGAACAACATTCAAAATTCAATGAGGAAATTTGGTGTAAAAGATGAAGACACAGAGGACAGAGAACGATGGAGAACTTTAATTAAGGGAAACTTGTGAATGTTTGTTGCAAACTGATAGTCTATAAGTTCTTTATTTTTTAAAATTCATGTTAATTTCTAAGATTGGTTGGAGAAAACCCTCAATGATAAGGAAAATTCTCAAAATGAGTGAATTAATTATTAGCGACATTAAGAAAATATTAAATGGCGACATATATAATCAATACTAATAAAATTCATATCAAATTCCGTTGAGGTGAATAGTCATAAAATAAACATTAAAAATTAAAAGTACCTCTTGGCAGGTGCCGTCGTCCTCAACTTTGTTAAAATGGTGTATATAAAATATTATTAACCGTAGGCCTTTCGGAAGTTAACATCCATTATCAGCAGGATGAGTATGCGCTACTAGTAGTTAAGACGCTGTAGATGTTGTAAGTCTTGAAGTATCAGTTCCTACTGGAGACACATCAAGACCTACAACGTCTAGTAGCGTTTACTCATCCTGCTGATCATGGAAAGGCCTCCGGTTATTAATATTTTACATACATTATTTTAACAGAGTTGAGGACGACGGCACCTGCCAACAGATACGTTTTAATTTTCTATTTTTATCTTATGACAGATATAATGTATATTAATATTACTTAGAATCTGGTCAGAATGTAAATAGCAATAGAATTAAACACATGGTCATTCAGAAATATACAGTATTATTAAACTGGGATGGGTACTTAACAACAAATGAGGGAAATGTTGAAGAAGTGCCAGAATTCAAATATACGTAGGAGCAATAATAACATTACTAACAGTAAGAGGCGCAGAAATAAATTAAATATATTAATTAAATAAAAATAAAACGTAGTTTTATTTGATTTTCATATTTATTATATAATTCAGTGACAGCTGTTTCGGTACACTGTACCTTCTTCAGACATGTTAACAAATTATGAATTGTGTTCCAACTGATCTAAGCAACAATACAACAATATTTATTTAAATTTTTAAATTAAATTAAATTAAATATACGCTGAACTAAGAAAACGCATGTTATTATGCACTACAGGGAAAGTTTTCATCCGAAATTCTCTAAAAAAGATAAAATAATATATATATATATATATATATATATATATATATATATATATATATATATATAGGCTACATAAAACTGGCGATTCTTCCTGCTAGGCCTATATGGTTGCGAAATATGGTTCTTACTTTAAGAGAGGAGAAAATATAACAAATATTTTGAGAACTTTTTGACTAAAGAATGAAGAATAGAGAGGTGAATGGAGAAAAATTCACAACAGTAAACTTCTTGATCTTTATGGGAAACCATGTGGAATAAAAACAGTTAAATCTCATGGACTGATGAGCATGACATGTGGCACGAATGAGACAATAGGAATTAAGGACATGAAAACATCTTATAGGAAAACCAGAGAGAAAGCATCCTGTATGTAAGCCAAGAACGAGGTGGAGAATAAAACTGACCATGATTTAAGCGAGGAGAATTATACAGGGAATGATTAGAAAGTATTAGTTCAGGATGTATGGACAGCTCATGCAGCATGATCATTAATCTCCTGGTTTGTTAGTGTCAGTTGGTTAATTGATTACTTAGTATATTTGATTTAAATAGTAATTTTCAGTGCTAATTCATGGAGAAAAAATACGGCGGATCAATCTGGAAACTGCAGCTGTACGAACAAGGAATGTAAAATATTTGTCAATTTTCAAAATGCATTTTCAACTTTAATGTAATATTCAAATTCCATTGCCTTATTTTTATTGTTCTACATAATTCAGTAATTTCTGCACATACCATTTACCTCATAAACTAAATTAAAAAATAGCATTACCATAAAAATAAATGTAGTCTGTAGAGTTCTCCATTTATTGATTGGTAATAATTCATTTTAAATCACAAGCGTTAAGTAAACATCAATTAATTTTATAAACACCGTCCACCGCTGTGGTCTCGAGGTAGCGTGCTGTCTTATCACGCAGCGGGCCCGGGTTCGATCCCCGCTCGAGACAGTTTCCTCACCTGTAAAACAAATGCCAGGAAACGTCCCCGAGCTTCATATGACTGTCATAATCATCATATTAGATTACATTTAGGATTAAGGATTCTCATCATCTTCACCCATCCTATCATCGGGGCAGCCGTAACCCTGCCTTCCAGACGCCCCAACCTCAGAAGTGGGTTACAATTACTCCAATGCCAGGAGAAAACACCATAAATGTGAAAGTGACAACCTGGGGCATTGAACAAACAAAATGTAAACACCTTTCTAACAATTTGGTGGTTCGAATTAACTAGTGGTTATCATGCTCACCTCTGGTTCAGAGAATCGCGGGTTCGAACCCGGCCGGAGTCGATGGATTGATAACCAAGAGTGTGGATTCCTTCGGAAAAAAGTAAAGCTGTGAATTGCATTAATATAATTTACGACTTTTAAAATAACCTCTAGTCTTGGTCACTCCATGTGAGGTCCGTGGCGAACCATCACCACTCCACACTCATGCTATCCATTTGGCTTCATTTCATTTGCCCCTGTGGTGTTGCGACAGATCTGGTCAGCAGGCAACTTCAATAATAGAGGCTTCATCTCATCCTTCTACCTAGCATTTAGCCAGACATGAGCTGACGGTTTACTTTACTATTCACATACACCATTTATAGCGTGAATTGCATTGTATAAAAATGGTACCGGCAATTAATTTCAATTACTTGTTGAGTTTATCATCCTATCAAAAGGATGTGGAGCCATGGGTTCCGTATCGTAATGTTACAGCGTATAGAGGAAATATCTACCCTAGAGTAAGATACCAACGAGAAAATCGCCGACACTTTAATGCCTACATTTGAATTGTACATCAAAATAAGATTCATTATGAAATATTAACAATTTTCATAATATATAGCAAGAGTATATATATATATATATCTTGTGTTTCAGGATTACGTCATAAAAAGTTAGTTAGACTCATTTGAATGTGTCTAACTGGCATAAAGAGTAGGGTGCGTGTAGGCAATCATCATCTTCATCATCACCTTCTTTTTTTCACTTCACGGGCTTGGCAAAAATTGCCTGTTCCGCCTCACAGTTGTTCTGTCCATCTTTTCACTGGCCTACCTACGTTCCTTGAACCTCTTGGCTTGTAGTTGAATGCTGCTCTTGGTAATCTTGTTACATTCATTCTTTCCACATGTGTAAACCATTTCTCTCTATGTTCTCTGATTTTCTCATTCATTGCGTGTAGGCAAACATTGTTGGGATAATTTTGAAATTCACAGTGGATTAATGCAAGGAAATGCACTATCTCCTCTACTATTAATTTTTGTTCCATAACATGCTATCAAATCTTTAGAGGATAAATAAGGCCTACAAATCAATGGTATTAATGAGCTGTTGGTTTATGCTGATCATATAGTATTATATAAGGCGATAGCAAAGATACTAAGGGCCAACACGCATTCTCTATTGCATAACACTAAGAAATGTGTATTGCACATAAACATCAACAAATCTAAATATATGTTCACACATAGATAGATAGATATATATATATATATATATATATAGATAGATAGATAGATAGATAGATAGATAGATAGATAGATAGATAGATAGATAGATAGATAGATAGATAGATAGGTAGATCATCGGTTGATTAATGTCTTTGACATCGTCCGATTCCTAATAGCCAATTTTGTCGATCCAATCAATCTCCTGGTTGTAGATGTTTCTTCTTCATGTATAAACATATTCCCTGACTCCAGGAGGTTTTCGGTCTTCCTCTGCCTCGTCTTCCCTCAGGTTTCCATTCCAAAACGGATTTTGGTAGTCGATCCTCTTCCATTCGCTGGGCATGTCCGTACCATCTTAATTGCTGAACTTTAATATAATCTAAAATAGTGTCTTCAATCTTCATTTTCTCCCTTATAATTGAGTTCCTAATTTTTTCTCTTCTTGAAATGCACACATAGAAATATATTATGTAATGAACAATAACAATTAATGACAAATTAGGGAAATTATGGACTGTGGTTGTATTCAGATACCTAGGAACAAAAATTACAAATAGGTATGAGATGCACAAAGGAATTGAACATAGGCTCAATTCTGGAAATGCGTGCTATTATGCATTACAAGGACTCTTGTCGTCCCAATTCCTTTCAAAAAACGTTAAATGAGAATATATAAAACTGCTATTCTCTCAATTGTATGGTTTCGAAACATGGACTCTTATTTTAAAGGAGGAGAAAAGATTATTATTACGAGTTTTTGAGAATAGAGTTCTAGGAAATTTTTTGGGCCAAAGAGAGATGAACAGACAGGCGAATGGAGAAGACGCATAAAAGTGAGCTACATGATCTTTATAGGAAACCAGATGTAAAAAGAAGAGTTAAGTACCGTTGACTGCGAGGGTAGAACATGTGGCACGAATGGGTAATGAAAGAGGGGGGTGGAAGCTTCTTATAGGAAAACTAGAGTGAAAACGCCAAGTAGGTACACCAAGCAATGGATGGGAGAATGACATTAACCGTGGTTTGAGGAAGTATATTACACAGGGGATGATTGGAAGACATCAGCTTATGATAGGGATGTATGGAGAGCTTATGTCCGTGTGGTCATGAACCTACGGTTTCGACAGTGCCAGTGGGTTAGTTAGTTATTTCAGGATTAGGGTAACCATTTATCTGAAAAAAATGTTTTTCAAATTGTTTTAAATAAATTTACAAAGCCAAAGAGATGAAAAAGTTACTAAAATATATTACTTACGAGGTATGAAAACAAATGCAATTCCATTTATAATTCAGTATTCAAAATGAATTGTCTGTTTTCATTACAATTTGTAACGCAGGTACAATAAACGTATAACATAGTAATTACTTCACATACCGTGTATAAATAAGACCCAGTGATATGAATATGAGAAGCGATATGATCTTCAAGCGACTGTAAATAACATAAAAATAAATAGTGTTTTTAGTAACATGTGCGTACATGATTGTGGGTTTTAATTTTCAAGATAGCATATAATTTTAATGAATATATTGATTCTAAGGTAAATAAATTGTAGGCATTGTGTAGAAAAATTTAAAAAAACTTCATACAGAAGATAAATAAAAACCATTAGAATAAACACAGATTCATTTTTATTAATGACAGTAGCAACGCTACTTGAATCTGAAACTAGGTCATTGTACATAGTGATTAGAAGAACATTAAAAATGTCCGAAATAAGATTTTTCACAATTTCAAAGGCTGCAATTTGATGGATGAAACCAGAAACCAGAGTGTTAGAACTGAATTATATATGGTTGAAATTTCTAACAAGAGAAAAGAATATAAAAACAACCGGAAAACTTTTTTTAAAATATGTATGAGAATATGATATCAAAGCACATGTTAAACTATGAAACGAAAGGATAGAGGGATGCAGGAAGATCACATACCGGTACGCTATGATTCGATCAGTGAAACCGAAAAAGCCGCATCTGAAACTTCAATGACAAAGGAGAATGATAGAAGAATAAAGTACTATCGATAAGTGTATAATATCGATTAATGACATGAGGTTTAGGGAGCTGAATAATTTAACAAGGAGGAACATCATATGGTGACGTCATTATTCCCTTGTGGGAAATATCAATATCTCATGTGTCCGAAAGTAACTTACTTCCATTAGTGGATGTTATTATCTGAACAAAAATATTTTACGTAATTATAAAATTAATTTGCTTCGAGAAGAAATTTGGTGCCTGAGAAGGGACTGGATTGGAAGCTAGTTCTGATTTCTAATCCATGGTGGTTTGTCACAGAGTGCGTGCGAAGAGATTAGATACAGTACTGAGTATCGGTTCCCAACATTTTAAGTGTCCACCCCTAAATACTGATTTTATTGATTGATTAAATGTGATTTTTTTGGGCGCCTAAACATCAAAGGACATCAGCGCCCTTTTACTGTCATAAAATAATTTACAATGTTAAACTATTATACTATACGTTAATACGTAGGTAGATAAAACATATCCGTATAAACACTTAACCCTTCAACTGGCAATGTAATCTGTACGATATGTCAATTGGTTTAATGTAATTAATATTTTAATAAAAAATAAGATGAAAAAATTACGTGTACAGTATGCTGAATTGCATAATGCACATTAATAACAACAGTTGTGCATGATTTCGTTTTCACTACGGTCCGGCACATTTAAATAATTGACACGAGTAAGTTGTGTTTTGCCAATTTAAGGGTTAAATTCGAATCTAGATTCTACGGTCATAACTAAACAGTAACCCCCGCCAATCACTGTTATTGGCATTTTGGACCTGTTCCGCATGAACAGAGAGTTGAAAGCACTCAATAGTGCAAACTTAAAGGTAGTCTATAACCGAGAAGGACTGCGTTATTACGTATCCTTAGTGGAAGACGTTTTGAGGTTGAAGGAGTATTTTACTTCTTTAAACAAGAAATATTATACATTCCAATTGAAAAAAGAGCTGCCATTGAAGATCGTCCTTAAAAGGCTTCCTTCAGGTACCCCAACAGAGAAAATCAAAGAGGAAATCCTTTCTTTAGGATTTGCTCTAAATTCTGTGAAACAAATTGTCTAAACAGACAATAATTCGGCTAAACCCCTCCCCATTTTTAATTTAGAGTTGGAGAATGCTACTCCATCTCGCAAAATTTAAGGCCTGAGGAGCCTTTTGTATACTGTCGTGGCCGTGGAGCCATATAAACCGAGGGCTGGGGTTTAACAGCAGTTCAGATGATAGTCATTCAACCACACCTTTCCAACATGTAGCCGGACTCCGCGTTGCTTAATCTGCGCTGAGGCCCATGGGCATAAAGTTTGTCCCATTAAGGCCTCAGCTTAGACAGACCCAAAGTTAGTGTGTGCTAACTGTGGGGAGTCTGACCATCCCGGTTTCTATCGTGACTGCCCTGCTTTCAAGGCGGCTCTTGAATATTATAGCAAGGATAACCAAACCCGATCCTAAACCCACAGTACCTTCACTCCAACCTAGAACCTTCACTGCGGTGAAGGCCAATCCTAATATTTCCTATACAGAGGCCCTGATGACTGGTACCCCTTCTCAAACCAATAAAGAGAACAGCACTGTTCAAGTCAAGGTGCTTCCCAGGATGTGTATATCACATTCATTAAAGTAGTTAAGGATTCCTTTGAACAGAAAATGAATGTGTTTTACACAATCTCACCAACAAAATAAATGCATTACAAATACCACCTACTTAGAGAACAAAATAGCACATACCATACATTAAAACTAACACGCAATAAATGGACACTTAAACATAAAACAAATTTAAACTATAATACAAAAGTCTCTTGACATTTTCGTCATATCGTTAATTTATGTATTATTGTTATAAGTAATTGGAAACTATGCTAACAATAGAGGAAAGATTGGCTGTCGTTTTCGCTCGTATACGAACGAGGATTGACGTACGGGCAGGTCCAAGAAGAATTCACTAGAAAGTTCAGAAAATCAGGTCATAGCAGGCAAGCTATTACCAGGCAAGTCTGGTAATGAAAATTAAACGGACGGGATCTGTTGCTAATGAAGAACGTAGAGGGAGGCCGGCTACAACACCAGAAAACGTGCAAACCATACAGGATACCATCTCATGAAGTCCCGGTGCATCAACCAGAAGACTCAGCAGAGATTTGGGTGTGTCTCAAAGCACTGTATGGCGTACGTTGCGCTTCAAACTGAACAAACGTCCTTATCACATCCAGATAATGCACAATCTTGAATCAGAACACTATGTAGCTCGAACACTATGTAGCTCGACATGCTATGTGTGATGTCATTGAAAATGAAGACCTCATGGAACATGTATTGTTCAGTGATGAGGCAACATTCCACACATGTGGACATGTGAATAGGCGTCATTGTAGGATTTGGGCAGGCGAACAGCCAAACATCATACAAAAGTTTCAGAGAGACACACCAAGGGTAAATGTGTGGCTGGGAATAACAAAAACAAAAATTTACGGGTCGTTCATGTTTGCGGAAACAACAGTAACTGAAGTTACTATCTTTACATGTTAGAACGATACCTGGAACCGCAGCTGGCACAGGATGCAGTACAAGATACTGTTGTTTTCCAGTAAGATGGTGCACTACCCCATTTTCTATCATCGTTCGTGATCACCTCAACGAAGTTTTCCCTGGAAGGTGGATCGATCGTGGTTCACCGAGAATTTAGGCGGCCCGCTCTCCAGGTCTGAATTCTTTGTTTGGTGTTTCGTTAAGTCCAAAGTGTATGAATTGAAGATCAACACCTTACAGCAATTGAGAAACCGAATATCTGCAGTGGTAGCTGGAATCATATCAGCTATGCGGCAATAGCGTTTCGCTGTACACAAAAAAGATGGATTCTGTGCCGTGACTTTAGAGGCCCACCACATTAAAATGTACTGAGTTTATCATCCAGTAGTCATTACTTTCCATATGTAATAAAAAGTTTGATATAAACATTGGTTTGACGAAAATGTCAAGAGACTTTTGAATCACTCTATATATAAGTAATACAGACACTACCCTAAATCACATTTAGACCAAACTAAATTCTAAATTCATAAATCACAATAATACAAATAAATAATTTAAATAATAAATCATTAAACAACACTAAAAGCAACACTACCTTTGAATCCACATAAATACAATAGTTCAAATCTGATTTCTTCTCAGTTTGCATCCCTCTCTGAGCACACACATATCTAATGACTCTAAAACCCTCACAAATAGTTTCCCCTTCTCCCACATATCTAATGTCCACTACAACTAATGTAACATTTATTTTCCGTGACCAGACATAACATCGCACAAATTTATTTTTCACAACACAAAATCTTCATATTAACACAAAAACACACATAAATAAGAAGGCATTAAGTAGGACCCTAAAATGATGAGGACAGAGTCACATTTGTTTCTCATCTACAAAATTCAAGCCAAAGGCCGGTAAAAGCCACATCACTTTAAGTGAGTGTGCGGAGGAAATTCTTCGGAATTATTCCGCCTTTGTTAGTTGAATTATCAAATCCAATGGAGCGTTTCCTCTTCATGAAATGACTAGTTAATATATGCTTTGCATAGGTTAATTTGCCAAGGTGGAACCACCAAATAAATTGTGCAAGATTCAGTCGCCTAGAATAGTGAGGTTCATTCTGCTTGCCGGCAGTGTAGTTTCCGACGCCCACATTTTATCCCAACCTTCACTGGTCAGGCGAACACATCTTGCCACCAAATGGCTTGGGTTATATGATCCACCCTCAACTTGATAGCCACGAAGGCATTAGCTGCCAAGATAGGCCCGAGGGCTACAGAATGCAGCACACTGGACGGTGCTAGCTACCGTCATAATTACGAACTATAGGAACTGGAATGTATGAACTGTAAAACCTTTTAAGTATGTTGACGTCCCCGACCAAGTCTTTAAAGTTGTCAGGAGCCGATATCTACCAATTACTGTATTTGGCAGACTACTATAAAATGTATGCATAATTTTGGATTTTAATTTTATTTGACATATTGGTAGTGGAGAGTTAATGAAAAATTAGGAAAATTTTGAAGACCTAGCCGAATTCAAATATCTAGGAACAATAATTATAAACAGGAAGTAAGTGCAGAAAGAAATTAAACATAGGATCGATTCTGAAAATGCATGCTATTATTGATTATAGAGACTCATGATCCCAACTTCTCTCAGAAAACGTTGAATTAAAAATATATAAAACTATTATTTTCCTTGTTACATTATATGGATGTAAACATGGACTCTTGCTTTATCCTTGTCTTAATAAATTGTTTACGACACTCAGTTAAAAATCCTCTCTTGACACTTCATGTCCCTTAATGTACTCGCCTTCGTATACAAACACATATATATATATATATGTATGTATGTATGTATACAAACATATATATATCTCCATCCATAGTAATTCTGCCCGAAGGCCGATCCTTCACTGCAATCATAGCATTTCCGTGCTATGCTTGCAGCTTTACTAGGGAATTGTAGGTGTGGTAGCTTCCCGTTGCTTTCCACACCGGTGAAGGATGATGATGATGATGATTAGGGATGATGATGCTTATGATGGCCATATGATTTCGGGGGCCGTTTGGGTCTTAAAGTTTTCCTGACATTTGTCTTACAGGTGAGGAAAAACCCCGATAAAAACCTCACCCAGAAAAACTGCCCCCACCGGGGATTGAACCCGGGCCCGCTGCGTGACAAGGCAGCACGCTACCTCGAGACCACAGCGGTGGACTATATATATATATATATATATATCTCCGCTCCGAATGTGACTTTATACCTTGCTGATTTTTTATATTTTTTTATTTCATCCCTATTTTAGATGGTTTAACATTCACGATACTATTGTATCTAAGATCGTTACGTACATTCGCCAAAATGGATGGCTGGTTAATGTAAACGAAACCTAAGTCACCAGTCCCCTTTGCCAGCATTACGTGTTGTAGGCACACACTATTTACAATAGCAACTCATCCACATCCGCGACTGTACTATCCCACAGCTGAGCATTGACCTGCTTCTTTCTGGATGATTTGGAACTAATGCCGTGTCATCCCAGGAACACTCGCTTCACGTCAGTCTGTGGCGTCGAGAAGTGCAGCTATTACCCTAAGTAGAATAGAATAGAATAGAATATGGAATTTATTGCCTTTTTTTTCAGAATGAAGAAAATATATATGCATTTACATTGCGCACGGGCCTGCTTGGTCGTACGTGCATTATTTTTCCATGAATAAAAAATAAAACTAATAATATAAACAAATACCTACAAATACACCTGTATCAAAAAACAATAACAGCTACATATAAGTAAAATCTATGTCTACACTACATCACAATAATACATATCTACATTCATCCACATTCCGTACATTAATATTAAAAAAAATGCTAGAAAACAAATTAGAAAAAAAAGACACACACACACATACACCCACACACCCCCACACATATACACACCGCACGCTCATACCCCCCTCCCCCCGTCCTGCAGACATTAAGTGCACTATCAGACTATTCAACTTATCAGACCTACTTATTATATAACATGATTAAAGATCGAAAACAAAGACCATATTGAGATTCTTCTTATTGTTAATACATATATCCTTAATCTACAATTTTGTTATATCTCAATTTTCTTACTGTACCCAAAAATTTGCATGTTTTTGATTCACTCTCGATCCGTCCTAAAAGATCCCAACACGCCACTCTCCCTCGATCCGACCTGAGAAATCTCTCCGGCAGCATCTGTAATCTAAGTTGTTCTGTCTCTCTACAGAATTCTATAATATGCTGCCAGTTTTCATGGTCATCGCATAGTGGGCATAGTTTAATGCCTTCCTCATTTGTTAAATTATGGGCCATCCATCCCCCCAAATGAAACCATGCAATAGCACTTTTATCATCCCCATCCAAACAGTCAATATATTTCTCCCTTCCCCACGAAAGTTTCAGTTCCGTCTGCAGGGTGAGCGATATTTTCTGGCTACACTCTGCTTCTATATACTGTCTGTCTATATCGATTAGTCTCTTCTTAACTGTCCTCCAAACATTTCTATTATTCCGCGTACTCCTCTCCCATACCCAACCCATCCCTATGCCCTTCAATACCCTTTCTACACCGATTACCGAATCTCCCGAAACACACTGTCTTTTCTGTTCATTGTAACACTCTGCTCTAAGCGAGTCCTGATTCCCGTTTATTATGTCCAACCAATACTTAATAGCCATAATTTTGCCCCTTATTGTGTCCGAAAATGTACCGAATTCCTCAGTATGCCACAATTTGAAGTCCCCGTTGCTAATCTCATCGCTTTCTTAAGAAACATAGGTTGAATTTTATCTAGTGTCCCCGTTCGTTTCCCAACCCCATAATTCTGAGCTATACAGCATGGTCGCTCTCACAGTCGAAGAATAAACCTGTTCTAGTGTACGCATCGGTATGTTTCGCAATTTTGACATATTATTAAGCATTTCGCTTGTCCGGCACCTAGCTCTCATTGTTGCATTTTCGATGTGTCTCGTCCATTTTCCATTCATTGTCAAAGTCATCCCCAAGTAGACAAAGTTTTTAACATTTTCTAAATTCTCACCACGGTATGTCCACCTTTCCCTCCCGCTGTATACCGACCCGTTTTTAAAAGTCATGGCTTTCGTTTTGCTAACGTTAACAGTAAGTCCCCAAGTCGTACAGTATGTCGATAGTAAATCTAAACCCTTCTGCATGCCATCTATTTTTGTGGAAAAGAGGCATAAGTCATCTGCATACATTCGAACAGGAATACTTCGCTCACCCACCGTTGGAGCATCGATCCCCTCTACTTCCACCATCAAAGCTACATCGTCTATAAATAAGTTAAATAACAGTGGTGACAATACGCATCCCTGTTTTACACCCTTAACTGCCTTTATATTTTCTGAAACTTGGTCCCTCCCATATTTAACCACAGAACTCCACTTTTTTTATAAATTCCCATTAGCGCCCTAATCATAGTTCCCGATACTCCTAGTTGCCATAATTTCTGCCATAGGGCATTGCGTTCAACAGAGTCAAATGCTTTTTTCAGATCTATAAAAGTACAGTGTAACCTGCCTCGTTTGACACTCAAACATCTGTTAATTGCAGTTCTCAGGACAAATAGGTTGTCCGCCGTCCTGAAGCCTTCCCTGAACCCGGCTTGGTATCGTGAAATTTTATTATTTTCAATTATCCAATTTTTTTGAGCCTATTATATAGCACTGTGCAATAAATTTTTCCAAACACCGGCAGATAGAGAGCCACCGCGGTAATTGTCCGGATTGTTAACTCCACCCTTACCCTTGTAAATAGGATGCAGTATTGATGTGGACCATTCATCTGGATAGCTTCCTTTTTCATAAATTTTGTTAAAAATACCTACTATGTATCCTGTCCATTTATCAATTTTCAAGGCTTCTTTATAGAACTCGGCTGGTATACCGTCTAGACCAGGAGCTTTTCCATTTTTCATGGATCGAATCGCATCCCTCACCTCTAGTTTTGTGTTATCTCCGAGTCTAGCATTGGTACGTCTTGACCAACTAATAATAGCCGCGGTCCCTCCCAATTCCCCCCTCCTGTAAACACCTTTCGAAATGAAGTACCCAAGTTTCTGACGAAATT
Organism: Diploptera punctata; assembly: GCA_030220185.1. Classification (NCBI taxonomy): domain Eukaryota; kingdom Metazoa; phylum Arthropoda; class Insecta; order Blattodea; family Blaberidae; genus Diploptera; species Diploptera punctata. Next base: position 261,560 of record JASPKZ010005285.1, on the reverse strand, counting down.
TGATTTACTTTTTTACGATATTTAATTTCCCCTAATTACTTTCCAAATTTTGGTAACATCCCGTTCCTTCATAGCCTGATTGATTCTCTCCAAGATTTTTCCCTCCCAATTCTCCCTGGTTCTAGCAGTTATCTCTTTATATCGTCTCCTCATCTCTATGTACAACCCGCCGATTGAAGTCGCCACCCTCCTTTCTGAACCTCACTACAGCCCTCTCCGCTCGTCTTTTCCTTCCCTACATGCATTATCGTACCAGCCTTCATATCGTTTTTGCCCTGATTTTCCTCTAATCTGCATATTTTTTCCCCCTTCCCACATTAGTAATCTAATTTTTTCACCTCTTCCTCCACATCGCCTAATACCTCCGGTGTCGAAGACTCTAGTTTGTTAAGCAGATCCTGTGTCTTATCCTTTCTCCAACAGAACCGCCTAACAGTTCTAATGTCTCCCCTCCTTCCCGTATTCAAGCTCCCCACTTCCTTTCCCTCTTCTGTCAAATTCTAATTGGACTGCAAAAGAAGGATAGGTGAGGGATGCGATTTCGATTCTGTCCGCTACACTTTAAATTCTGCAATCCTAGAAATAAGATTCTGTGAGCAGGAGCATATAATCCACGACAACTTCCTCAATTACCGCGTATGAACGTTAAGTTCCCCTTCAATATCTTCTCTCGTATTTTCCGTTTCAGCAGTTCTTTCTATGTTATGAATGTCCGCACAACGTCATAAGTTCTCTTCTCTCCCATACGTATTAATAACCCTATCCTTACTCGCCCGACGTCCTATCTCTTAAATCGTGCCTCTCCCTTCTTTCTTCCGTCCCTAAAGTTATATTTTCTCTCCCAGTTCTACCATTAAAGTCCCCCATTATAAGAGTATCTGTATCCGGGAATTTATGTCCGAGTTCTATCATATGCTGCTTAGGTGCTTCATTTGCTATTTTTTCCTGACTATACATGATTAATATCTACGTCCCTGCGACGCAGCAACAGTGCTGCTATAACTTGAGATAAATGTTTCGCTGTGTCGTGTAATACATCCAATAGGATGTATACTTTTGTTATTTGAGATGTGTTTTTAAGAAGTTCATTTATTAAATTTTAATGCTACCATAACATACTGAATATGGTAAATTGCTTCTGGTAAAGAAATTTCAGCCCTTATTTGTCTTGATTGGGGAAAAATGAATAAATCTCAGTAAGATCAATCGATGCCAGTTTTTGATGCCAGAATCTCACGAATACAATTGTCAAAAGCTCCGCTTGATGCAATTCGGTCGGTGATTATGAATTTGTTTGTAAAGTAAGCAACAATTTTAATGTCATTCCTTCAGAAAACTAGAAGTGGGACATAACAATAAATACACAACAAATAATCATTCCTTTTTCAAAATAAATCATCATCAACAGCAGCATCACCAATATGGCATCCATCTATCGGTCCTTTTCCGTCCGCATTATAACGGTCTCTCCATCGTAGTCTCGGACGACAATCGTCTCTTCTATGTTTTGTATAATATAGAAATGTATCTTTGGAAAGCGATTTTCTTCTTCTTCTTCTTCTTACTCATAATTTCTAGAATTTTCATCCTGTTTATTTCCAAAATCACTCCTCGGAGGAAGACGTTTTGGATGTGCATTCACTGTCTATTCATCTCTTGGCTGGTCTTCCTCTTGTTCTTCTCCCGTCTATTGGTCTATCTTCTTTAGCTCTTTTTGTAAATCTGTTGTCTTTCATTCTTTCTATATAACCTTTCCAATATTTTCTTCTATCTATAATAAATTTGGTTATGTCTTGAATATGACATTTGTCTCTAATTTCTGTACTGTGTATGTTATCAAATAATGTTTTACCCTGAATAGTTTTTAAGATCTTCATTTCATATGTAATTACTATTTGTTTACTTTATGTTGTGTCAACTTTAGTTTTTGCTTTATATACGATAACTGGTCGACTATCGTTTTGTACATGCGGGTTTTATTTTCTATTGACATATGTGTGCTGCGCCAAATTAAATATTTCATATAACCTTATATGTGTACTGCTTTATCGGCTTCTTTCTACTAAATTTTTAGTGTTCGTTGTTAATACACCTAAATAATTAAATTCTGATACTTGTTCTATAATTTTTCTTTCCACTTCTAATTTGCATCTTACTGGTTCTTTTGATATTGTTAAGCATTTAGACTTATTGGTATTAATTTCCATATTGTATTTTCTGGCATTTATATTAAATTGATGTAAAGATCTTTATAAATTATCTTCATATTCTGAAAGGAGAACGACATCATTTGCGTAACATGCATCATAACATGATTTTCTTCCATCCATTTATTTTGACTATTTAACTCATGCCTAAAATGGTAGTCAATGATCAATCACGTTTCAATGAATTTTGTTTTACAACCAATGACAGTCGCGTTTCACCTCGATCTTTATCGATTTATCTTTATCAGCTCCTGCTTTGTGATAAAGAAAGCTCATTTTTAATATTCTGAACAGGTCAGAGCATTATTTCTCTACAACAAATATATTGAATATAGTAAATAATGAACAGATTCCTTGATTTTACCGAGTTGTTTACTTAAAAAAATGAATAACCTATAATGTTGAATATAATATACTGTTTGATGTGTTTCATTATTTCTCCACTAGGGTGCATTCTTACAATATTGCGATCCTATTTGGCAATAAATAATATGATCAAGCTGCAGTGAATAAACATAACCTTACATTTCCGATTTTTCAAACAATACCGTTACATTAAATATATAAATATTTCAAATTACCGGTATCTACTGTATATTTAAATAATGTTTTTTTTAGTAAACAGCTTTTTATTCGTTAATTAGTCCTAACAAATGCCACTCTTGATTTCCATATCCTTCCAATTCACTTCGTGACTCGTGAATTTATCGATGATTTGGAAATCACTCGTGACATTACTTATGATCATTTTCACACGTTGGTTTATGTCTTCTATTTGACGTCCACTTCTCAACTCTTCATTTCTCCTATGTTCAAGTCGCGAAATTCATGCTAATGAACACAGAAATCTCCTCTCAGGGGCTTCAAGACGTCTTTTAACTTATTTCGTTAATAACTATGCTTCTGAATCATGTAGGAGAATTGACAATTCCACTGATAAATAGGACTTCAAATGTGCATTTTTTCTTACTTTATTTCCTATAAATGTTCTTACGATCCCACATATCCATTGATTCTTATGTAACTTTCCTTTCATTGCCAATCGCGAGTTAGAGGGCCCGCACATACCGGCCGAAGTGTCTGGAGTGTTCTACCAGACGTTTCTACTATGATCTCCTTCCTCCTTTCAGGGACGATCGCTCGGTGGCCAGAGGCTTCTATGGTCGAAATATCTCGAATCTAAGTCTGGAAATTTCCTTGCCCCTGTATAAATAGGGCGAAATCAAAAAAAAGTCTTGGTTTGTCAGCTAAAACAGTGTCTTGTGTTGTGTACGAGAAATTGTGATGAATAGATCCATCAGTGACTGTGAACGTAATTGTGACTCTGATGAACATTAAATGAAGATAAATTGTAAGTTAAAATTGTGATAAAGAGTTCACTGATAATTTGTAAAAGAAAATAAAGTGAATGCGAGATTTTAAACTACATCAGTGTGCCCTTTTACATCCAAATTAAATAAACACGAACTCGGCTATCCTGTCACAATATTTTGCACTGATACAATATTCTAGAGCCTATGTCATGTCATGGCGGCTAGCTATTAACACGCACAAGTTACGCTCCAGGTTTTAAGTTACTTTTCAGCAGGTGCCTTCGTTATTTCATAGTTAAAGTTGTATATTCGTAGTCAGTTTAAGTTTAAATTTATATCAGTTAGTGTCAAAAGTGTGTACATTTAACAACATGGGTAAAAACACACGTAATTCAAACAATGATTCGACAAGTTCTACGGAGGAAGCAGTGAAACGTGTGGTGAAAGAGGCGCTGCAGGATCCCGGCACTCTGCAGGTGTTTGTGTCCATGTTGCGGGACCAGGTAGTGGCGGAACTGCAGAAGACCATCGAGGACAACACTAAAGTAATTGAGGATCTGAAAAAGACCCTCGATGAAAAAGACAGAAAGATTGAGGTGTTGGAAAATAAATTAGACGATCTAGAACAATACCAGAGACGTCAATGCCTCAGAATTTTTGGTGTAAAAGAAGAGGCCGGAGAGGACACTGACCAGAAAGCCATCGAGGTGGCCAAAAAAATCGGTGTCGATCTATCAGTGACAGACATTGACAGAAGTCACCGTGTTGGTGTTAATAATGCAGAAAGACCGCGGGCTATAATAGTGAAATTTGTTAGTTACCGCAAGCGCAGTGAAGTTTTTCTAAGCAAGAAAAAGTTGAAAGGAAGTGGGGTCACTGTTCGCGAGGACCTAACGAAGTGTCGCTATCGCCTGCTACAAGACAGTATACAAAAATACGGTATTCAAAATGTTGGACAATGGACGGTGCCGTCATAGCCAAAGTAAATGGCGAAAAACGCAAAATTAGATCTTCTACGGATATCAACTAGATAGGACCTGAGTGTAAAATATGTTTACTTTATTTGTCTTTTCTTTGCTAACAATTATATTGTTAATTTATTTCTAATTTAGGTAAGTTTTAAGTTTATTATTTTTTATTTAGGACAACTTACTTGTTTTATTTTCATTTTTTAAGTTATTTGTTTAGCTAAATTATTTTAATTTTATTAGAGTTATTACAGTACATAGTTTATTTTTACTTTCTGCTATTGGCAACATTGAGCTGACAAATGATGAATTATTTGCAACCCTTGACTCACTCACCTTCTCCAATCACCCTCTTATTGTGCAGACAGCTTTTAACACAGGTAGCAACATTCCTCAATCCCTACCATCCCCTCCAAAAACAACTACCAGTCTACTTAGGAATGCATTTTCTATTGATAAATCATCACTTAAAATCGCTCACGTAAATTCACAAAGCATTCTGTCCCACTTTGATGAGTTTGAAACCATATTTTCATCTCTTGGACTGAGCGCCATTTTAATTTCGGAAACCTGGCTCACCCCATCCATACCTTCGTCCCTTGTTCACCTAGACGGATATACACTGCTCAGAAATGACAGAATAGATAAAAGAGGTGGAGGAGTTTGTGCCTTTATATCAAATGAGCTTAATCCAAGAATTGTCCACAAGTCCCCTTCTGTATATTCCGCTCGCCCCGAGTTCTTATTCGTAGAAATTCAAGCCAGTCTAAAAAAATGTCTCTTATGCATTGTATACAAACCTCCAAAAATTGGGCACCTTTCGGATCTAGAAAACGCTCTGAACGATTCATTGCCTCATTATGAACACGTTATTGTCGCAGGCGATTTTAATACAAATCTTCTTCAGACTGACTCACCAGCCATACAACTTAAAAATATGTTCCAAAGCTTTAATATGACCATTGTTCCTCTCTCGGCCACACATCACACTGCTACTACCGACACTCTACTGGACTTAATTGTGACTACACATCCACAGAAAGTACTGTCATATGGACAAATTCCTGCTCCTGGCATATCTGCTCATGACATTGTATTCGTAGAATACTCACTCCAATGTCCTAAAAGACGCTCTAAATTGATTACGTACAGAAATTTACAAAACATAGACGATACTAAACTAAAATCAGACGCTTTAGAACTACCTTGGTATTCAATATGGAATCTTAGATCAGTTGATGAAAAAGTAGACACATTTAATACACTGATACTACAACTATACGACAGACATGCACCAGTAAAAACCCGACGATTTTCCCGCTCCCCTGCTCCCTGGATGAATGATTCAATACGTGAACTTATGTCAAAACGAGACAAAGCATACCGAACATACAGACGACATAAAAATGACGAGAACTGGCAACTGTACAAACAACTTAGAAACACAACTACACAAACTATACGTAATGCCAAACTACGACACGCCCACAGTATAATCGGACCTGAAATAAGTGCACGGGACACTTGGCGAAAGCTCCGTGCAATGGGACTTAGACAGTTGAATCCCTCAACTGACTCTATAGACATTTCTGTAGATGACTTAAATGAACATTTTACCTCAATACCCATGACACCTCCAGACAACAAGACTAAAATAGACATTCTTAAAGACTTATCCCCATCCCCACATATAGGAAGAGATAAATTTTACTTTTACGACATTTCGCCTATAGACGTTAAAAAAGCACTCAAGCGGATTAAATCCAATGCGCAAGGAACAGATAACATCAGCATTTTAATGCTAAATAAAATCATTGACATTATACTACCCACAGTGACTCATATTTTCAATGCTTCCCTTATAACTTCTATCTTCCCTATTGTATGGAAACAGTCTAGAGTTCGGCCTATACCAAAAATAAGTACACCTACTAACTGTAATGACTTCCGACCGATTAGCATCCTTCCGACATTATCTAAAGCCCTGGAATATATTGTACATAAGCAAATGACTGATTATCTCCAAGAAAATCACCTCCTTGATCCTTATCAATCCGGCTTTAGATCTGGTCATAGCACAACCACAGCTTTGCTAAAAATTACCGAAGATATTCGTGAAGCCGTGGACAGACGTCAATTGACTCCTTTAACCTTACTTGACTTCAGCAAAGCTTTTGACACAGTAGACCACGACTTACTTATGATAAAGCTCAAGCACCTACATTTGTCTGACAGCGCTGTATCCTGGTTCGACTCATACCTGCACGGTCGTCAACAATACGTTTCATTAAACTCTAGATCTTCGACTTGGCGTAACGTGCCGGCTGGAGTCCCCCAGGGCAGTGTTCTCGGACCTCTTCTTTTCTCAATCTACATAAATGATTTGCCAACTGTACTAAAGCACTGCCGTTATCACCTCTATGCTGATGATCTCCAAATTTACCTACATTCACCTCCTCATTCTCTCTATAACAGCTTGATGAAAATGAATGACGATCTCATATCCATCTTTAACTGGTCTTCAAGTATCGGTCTAAATCTAAATCCTAACAAGTCACAAGTAATTCTAATGGGACAACAAAGACTGCTTACAACCTTTGACATATCTACACTTCCAAACATTACTATAAATAATATAATTATCCCTTATTCTTCTTCAGTAATAGATCTTGGACTACATCTAGACGCAAATTTAACCTGGCAAACACAAGTGAAACACATATGTAAAAAGACTTTCTCCATCTTACATTATCTTAGACGTTTAAAGAATTTTCTCCCAGTTTCGTTAAAACAAATCCTAGTGCAGAATCTTGTGTTACCACACTTCGATTATTGTGACATTATATATAATGATCTAAACTATGCCTTGTCGCAGAGACTGCAGCGTGTTCATAATGCTTGCATTCGATTCATTTTCAATATCCGCCGTTATGACCATATTTCCGAACACTTTAATAACCTCTCTTGGCTCCGTCTTACTGACAGACGTAAATTGCACTCTCTTTCGCTACTTTTCAAGCTTCTGAATTCCTACATTCCTACTTACCTGGCGTCCAGATTTGAGAAGTTATCCTCCTACCACAATATTGACACTAGGTCACAAGATAGCAGTCTGCTAACAATTCCTCTTCATAGCACTTCCTCCTATTCTACTTCCTTCACAGTAGCCTCCGCCCGCTCCTGGAATCTCCTTCCTCAAGATATCAGGGGTTGCCGCACACTTGGCACCTTTAAGTCACGCTTATACAGTTACCTGTTGTCTAATAATTAATTTTTCTCTATTTATTTAATTTTATACTATGTCATTAATCTTTTCCTCGTTTTTTTATATATCTTGTACATATTATATATTTAATTCGTTAAATTTAGAGTAAATCAAAATACATTATAAATATTAATTGTATTGTATTCATAACTTGTAATCGTTTATATATATATATATTGTAATTTAGATTTAAGACTTTTCTTTTGTATTTTTTTTAAACCTGGTTGAGTGGTAGACAAGGCCTTAAGGCCTTAACTCTGCCAGGTAAAATAAAGCTATTATTATTATTATTATTATTATTATTATTATTATTATTATTTTTTAAAAAAGATTTATTAAACACACGGTGTACATTAGGATAGAATTATTGAAAGTTCTTATCATCTGCGTAGAATTTAGAGGCTTTCTTCTTGTTATACAGTCAATTAGGTGGTATTGTTCACATTTTTGGTCACATAGCTTGCAGAGGCACTGGTTCGATGCGAGGTGGAACCCTTTTTGAGTACATAATCTGTAGTGGAATCCATGTGTGGCGGTCCTCGTGAACACGTGTCTCAGGGAGAAGTTCGGTTCCTTCCATTCTTCAGTATTCATCGCTGGGTTCAGGAAAAATTTGCGGTCTATATCCTCTGCTTTTTCTGACCTCTCTCTTATGTGTGCTTCGTAGGATGGGGTGTGTGGCAGGTTGTATTTTGACGCTATTTCTCTGATGAAGAGGTCAGTCTTGGTTAGATGGTATATGAGTCGGGAGCGTGTTGATCTTGAAACCCCTAAGTACTCTCCGGAGGTGGGTAATTTTGACCATTTCTAGTCTTTTCAGATTTGCCATGTTTAACCGAGTCCAGAATCTGGTGATTGCGTAGCACGCTATTGGGGATATGTTGATGTGAAATAGTTATATAGCTGTTTCGACTGACAGCTTTTCGACATTCCGAATGTCAAAAATGGCCTTTATTGCTACGTTGCATCTTTCCTAGATGTGTTTGGCGAATAATTTTCTTGTGACTTGCAAACGTTAGACCGAGATACTTATAGCAGTTGGCTAGTTCTAGTTGGGCATTTCCATACTCGAATTTGTCGTCCTTGTTTACGTTTCCTCTTCGTCTAAATTTCATAACCTTAGTTTTGCTTGTGAATCCATGTGTGGAGCCTATGCAGTAAAATAAACTAAGTTGTAATTTTAACATGAGTTTATATGGAAATATTTAAACTAAACGTATATAAAACATTTTAGAACATTTAGTTTCGATAGACACGTTAGAAAAGAACAGTAAACACTCCTTAGTATATTGGATCCTTTGTATATTACATGATAACTAATTAACTCAATGGGACTATCGAATCCATAAATTCATAGCCGCGCGGACATAAGCTCTCTGTAATCACATCCTAAGCTAAAGTTTTCCAATCATCCCTGTATTATAATCTAATTCCCTCAAATCATGGTTAATGGTATTTCCCCAACTCATTCTTGGCTTATCTACTGGGCGTTTTCCCTCTGGTTTTCCTACAAGAAATTCCATGTCTCTCTTTTATTCCCAATTCGTGCTACATGATCTGCCGATCGCAGTCTCTAAGACTTAACTCTTATTATTATATCTGGTTTCCCCTTAAGATAATATTACTCACTGTTACGTAGACTTCTCCATTCACCTGTCTGTTCATCTCTCTTTGTTCAAAATTTTTTTCCTAAGAACTTTATCCTCAAATACTCGCAATTTTTCCACCTCCCTTAAAGTAAGAGTCAATGTTTTCCATCCATATAACTGGGAGAAAAAACAGTTGTATATATTTTCAGTTACTGTTTTTGAGAGAAGTTGGGACGACACGAGCCCCTACAATACATATTAGCATACATTTCCAGAATATTACACGAAACATCTTCTTCTTGTAAGCCCATGTTTCCCTTAACAGAGATTTAGGCGCTCTCCCCCTACAGGGAAGAATTTGAACCATACTAATTTAGTTACACTTGTTTTCGTATAGACGTCATTTGAGTGTCCGTGGTCAGCGTTCCGCCTCATACTGACATCTAGGAAAATCACATGAAACGTAAGTGGTTTAATTTTTCTCATTCTGCAAACAACTGGAGATCGATGTGATTGGCTTTATCATGAAGTAACAATTATTTTTAATGGATTAGTTGAGATATACGAGTAAAATAAATATCCCCAACTCGTGACCAACTCAGGGTCAGGTCGACGAGTGAGATGAGATGAAGCCCCTAAATTTATAGAGGTCTGAGAACGACAAGGTGCCGGCTGATCATTCCTGACGCATCGTCACACGGGTGGATGAATGAAATGAAACGAAATGGATGAGATGAGTGTGGAGAAATGGTTGAATGAAATTTGTAGCAGGGGAAAACCGGAGAAACCCCGAGAAAAATCTGCCCAAGCTCCGTTTCATCCACCACAAAACCCACATGGAGTTACCGAGACTCGATCTCGGGACCCCAGCGCAGCGATGAGAGGCGAGCGTCTAACCGCTTGAGTCACAAACTGAGATATGTGATATCCTGAATATCAAAAATCAGTTATCTGTTTCGTTATTTTATTATTTTTGCAAATTTTATCCTTAAAATATGGTTACTTTCTTTTAATGTTTATAAAAATGTTTACCCTTAAAATTTTTATGGGTAAAAATTCTCTTAAACAATAAAGTAATTGAACAGATAACTGAAATGGTATCTTTAAGATGTCATATCTCTCAGGTTAGTGAACAAAAAGACGATACAAATTTAATAAATTATAATAAACTAAAGAGCATTTTGAAACGGAATTTTGGCAAACAAATGAGATTCCACTTTGTAAACTCAAAGCAAGTTCTTTTTGTATGGAAGTGGGGGATGGACTTTGCATCAGCATGTGGTCTCAGAGATTTTTCTTAGTCTAAAGATAAAATCCACAAATTCTGAGTAAAGCTACAGCTATCAGATGCTCTGTCGACAAATCCTACTCCCACGTTCATGTCGTGACCTTGGACAAAGTAATCATGTGATTATGGGAGACGGGAGAGGCTGGAGTCAAGTATTCAGCACCATAACTTGACCCATTTGGCTAAGGGAGCACAACCCCTACAGAAAAGCATGCAAATCCAGAGACATTGCGGTGGCAATCCCACCACTGGACTTAATCATCTATTGGCTGGTAACAAATAATGAGAAATTTAAGCTACTACGTAGAAAGACTGCAATAATAATTCGTTAAACTCAAGTTTTATCGTATCTTAATTACACAACAAGACAAGTGGTTTAATGATAAATATTAATAAGCGAAGGACGAAGAGGATGAAAAAGAATAAAAGGAGTAAGGAGAAAAGGGGAAAAGGTAAAGAAGAATAGGCGAGGAAAATGAGTAGAATGTGAGGAAAAGAGGAGGAAGAAGTAAAGGAGGTGGAAAAAATGAAGAGAAAGAAGAAGGAAGTAGAGAAGAATAAGGAAGAAGTAGAGGAGAATAAGGAAGAAGAAGAAGAAGAGTAGACTGAGGAAATAGAAGAGGAGGATGAGGAGGAAGAAATAGAAGATGAGGATGAAGAGGAGAAGGAGCAGAAAGAAGAGGAGGGTGGAGAAGGAGAAGAGATAGAAGAGGAGGAAGAACAGAAAGAAGAGGTGGATGAGAAAAGGTGAGGAGGAATAATAGTAGAGCGTAATAATACTTGCAATTATCGTCGTAGTATAGAGACGTTCGGGTACTTTGTGACCCGTCTTTTTTGACTGGACCCTGTTAATATCGTATTTAATTGGTGCTGCCCTCGAACAGAAAATATTTGAACTTCTTCCCCTCGTCAACTTTGACGGGTTCAAGACCAGTTTATTTTATTTTTTGTGCAAAAAAGGGTTTATTTGTGATATTTATGAAAATGACCATTTTAAAAAATTTTCAAGCTATGAATCAATCCTTTATTGAATATTACAAATGTAGAAAAAACTCCTAAATGTATTATATTATGTAGATGCTGTTTTAATATACTGATATTATGTGAGATGGTGGCTGTATAAAATTATTAATCATAACAAAGGGATTCGGATAATGTGGACCCTCCACGAGGACCTAGGTCCAGTTTACATGAATACGTATATTTTATCAATGAGGATGCTATCTGTAAAACCCATTCACTTAATTAATTTTATTCAATATCCTTGTAATTTTACTTAACCCAAGACCGTCCTTTCTGCAGGTTCAATGATATGTGAATGTTACAATCAACAATAATGTTTCAAAACATTAAATACATATCAACGCTTTTTAATTGTGATCAGTCATAAATATTTTCATAAGTAATGCCACGAGTGATTTCCAAATTATCGATAAATTCACGACTCACGAAGTGAGGAGTGAATTTATCTAGAGAATTTGGAAATCAAGAGTGGCATTTGTTAGGACTATTTAACGAATAAAATTAAGCTGTTTACTCACAAATCATTATTTAACTATAGTTATTTTAAAATATTTATATATTTAATGTAAACGGCGATGTTTGAAAACAAATGAGAAACGATAGGTACGCTTCTACTGCTTCTTTTGTTTATCACTGCAACCAGATCATACTATTTATTGCCAAAGGAACGCAATATTGTAAGGAGGAGCTTTCTTTAATATGGTAATTATAACACTGATAAATATTTGGTGAAACACGACTCTGATTGGTTGTAAAACAGAAATCATTGAAACGTGATTGGTCATTGACTCCCATTTGGGGCATGAGTTAAATAGTCAGATTAATCTGTGCCTGTCTGTATAAATTAACAGAGTAAATAAACTTAAAAATAGACAAAAGGTTAAGGTGGACTCTAAGGTCCACTTTATCCAAATATGGATGTTAAAGTGGAACTTTCTTATAATGTAAAAAAGTTTATAAATTATGAATATTTTTCCATATTTGAATAAAATAATAATGCTATTTCATAGTTACAACACTAATGATAATCACTGTAATTAAACAAAATTCAAATCTCTTAATTAAAAGAAGAAAAACAAATTCAAAACAGGGGTCCAAATTACCGAAGTTCCCCTAGTAGTAGTATTTAGTAGTAGTAGTAGTAGTAGGACTTTATTAGACAAAAGTAAGATATTTACAATATTATTTACAAATATGGGTCGCACGGGCTAGTAGTAGTATTATATATAGTGGTGGTAGCATTAGTAGATTAGTAGAAGCAGTAATGTGCGCAGTAGTAGAAGTAGTAGTTAGTTTTGATTTTGGGGATATGGGTACTGGTGTGTACGTCAATATGGCGGAATGTGGTTAATATGCATGATGTATGATTAATAATGCTTTTGAGTGGGACAGAGCACAGTCACAGTAGCACAATGAAAACGTTGGAGCCTGAACAATTACGTGATTACCCACGTCATTTCCCATCTCAACAATCAAGCCCTTTCCGTGTAATAACGACACAACTACACCCCATGGTCATTTCGCTTTTCTGCGATTCCGGTCTTTCTAATATCATTAATGAAATCCGTACTCTAATGCTATCTTTATCAAAATCCTTTTCGACGTTATGTCGCCAAACGCAGTTTTCTATTTACTTATTTTTATTTTGACATACTTCAACGTGTTTGATTCTATCGAGCCTATAATCGTTGGGTTATTCTCCGCGTAAGTAGACTGCGCAGCTTAAGTCTACTATTGTGTAGGATAAAGTGATCTTACCACAGGTCTCCCACCTTTAAAGGCAATTTGCACTAGATGTCAGCCGGGTTGTTAGCCATGAGTGACGTCCTTCTCACTCTCATACTCGTATTATCCGTCTGAAACTTATTTTCGTTCAAATATGACTCGACCCTAGGGCCTGTTATTGTATGTAGAGTGTATTCAAAACCACTAGGTTATTAAAGAGTAAAAGAGGGATTAATAGGAGAGACGATTTATTATCTCGAAATGGATACAAAAAAGGGGGAAGATCAGGTAATTATTATATCAGAGAATTAGGATAGAAAGAAGGTGGTTTCACGCTAGAACAAATATAATTAAGAATGAAAATAAGGATATTATTGCAGATTTCAAGAGTTTATTAAATATACGAAAAATTACTTTCATCAGAACAGGAGATTGAAGAGGGTGATTTACAGACAACAGCATATTAACCACAGAACCAAGCGCATTAGAAATTGAAATAGCGATAGAAAAATTAAATATGTATAAAGTAGCCTATCAATTTCAGTTTGGATCCCAGCAGAAATGATAAAATCAAGGGGAGGGAGATGAACAAGATACATTGGTTGCTTAGTATGATTTGGGAAAAAAGAGTCTCTTCCAAATGAATGGAAAGAATCGATTATCGTACCAATCTGTAAAAAAGGAGATAAAACTGATTGCAACAACCTCAGGGACATTTCATTACCTTGAACTTCGTAAGAAAACTCTAACATTAGTATTCAAACTTACTTCCTGTACTGACGACGCAATAAGCGATCATCAATATGGATTTAGAATAAATCGGCCTACAATAGATCAGATTTATAATATAAAACATTAAAAAAAATAATGGGAATATAATGACACTGTACATCAACTATGCGCCGTATATGAATGGTTAAGGCAAGAAGCCTGGGCGCTGAACTACGGGACTTGCGCTGGTTCGAATCCCCATGGGGGAAGAAATTTTCTCATGGAATTTCGGCCAGTATGGGACCGGTACCCATCCAGCATCGTGAGGTATTTGGATAGCTACAATAAGTAGCGACTCCAGATTGACAAGACCAGCTATAAAGGCTGGGGGGCCTGACATGCTGACCATATATCACCCTACACTGGCTAGATGTTCGCCTACCTCTGTGATTAACACATGTGGATGTGAGGACCAGCAGCCGGCTAGTAGGCCAAGTGTCTTCAAGGACTGTCACGCTTGAAATTTGTAGTACATTAACTATATATAACTAACTCACCGGCACAATCGAACCCGCAGGTTCATGGCCGCGCGGACATAATCTCTCCATACATCCCTTTCCAGAGCTAATGCTTTCCAATCATTCCCTGTATAATCTACTTTCCTGAAATCATAGTTAATGATATTCTCCCACCTCATTCTTTGACTACCAACTGGGCGTTTTCCTTCTGGTTTTCCTACAAAAGAAGCTTCCATGCACGTCTTCCATTCCCCATTCGTGCCACATGTCCTGCCCATCGCAGTCTACGAGACTTTACTGTTCTCACATCAACTATATATAAGCTTCAAAAATACATGCTCTTAAATTAAGAAGGGGAAGTTATGTAGTATCCTGCTGGAATTCAGAATTCCTAAAAAGTTAGACTTATTCGAAATTGTCTGAATACGTGTAGGCAAACAGTTTTCGGATACTTTTGAAATTCACGAAGGATTAAAGCAGTGTTGTATTAGATTATGTCTTCAAATCTTTAGAGTATAAAGAAAAATTACAGCCCAATGGTTGTTAATAAGCTGTTAATTTATGTTGATGACGTAGTGTAATTAAGCGATAGCGAATAGATACTAACGGCCAATATGCACACTATGCTGGGTAACACTGAGGAATTGGGGCTGGGAATAAACATTAATAAAACAAAATATTTGATAACACATAGAAATATGTTATATAATAGAAATGGACATCGTGACAAACGAAAGATTTGTTTGAATAAGTTGTACCAAAATCACTTTTTCGGTACGTGAAAACTACGTAACAACTACGTCATCGTGTCTTCCCTCTACAGTGATGTTATAGAACAGTGCCAAATTCCTGTCTTCGTTGCCCTCTCCTACGTACTTCCCTCTTCCTTCTTTATGCGCTGCGGGTGACTGCGCATCTTCCCCTTGTTATCGAAAGCATCAAATAAGCTGCGCAAGTTAGTATCAGTGTCATCATCAACTTTGGGATCGCCGTGGTCAGGTCGACTGTAGCTCGAGGGAGCTGTTTGGTTTCTTCAGTCCCACAAGCCAGGGTAGGGCAACCAGGACTGTGAACCCTAGCCCTTGGTTGGACTGCATTGCGTGCCGTGCGTGCGTGCGTATGCATCTATGCATCTATGCATGTATGTATGTATGATTATTATTATTAATTATTATTATTATTATTATTATTATTATTATTATTATTTATTATTATTGACTTTTTGAATTATTGATGACCGAGTTTGTTAATTTATATTATTTCATTCATATCTTTTCTTTCAATGGTCAAGAAGATAAATTTTTGTTATATTACTTGTATTTCAATTATCTGAATCATGATTCTCATTAAAAGTTACATTTTTTAGTTAACGTATGTTTACTAATTGTGTAGTTACTCATGTTTCGTATTGATATATATTCTAAAGCTTTCTCAAGCCAAATTAATCCCCTTTTTCCTTCTAGCTTCCACGATTATAATACTGTTTAGCATAGAGTACTATATGTTAAGTAAATTACAAATGAAAGGTGGATTAATCTTTGCCTTCTATGGGCCCGGGCAAAGGAATGTCGATGTAGTCACTCATAACTTTCAAACTAAATGTTATAAAAAAAAAAGGTTGGTAGGATCGCGCGGCGCAAAGTTGCTGAAATCAAATACCTAGAATTAATAATTAATTACAAATATGAATAAGGTGCACAAATAAATTAAACATAGGCTCAATTGTAGAAATGCATGCCGTGTGACGCATTGTTACGCTAGCTTCTGAATTTCGCGGACAGGGTCTCGCCTTGTACCGTAGACAAGGGTTTGCAAGTTGTCGACTCGCGAATCGGAAATGCCGCGGAGAATGTTCCAGATACGTTAATTCCTCCTCCTCAGAATGATCGATTTAAGAAAACTCCCCCGACATGAAAGCCTGGACTGAGCGCCGAGAATATTCTTACCCACGCATTATATAAGCAATTACGAAGATCGGTCAATATAAAAAAGACAAATGATTAGAAAATTATTAGGCTACATGCATTTGAAGTAGGGGGACTAAACATAAATTAATTAAAACAGGAAATATGGTAATTGGAGGAAATTAAAAATACCTATAAATAAATAAAATGGTAATTAAATATGTTAAAGAATTTAAATATATTGGTTCTATAGTAAATAAACATAGGCCTAGTATTTGTGAAAAAATAGATTATTAACAGAATAAATTGTGCAAGAAAGGCGATTAGATCCCTGAATAATATTTTATAGAATAGGAATCTGACCAGAAAAACAAAAAAGAAAAATGAATTATAGAAACAATAATATAAAATATATTTACATATGGGTCAGAAAGCTGGACAATGCATTCAAGGATGCAGAAAACAGTATTGGCGGCAGAAATGGATGGGTTACGGAGAAGTATGAGAATATCCAGGCTACTACATATTGGAAATACATATATTAGACAATAAATGCATGCATAATAGACTGTTATTGATAGGATAACAAAGAGAGCTTTACGGTGATATGGACATGTACAACGGATGTTGGAAGAACAGTTGCCTAAACGGGTGTTAGATTTGATGGTACCAGGCAGAAGGAAGAGGAGGAGAAGCAGAAGAACATGGTTGAGGGAATGTATGATGCCATGATGAAGAGGGGTATGGAAGAAGGACAATAGGAAGATAGGAATCTCTGGAAAGCAGGAATTAACGGCGAACTGCTGTAAAGTGGAAAGCCTGTATTTTATAGTATAAATGGATTGCGCACAAATGTGCAAAGATGATAACACAACAGTCACTAAAACTTTTAACTTTGTCTTGCGTAATCACAAATTGTTTTTGTTCTTTGTGTACATTTTTCGATGTGATATCTTTCGCATTTCTGTTCACATACTTCGCATATGTATGACATCTTCGGGCCATGGAATGTTTTATCTCTACACATTACGTGGTGGAATCCATGTACGCTTAGTCTTGTGATGACGTGTCGTATCTGTAAATTTGCTTCTGTCCAGTTCCTATCTATCATCGCTCTGGTGCTGAAGAATTCCGTCCATACTTCCTCTCTTTTCCTGCGTAGACTTTGTAGCGCATGTTCTGTGGTTGGTAGTAGGTATGCTGTTTTCAAGTTCTCGATAAGGAAAGTCTCACTTGCCAGTAGGTACACTAGACGGTTTCTTGTCGTTTTTGATACTCCTATTGCTCTTTTTATGTAAGTAGCTTTCACTTTTTCCAGTGTGTTCAGATTAGCTTCTGTAAGATGTGGCCATATGATTTCTATCCCGTAAGTTATTATTGGGAGGATCTTTGCATTAAATAGTTTCATCGCTGATTCCAGGCTTAGAGCCTGTATATTGCATGTATCATTTATTGTCATTATTGCTTGCGTTCATCTTTCTGCTAAGTGTTTTGTGAAGCTCCTTCCACTGGGTTGTAAAGTAAGGAAAACCTATATTAAGTATTAAGTAAGTACGAAGATCGGAGGGCCTGTTTTGCCGAGTGAACCAGTGAAAGGATATCAACAGTAAACACAAGAAAGTGATCTAAGAGAAGCCTTTCAGCTAGCATAAAGGGCTATGTGATGAATAAATTGTGAATAAAGACGTTTTATTTGCAGCAAATTATTTGCGAAGAAGCAGTGAAAGTTTGAGAAGTAAATAACGTGAATTTGGGCCTTGAATATCACTGATATTTGTCTTGTAGGTGAAGAAAACCCCGAAAAATCCACTTTGGTAACTTGTCCCGATCGGGGATCGAACACGGGCCCGCTGCGTACGATGCAAGTACGTTACCTGAGATAACAGCGGTGGGCAAATAAATAAATAAATAAACAATGATAAAATACATTCGATTTTAATATGAAATTAATAAAATTACTCAAACTTAACACATGTTTAAAAGGAAACCAGGTGTGCAATATGGCGACACGATCAAGCTTCCACATAGCTTCCTACTTCACTGGATATACTGCTTCATGTCTACGGTTTTCTATAAATTCAGTGATTAATAATAATAATAATAATAATAATAATAATAATAATAATAATAATAAATATTATTATTTATTATTATTATTATTTTTGCTGACAGATGCTTTTATTGAACTTAATAATAATCAGCTTTAGAAGTGTTGATAGAGAGTACTAATTTCTTAACCATGTAAATTTACGGCTGTAAGCACTGGTTCTCACAATACCAATGCTATAATTACATGGCAAGCGAAAAGTCCTTCCGGGGTTTCATGGGTCTGTAGAACAGTAACCATAACAGACATGGCGAAAACACATATCAGAGTAAAGAGTATATTTCCAGTCTTCATACGTACCTTACAGGAGTTCCATTTGCTCACCATTGGTTACTCGGCAGACATCGATATTATAATCCAGCTCCTGCCATACACGTACCAACATCTCGTGGTCAATACCGGCGACTGCATGCTCAATCGTTTGTCGCAGTGCTGCTAAATCTAAGTGCATAAGGGGGACGAACACGTGGTCTAAAGCAAGACAAAATTACATGGGTTAGGTCAGGTGACCTTGGAGGCCAAGGAAGATAGGAGAATCATCTTGAGAAGCACATCCAACCCAACGATGGGGAACTGTATCATTGAGGCATGTAAGAAAATTGAAAATATACTCTTTCCTCTGATACAAGTGTTTTCGCCATGACTGTTGTGGTTACTATTCTACAGACACACGAAACCCCGGAGGGACTTTCAACTTGTCATGTATGTAAATTTACACAAAAGAAAAGAAAAATCGTGTTCATAACTATTAGTATTAAAGTGATTGCCTCAGACAAAGCGAGCTCGAGTTCGATCCACGATCGAGTCAAGTTTTCTAAGACAGGACTATGAACTGCGGACTATGGACCACGTGTTAATAACAGGTGACGAGAAATTCCTTCTTCCTTTCATACCAGTAAACCCAATATGTACGAGTATATGAATTTTGAAAATTTGTTATGGATATTTCGGATATATATTCGGATTGCATACTGTTTTAAGAAACGAAGTAAAGTCAATTACAAAGACTATTTAACTCATGCCCCAAATGGGAGACAATGGCCAATCACGTTTCAATGATTTCTGTTTTACAACCAATCACAGTCGTGTTTCACCAAATATTTATCGATATTAAATTTACCATATTAAAGAAAGCTCCTCCTTTTTAATATTCTGAACAGGTCTGACCATTATTTTGCGTGACTGACTAAGAAATACGGCTACCTGATTGTATATATAGTGCATGGATGTCAACACATAGCGCTTGCAGGAGTGAATATAAAAAACATTTGTATCAATTGATTATACCACCAAAAAAAGAAATCATTGTTTGCACTTTCTTAAATGTATTTTTTCCCAGGTAATAATCCAGAAAAATATAATTGTAATATTTACATCATACGATATCAGAAATGAATTAATATACATTTTGATGTGTTTATTTTTTTCTCCACTAGAGAGCATTCTTACAATATTGCGTCCCTTTGGCAATAAATAGTATGATCTGGTTGCAGTGATAAACAAAAGAAGCAGATGAAGCGTACCAATCCTTTCTCATTTGTTTTCAAAACATCGCCATTTACATTAAATATATAAATATTTTTAAATAACTATAGTTAAATAATGATTTGTGAGTAAACAGCTTAATTTTATACGTTAAATAGTCCTAACAAATGCCACTCTTGATTTCCAAATGCTCTAGATAAATTCACTCCTCACTTCGTGAGTCGTGAATTTATCGATAATTTGGAAATCACTCGTGGCATTACTTATGATAATTCTCTTTGTTTAGCGTCCTCATATCAGCAGGCATAGCTGTACTTACACATGGGCTAATATTGACCATGGTCTGGGGGGGAGCATTTCGGACCATATGTTCAGAAACATATTTAAAAAATTATATTTCTTTAGCATAGTCTTATCATACGAATAGACTAAATAGGTGTGTGTGTGTTTGCGCGGGCTCGTGCATGCGTATACATATATAGTCCAATTTATATATATATATATATATATACCATACTATATATATAGACCACCGCTGTGGTCTCGAGGTAGCGTGCTGCCTTGTCACGCAGTGGGCCGGGGTTCTATACCCGGTCGGGGCAGTTTTCCTGGGTGAGGTTTTATCAGGGTTTTTCCTCACCTGTAAGACAAATGTCAAGAAAACTTTAAGGCTCGAACGGTCCCCGAAATCATATGGCCATCATCAGCATCATCATCATCATCATCATCATCATCATCATCATCATCCTTCACCGGCGTGGAAAGCAACGGGAAGCTACCACACCTACAATTCCCAAGTAAAGCTGCAAGCATAGCATGAAAATATTATGATTGCAGTACAGGACCTGCCTTCGGGGAGAATTACTATGGATATATATATATATATATATATATATATATATATATATATATCGATTCTTCTACAGATTTAAAATCAAGGACTCTCCCATATGTACGTATGGAGTAGCCGAACAGACAGTGTTACACCTTTTATTTGAATGCTCTAAACTGGCCAGTGAAAGAAACTATTTCAAAAGCACAATGTTAAGGAAATACGGAAAGTAGACATAGAATCAACAGTAATTAGTGAGTGAATACACGAGTGAATCGATAAATTTAGACAGACACTAGATGCTAAGCAGATAGATAGACTCTCTCAAGACAATATTATCTAAAGACACGTTACACGTAATTAGACCAAAGAGCCATAGCGTGCGGAGAACACTAAACTATAGCTAGTGTCAGAATCATAAAGTAAGTAGGATATTGCCAGGTGTTTGGCCGCTTTCATGTTTACTTATATTCCGACGTAAATGAAGACACAGATGTAGCTTAAAATATCACTTAACGCTTTATTTATTTCCACAATTATCAGTAACCTCTTATTAACAATTATAACTCATAACTAGTCTTCTTTTAATGTTTATCACAGTCGCAATTAATTTCACAGTCTCTGATGAATCCGTTCGCCACAAATTTTCGTACACTCAACATATCGCATTCCAACACGAAACTGGTTGATCAACCTCGTTCCTCCGCCCTATTTATAGGCATCTTCCAGGCATAGCTTCGAGATACTTTGAACCGTAGAAGCCTCTGGCCACGGATCTTTCCCGAAAGGAGAGGGAGATGATGGTAGAACCGTCTGGTAAGACACTCCAGACATTTCTGCCGGGCTTGTGCGGACCCTCTAACTCGCGATTGGCGACACGTAAATGTA
Source organism: Diploptera punctata (assembly GCA_030220185.1). Lineage (NCBI taxonomy): Eukaryota > Metazoa > Arthropoda > Insecta > Blattodea > Blaberidae > Diploptera > Diploptera punctata. The sequence goes on along the minus strand of JASPKZ010005285.1, from coordinate 239,737 downwards.
ATCTGACCAATGCGAGACCAACATTATCTCCCCGCTTGTGCAATTCAAACATCGCTATGCCACACGTAACAATATATAATGTTATAAGGCATGTAGTATTGCACCCATTGCAATGGGGCATGCCATAAATAATTTTAAAAAGATAAATGTACATATATGTGTGTATGTACATTGTACAAGCTACTTCAATGGTGCTTATTTTGTTAAAGATGTTAACGAATGACAAGTGATTAGCTTAACGTTTCAAAGAGATACCTAGAAAATAACTAAGGTACTTCTTGGTTGGAAAGGCACATTACATTTTTCTTAGATGCTCTAATTTATATCTGAGCTTGTTTTACGAGCCGCGAAATTCTCATTCTCGGAACTCTGCTTGAAATTCCTTCCGGAGAACTTTCCTCTAAGATTTTTATATCCTAAAAATTCAACCGACTTCAGCCGGGTTTGAACCCGCGACTAGAGGCAAGGGATTTAACATCTAGAATACAGATGATGGTGATGATGTGCTTATATATATATATATATATATATATATATATATAGAGAGAGAGAGAGAGAGAGAGAGAGAGAGAGAGAGAGAGAGAGGATATGTCCATCAATAGTAATTCTGCCCGAGGGCAGGTCTTTCACTGCATTCATAGCAATTTCATGCTATGCTTTGCAGCTTTACTAGGGAATTATAGGTGTGGTAGCTTCCGGTTGCTTTCAACACCGGTGAAGGACGGTGATGATAATGATAAGGATGATGATGATGATGATGATGATGATGATGGCCGGATGATTTTCGGGGACCGTTGGGGCCTACGCTTCCTGACATTTGTCTTACAGGTGAGGAAAAACCCCGAAAAAATCTCGCCCAGGAGCCTGTCCCGACCGGGAATCGAACCCGGGCCCGCTGCGTGACAAGGCAACACGCTATCTCGAGACCACAGCGGTGGACAGAGGATATATAAAAGAAAGATAAATGTTTGTGCTAGGATTGCTTGGATAGTGTAAGTGGCAACGCACAGAAGTATCAATTCAGAGGTCCAGGTTCAAATCCCTGTCCAAGCATTTATTTTTATTTTCATATCTCATATACAGTATATATATATATATATATATATATATATGCGTATGTGTGTGTATGTATATATGTGCGTGTGTGTTCGTGTGTGTGCGCGCGTACGCGTATGCGTGGATTTTAAAACGCGTTCGTGTTAGTTTTGAACATAAATATGTATTGCGAACTTCGGACCACATGTTGAGAAACTTAGTAAAGAGAATTCTCTTTGTTAGCGCCCTCGTCCTTGAAATGGCAGCAGGGTCTCTTGTCACATTTAAATATTTAATCGTTCTCTACAAACATAATCCTTTTCTCAAATATTTTCCTTTTATTATTGCCTCACCTTGTCCTTAACTGATGAAAAATTCGATAACTCAGCTAATGTGATATCCTGAAATATTCACGAGATTTTCCTTCTTCAAACACATATTTCCTCGTTCCACTTAAATTGAAAAGTTAGAATTGAAAAAAAGTATCACAACCAAAAACCAATATCTCGCTAATTAATTATCGAAACGGGCAAGCAAAGAAATTATATTAAGGTTTGACTTTCATGTATTTTATCTTCAAATATTTAAAAAAATGGTATTGCATAGTAATTGAAAGTCTAAGTAATCATATCTTATCGCAGAAGTACGAGCGTCCGCAGGTTCGACTCCGCATTGGAGAATAAAATGTTCTAAAGGAATTTCAGCTAAGGTATGGTACCAGTTGAAGTAAATATTTTATTTCTCCACTTTGTTGTGTCCATCTATTGGAGGATTTTAGTTATATTGTTATTTCTTTATAGGGATTCCGAAAGAATTGTGGGGTTAGAATACCCAGCAGTTATTTTCTGCTACTACACTTGAAAGAAACGGATGAGATTAAAATATTTTAACGGATCATCCTATTAGGTATACAAGTAGAGGTTGGTTAGTTCTCAGGTTCTCTTCAGGGGATTGTAAGGTATTCTGAAGATATTATCTACCCGTTGTAAATAAAAATTGTGTTTATATTAAATATTCTAAGTAACTCCACTTTCCAGTTGTCTTAAACCTCAGAGATGGATCACAATTCCGCCAACACCAGGGGAGAAAGCCAGAAATGTCATAGAAGACAACCTGGTGGCATTAGACAAAACAAAAATAAGTTTACTAATTCGTATCCATCCATAGTAATTCTGCCCGAGGGCAGGTCTTTCACTGCATGCTTTGCAGCTTTACTAGGGAATTATAGGTGTGGTAGCTTCCCGTTGCTTTCCACACCGGTGAGGGATGATGATGATGATAAGGATGATGATGAAAATGATGTCGGATGATTTTCGGGGACCGTTGGGCCCTAAACTTACTGGCATTTGTCTTATAGGTGAGGAAAACCCCGAAAAAAAACATCACACAGGAGCCTGCCCCGGCCGGAATCGAACCCGGGCCCGCCGCGTGATAAGGCAGCACGCTACCTCGAGACCACTTACTTACTTACTCACTGGCACTATCGAACTCGTAGGTTCGTGGCCGCGCGGGCATAAGCTCTCCATACATCCGTATCCTGAGCTAAAGCTTTCCAATCATCCCCCGTATAATCTACTTCCCTCAAATCGTAGTTAATGTTGTTCTCCCACCTCATTTCTTGGTCTACCAACTGGGCGTTTTCCCTCTGGCTTTCCTACAAGAAGCTTCCATGCGTCTTTCATTCCCCATACGTGCAACATGTCCTGCCCATCGCAGTCTACGAGACTTAACTGTTCTTATTATATCTGGCTTCCTATAAAGATCATGTAGTTCATTGTTATGTAGTCTTCTCCATTCACCTGTCTTCATCTCTCTTTGGTCCAAAAATTTTCCTAAGAACTTTATTCTCAAAAACTCGTAACCTCATTTCCTCCCTTAAAGTAAGAGTCCATGTTTCGCAACCACTGGCAGAATAATAGTTTTATATATTTTCAGTTTAACGTTTTTTGAAGGGAGTTGGGACATCAAAAATCTCTGCAATGCATAATAGCACTATTTCCAGAATTGAGCCTATGTTTAATTTCTTTCCGCATCTCATTCCTATTTGTGATTATTGTTCCCAGGTATTTGAAATTCAGCCACTTCCTCAAAATTTCCCTCATTTGTCATTAACTGTCCACTTCCATTATTTAATGCATTTCTACGTGTGACCATATATTTAGATTTATTGATATTTACTTCCAGCCCTAATTGCTTACCACAGCGGGGACAAATAACATAAAAATTAAATTAAAAAAATAATTGTTTTAAATATTACAGTACACTAATTCGTATAGTAGTTCGTAATTCTTGCAAGTAAACTTTGTTTCTCCGGTGGAAAATTCATATCGCCAAACTAATATATTTTTATGATGATCTTGAAGTCTACGTTAATACATTAATATATTTTTATTTATCACTATATATTAGTAGTCATTCAATGTTTAGATTGTTTAATATATCACTATTATCTAATCTACCCGATTTTGGGGGTAATTTTATGTTTGACCGAGACGCCTCCGCGTCGAGATCAACTGAAGTAATGGATAAATCGTCATATATAAAATTTTAGACAATTAAAAATTACATTACCGAAAATTGTACTCCTATTGGTCGGTTCCTATTCATGGTACTAGACTATTCTAATTGACCATATGACAGATTTAATTACTATCACTACCAATTAAAATAAAGTTTACTTTTCTATTCAAACAATTAACATATATTATATTACAATGCAAGGATGGGAAGTGGTTTTACAGAAGTGAGGAGATGATTAAAAATCGAATGATAGTGAGGTTTTTCATTTCCAAGACTCTGTAAAACACTTCACAAACATGCGTTGTACATTATTGTTTGCACGATGGTATTTTGAGAATAATAAATAATAGTAAAATAGTAACACTTTGATGAAAATATTTGCGTTCATTATAAACAACTGACTAACGTTAACAGTCTGGCCAATGTATATTCGGCAAATGCCAAAAAAAATTTAACTAGAGCAGGCCGTGACACAAAATAAGGATCAAATGGCAGAAAGTACGAATTTATTATTTTATATTGTCTCAAATAAAGTTCAGTTAATTTAAAATGCAGTGATTTGTTTCGTAGGCCTATAATGTATATTAACACTGCCTTTTGGATATATTTTTGTACATACATTATACGCAGTATACATAAAGGGCAGTGGTTTTACTTCCAGCACTAGGTAGGTAATTTGTAACATTACAGTATAGTTATTTAGTTATTTATAAGTTGGCAAGCCCAACATTTAGGAAATTCAACTTTGAAATCATGATCACCATTGCTGTAAGCACGACAGAACACACTATCGTGAAAAACGTTATTTAACAAATTGATAAAAACGATATTTTTATAAGTTTACTCAGCAATGTTTAAAATAAATTTAAGTAATTTTTATATCTTTATCTACGAAATACTTTAAGAAATATTTCAACTATAGAAATGGTATTTTTATCGAACAAAACAATTTACAATAAATATTTATAATCTCATGCAAAGTTAAAAATGTATTAAATACTTTTAGAGTGATAAATTATTCCATTTTAATGCAAGACTTTCATACGAGTATCCTAAACATTCTGCTCTGCCATGCGTACAAAGCAGCGTGAGTAGCTGCAAGTAGCAGTACCAGGCTGAGAAAAAGGAGAATCCTGACTGAGCCTAGATAAATATTTATACATGCTTTAAAAGCGGCCGAATGTGCGCGGCGGGCTCAATTTCCCTCCCATTTTTGGAGACTATCTATGGTATGGTTAAAAATGCAGTCTTAAGCAATTCGAAATTATTAAATTAACCCCTTTACGGTACAATGCCAAGTCCAGGAATGGATGTGATTAAACACTGATACTTAAGGTACGTACCGGCTGACAAGGCTAATATGCAGACGAAATTAAACAAAAAAAGTGACATGAGCATTCAGATATCCATTCATCCATAATAATTCTGCCCAAGGGCAGGTCTTTCACTGCAATCCCAGCATTTTCATGCTATGCTTTTAAGCTTTACTAGGGAATTATAGGTGTGGCAGCATCCCGTTGCTTTCCACACCGGTGAAGGGTGATGACGATAATATAAGGATGATGATGGCTGTATAATTTTCGGGGACCGTTAGGCCCTAGGCCTCCTGACATTTGTCTTACAGGTGAGGAAAAACCCCAAAAAACCCTCACCTAGGAAACTGTCCCGACCGAGAGTCGAACCCGGGTCCGCTGCGTGACAAGGCAGCACGCTCCTCGAGACCACAGCGGTGGACTATTGAGATATGGTAGGGAGTAATTTTTGACAGGGGAAATTGAGAGAAACTCCGAGAAAAACCTACCCTGGCTTCAATTCGTCCACCACGGACTCCTCATAGAATGATAAGAAAGAAAGGTTTTGACCCAGAGGTTGAGACCGAGTGAATAACTACTAACGGAACATATTTCTACTATCTACAATGGCGTAACAGTCCAACGTTGTGCCTTAGCGTCTCCTTTGTTAGGAGTTACTAGACCACGTTAATTTAGTTACATTTATCTTCCAAAGATGTCAACATACAGATCCAATGAGACATCTAGTAGGCAACTAAGGTATTACTAGGAAGAAAACGATAGGCCTGATTATTCAGGCTTAAGGATCTTTTACGAGCCTGAAAATCTACAAACTCGGAACCCACAAATTAAGACCCTCCCAGAGGATTTGCTCCTTGGATTTTTCCATCCTAAAAAAATGCATTGACCCGGCCGGGTTATAACGCGCGATCCTCGGAACCAGTGTCAAGGAACACAACCACTAGTCCACCGCGGCCACCACTGAACATATTTAATGACGTTAAAATATGCATACCCGTATTAAACATATAGTTGGTTAGTTAGTCAGCGTATGTCAAATTGAAAGAAATGTAGGCCTATCTTTCTTGACTGATCGCGCGCCCTTGAATTGTTTACAATTCAGTCGTTCGCGAGCATTTGGTTAAAAATTGACGCGCAATGTCACGCACCCGAGAAAATTGCTGTACTGCCTGAGGCACCCGACATGCCGACCATATGTCACTCCTATACTGGCAGGTTGAATGTCCACATCTTGATTGACACATGACGGTATGAGCCCAGCAGTCGACTGATAGACCAAGAACCTTCTAGGCTGAAATGTGACAATTGCTTCTAGCCAAAATATTACCTGCCTTGGACAATAAGGGGGTAAGTATTTAAATTGAAAAACGCGATCTGTGTTATCACTCATTACATTTCTTACGCGCAATGAAATATTATAAACACAATATGTTATCAAGAGATCTCGTCTTAGGTCACAGTTATAACTTGTAAGACTAACGTTTGGGCCGCATGCAAATACATTAGTCTCTACTCAAATAACTTCCAATCACTGGTGAGCTGACTCACCGTGAGCAATTGCTGAGATCGAATTAACGGCCGATTTACCGGTCATGCATGAAAGTTGGCGTTTTCGTAATATTGGCAACGAATTACCCAGAATTATCAGCGATAAAACCACTATAGAGGAACTGCTATAGAGGAACGCATTTACGCTTGCGTCCCGCAAATAATACCGTATACAACGACGTCTGCGTCGCGCAATATTACGCTGATTCTCCTGCTCTTCCAGTTGAATTCTTTGGTAGACTCTATCAAATTCCTCTTCTCCGCGTATACCGAAAACATGATCGAAGTCTTCAAGGTCCGACATCTTGGATAAAGCTGCAAAGGTTTCAAACAAATCGGTTACCATCGGTTCCCTTCGGGATTTTCACGATAAGTTTCTATCTCGAGCTATGATCTTAAGGTACCTCGTCAGGTAGCTTACAATTATTATCGCAAGAATAGATTTCTGAGTAAGCAAAATGTATTAGGATAAAACTTTCTCAGCAGAGAACGCCTTTTCCCGTCTAATGCGTTCAAACATTCGACCCTAAGTGTACATGATGGCATGACACGTCGAGTGTGGTGGTGGCACTACAAACGTGTACAATAGATAGTTTCATAATGCAGTTCATTGCGCTGTAAGAATTGATAATTCTTCCCTGTACTAAATATAATGTATATATACTTATGTCTGTAAGGGCAGACATTTATTTTGTGCTCACAGCAACTGAATGTTTATATTATGAGCAACGAGTAACGCTACGCTCCATCTGTGAGTCGCAACAACCTACACAACGAAATGGTGGATGTTTTCTTAACTTAATGCGGTTTGGTATCCTAGATCGAGCTCCGGTTATCACTCATTGCATTCATTTTGATTTGATTTCGCACAGTTGATAACTACCTAATATATACAGCATAGCTGTTCGCGCGCAGTTGATATGTTAACAGTGCAGCTGTTCATACGCAAATAATGCGATTTTGACTTGGTTGCACTCTACTGATACTCAATCTTTTAGACATGTCGCTCGATGGAGAGAAAATAAAATTAATAAGAACGATGAGTCTACAAATCGAATTTTATTTTCAAGGTCAGAATTATTGTTATGGCATCAGTGGCATATAAAATGAAAATGTTCATATGGGGGAAAAAGGTCTGAAGTGAATACTTCGAACCTAGGAAATTGTAGTTCTTTCCAGCCTCAGAGAGCTGTTAAGTTAAATTGAATTATTCACAAAACCAGACTTTTGCGATGATGCTGGAACAATCAACTTGACCATTTAGAATATTTTGTGGTCACTGAAAAACTTATACCATTTTTATCATCCACTATGGGGCAAGCTATGGGCGGAAATGGTTTTGAGTCCATAGTTCAGTTCTGTCAATGGTATTCCAACGCTCTGCTATAATATTTAACTTCTGTATCCCACTGTGAGTATTGCTCGCGAATGAGGCCACTCTTTTGTATGTTAAAGAAGCCATGTTGTCCAAAAATATACATATTTGATCAGTATTTCGTTAGCATGGTTTATATCACCATTGTTTCTTATTTTGAGGGGTGATAGAAGAGGCTAATCAAATCTCTTTTTTTTTTTTCAAATAACTAGCTAATTTGATAGTGTAACGTTGAAATATCCCAGTAACAGCGTTATCTCGGACGCAGCGGGCCCGAATTTGATCTCCGGTCTCATAAGTTTGTTGATTTTTTTGTGGTTATTCCTCAACTTCAAAACAAATGCAGGCTGTTTTAGTGCGAATAACAACACTTGGATTTTTTAATGGAAAACATGAACTAACTAATTACTTACTATGGGTTGCTTGTATGGTATAATTTGTGGTACCGATTTGTTTGTCAACATGTCTATTCATTTTCCGCCATGTACTTATCACGTGATTTTCCCCTTAGATAACAGCACTTTAAAATAACACATGCTACAGAAAGTGGACAAACATAAGGTTACTTTTAAAATTCATGACGAAACACCGTTGGGGTTACTATGTAAAATTTACAATATAAAAGTAGAATACCTGAGATCTCAGTCTTCCTCAACTTTGCATGTAGGATATGGAGTACTTTCGGAGCATATGCTTCATCTTCAGCTTCTAAATCGGTATAAAGACAAACATAAGGTTAGTCTGAGTTATGCTGGTTAAGTTTTTAAGTTTAAGGATGATATGGGTTATTGTTTTATAGCCAGCTCAGTCATTTAGTTTACGAGCGCTTTGCTTTGTGGTTAGGTACGTCTATTTTGCATGCGTAAGTATTTAGCATATCAAGCGACGTTGTCATGTTTTATTCACTAGAATAAATATTTACCAAACAAAGATAGTGTAAAAAAGAAGAGTTCCAACACTTTTAAGATAATTATACCCCCGTTGAATAGACATGGAAAAGTCATTTAAAAATGCGAAGACATTATTGATAGAGAAATGTTTTCAGTTTTTGCTGATTGGAGCGACGTCTTAGAAGCCTCTAACAAGACCTCCCCGGATCTACCTGGCAGTAACAATGTATTTTTAAACCAGAGGAAGACAGTTGGGTTGCTGTGTATCCCCGAAATATGGCTATGTTACTATATAATTAATAGTCATCTTCAAACTTTTCATATTGTTCATATAGTGATGTTTAGGAAATTCTATCTCAAGTTCTCATAAAATTTGTAGATTTTTCCATAATTTCTATGAGAAAAAGGAGCGCACACACATACACATGTTACATATATTCACATACTGCTTCAATAATTTGTACGTTTTTAATACTGTTCTATTAGAGTAGAAATCTTCAAAAAAACTTCCTCCTGAAGGATAATAAAGCCGTGAGCCCAAGTCTTCGATTTACGTCACATAATAGAACCTGAAGTCTGAAATAAGAGGCTTCTGTGCTAAATTTGTGAGTCTTTTCACGTGCAGCTTTGAATTTCGACCCTAATGACTGTTGTTGTTAAAAAGCATTGTTGAATAAAATACTAAGTCGCTAGGTATTTTGCTATTTTTATAAGGGAGTTTTGATTTTTAAGGAGATCAGGAACTGTTGCTTAGCAACGGAATGATTGTAGGGAGATCTACTTGAATGGTATCTCATTAGAAAAGGGAACAAACAGAAACAAATAAAGGAGAGAAGTCCAGCGAGTGGACGCAGGGAAAGTTAACGAGAGAGCAGTAGCTACCTGCCCGGCCTGCTTGTTTGTAAGACTTCGGATCACCGCTCTTCTGAATGTACATTCATATGATACTCAAAAGTGTCGTCAATAAAGTGCCATCTATTTTCCAGCCAATATTTCTCTATGATGCCCTCTTATAATATTACAATAAATAACAACAAATGGGCGAGTTGGCCCAAGCGCTAGCGTTCGAAACTCGTATTCGGAAGGAACCATGTTCAAATCCTGGGTCCAACCAGACTGAAGATTTTTTCCTGGTTTTTTTTTTTTGGTCGTGAAGGCAAATGCTTTGTTGGAATGTTATTACAATGACTAATTTCATCATAATCATGTCAATCAATATTTCATGATATAATTAAAGAATTGAATATCCCCATAACTCTTATTTCTCCCCCTCATGTTAAGATTTAGGTGAAGAAAAAATATTAGTGGCTCGTGGGATCTACTTCTTGTAAAAAAAACTTTTAAAAATGAGAGTTAGTACCTGTTATGGGCGGCTCTTCAATTAAAGCAGTGATAATTTACAAGAACATGTGACTACACGCAAAAATCCATAGTAATTCTGCCCGAAGGCAGGTCCTTCACTGCAATCATAGCATTTTCATGCTATGCTTGCAGCTTTACTAGGGAATCGTAGGTGTGGTAGCTTCCCGTTGCTTTCCACACCGATGAAGGATGATGATGATAAGGGTGATGATGATGGCCATATGATTTCGGGGACCGTTTGGGCCTTAATGTTTTCCTGACATTTGTCTTACAGGTGAGGAAGAACCCCGATAAAAACCTCACCCAGAAAAACTGCCCCGACCGGGGATCGAACCCGGGCCCGCTGCGTGACAAGGCAGCACGCTACCTCGAGACCACAGCGGTGGACACACGCAATATATATATATATATATATATATATATATGTGTGTGTGTGTGTGTGTGTGTGTGTGTGTACGTGTGTGTGTGTGTGTGTTATACTGTAGATTTTCGCTGATATAAGTGAGATTAAGAAAGTTTTCTTGGGTTTTCCGCGTTATGGATCATGTGGCATCATGCAGAAACGTCGGAATCAGTGAACAGAGGGCGATCTTGAATCCATGACGCGGAAAAAATCTTAATCGTATATATATATATCCATAGTAATTCTGCCCGAAGGCAGGTCCTTCACTGCAATCATAGCATATTCATGCTATGCATGGAGCTTTACTAGGGAATTGTGTAGGTGTGGTAGCTTCCCGTTGCTTTCCACACCGGTGAAGGATGATGATGATAATGATAATGATAATGGTAAGGATGATAATGATAAGGATGATGGCCATATGATTTCGGGGACCGTTTGGGCCTTAAAGTTTTCCTGACATTTGTCTTACAGGTGAGGAAGAACCCCGATAAAAACCTCACCCAGAAAAACTGCCCCGACCGGGGATCGAACCCGGGCCCGCTGCGTGACAAGGCAGCACGCTACCTCGAGACCACAGCGGTGGACTTTATATATATATATATATATATATATATATATATATATATATATATATATATATAAGAACAGAACTTAATACATCTAATCTCTGTGAAAGAATAAAATATTATCAAAATGCTTATCTTCAGCACGTATTACGAATGAATGAACAGCGCATACCAAGAAGAATGTATAATTATAAACCAAAAGGGAGAAGATTGTTGGGAAGACCATTGAAGAGATGGAAGGACCAATTTCGACCTATAATGAGATCTGAACAGGCATTTAGGCTTAATCCTTGTTGTTGTTTATGATATATATATATATATATATATATATATATATATATATATATCTCTCCATTAATAGTAATTCTGCCCGATGGCAGGTCTTTCACTGCAATCATAGCATTCTCATTCTATGATTTGCAGCTTTACTAGGGAATTGTAGGTGTGGTAGCTTCCCGTTGCTTTCCACACCGGTGAAGGATGATGATGATTATAATGATAAGGATGATGATGATGATGATGATGGCCATATGATTTCAGGGACCATTTGGGCCTTAAAGTTTTCCTGACATTTGTCTTACAGGTGAGATAAACCCCGATAAAAACCTCACCCAGAAAAACTGTCCCGACCTGGGATCGAATCCGGGTCCGCTGCGTGACAAGGCAGATCACAGCGGTGTAAAATATATATACATATACACGCCACAATTAAGTTTCAGGCAAAGATTATTTTTAATTTCTTTCTGGACCTCATTCATGTAAGGGAGTTCAATCATTATTATTTAAATTTAAATTAACTGATATTTTAAGTTCCACATAATGAAACATTTCTTACTTTATTTGATTTTTTTAACTTTTAAAATTCATACTGAACCACCAATGAGGTTGTTTAGTAATACGTTAAAAAATAAAATTAGTACCCGAGATAACAGTCGTCCTCAACATTAATTTTAAACACAATTTTAATGTTGAACTCCGCTACTTCTTCAAAATTACAAAAGTATTAATTTGAAGTAAAAGTAATGAACGATGTAAAGTTCTCATGATGAGTTTGGAATGGATTTCAACAAGAACGCGAGGTAGATGTAAAGGTAAAGTGATCCCACTGCAGGCCGTAGGAAACTCTTGGGATAGTAGGAGGTTAAGGCTGCCACTTCTTCTAGACAATCGTCTCTTCATGTCAGCCGGGTTGCAAGCCCTGCGTGACGGCCGCATTTACCCCCAGAACATGCGTATAGTACTCATTTACTTTAGAGGCTGAGTCGATCCCAGAGTCATGTTGCCACCATAAGGTTTGGGTCAGTTAAAAACCCTAAATCCACCGGAACTCGAACCCTCGACCTTCCGGTTTGTAGCGTATTGTCCTAACCAACTACGCTACGGCCTGCCCCAGGGAAGGAGAAGTAAAGGTAGAGGAAAAGCGATGAATGAAAAAGGATTGCAAAAATGGAGCCGGAAAGATAGATTTGGAGAATTCCATTGAGCAATGGAAGAAGTGATAATACATTGGAAACTTGTTCATGGCGGTGATTGAATTGAAGTTTGATCAGGAGGTTTAATAGCATAATAGTTGTAATAATAATAGTAAAAACTATAGAGATTACCACATTTCCTTCCTCCCTGCATATCTACATTTTTAGTTCAAGGTAGATGCTTAAGCCTGAATAAAAAGGTCTCCAAGCAAAATTTACCGAATTTTCCCGTCCTAGTATTACCTTGTTTTCCTAGATGTCAGTATGAGACGGACCACTCAAATGACATCTATACGAAAACAAGTGTAACTAAATTAGTATGGTTCAATTTCTTCCCTGTAGGGGGAGAGCGCCTAAATCTCGTTGAGGGAAGCAAGGGCTTACAAGACAAGACAAGATAATTCGTTCAAATGAAACAGTCTGAACAAAACATAAAAAACTTATTTATAGTTCATTGGTGGTGAGTTTACTATTGCATGGTGCGGAAACATGGACATTAAGCAGAGCGCAAAACGAAACACACCATTCACACATTCACACTAAATATGGCGAATACGGTAATGATGATTATGATGGCGAGATGATTTTCGGGGACCATTTGAGCACATAAACTTTTGGTGACAGAGATAGACTTCTGGAGGAGGGCTTCTAGAAAATCAAAAAGAGTTAAAATTAGGAATACTAAAATCAGAGAAATAATGGATATATAGTTTTATGGGAAATAATTTTAACTTAAAACTTGTCTTTAATTAAAGTTTATAATAAGTTCAGAAAGGTGTTCTATAAGTTATTGGTCACGTAAATAGGATATTAGATGACAAGGTACCTAAGATTATATTAAATTTTGATGCAGAAAGACAACGGAAAAAAAGGGAGAACAAGAGAACAACGTGTTCAAGGAGTGCATAAGAGTATGATGCCGAAAGGATAAACAATGAGTGATGCAGAGAATAAGTAAAAAATTTACAATGAGATGTAGGAAAACAGCTGTATTGTAGAGAAATCTAATATATAAAAATGAACGTTTGTTTGTTTGTTGGTTGGTTTGTTTGTTTGTGCTCTGCCATACCGTTGATCCGATTATGATGTGGTATTTTGCAAAATGAAATGTTCAGGAGATTCCCGGAATGAACACAGGCTATAAGAGAGTTGAGATACTCAACTCCTACGCCCTTAAAAACACCCTTTGTAATGAAAAATGTGAAGAAGTCCCTTTTTTTACCCTTAATGGCTTATGCTGCCTAAACCATAACAAATACACAAAATTAATGTACACAGAATTGAATATCTAAAAAAAACTCTACAAAAATGTCCGCGACAACATATTTTTATCTTTTGCAGATAACACTCCAATAGCTATTTTTGTCTTTCATTGATGCCAAAGAGATCGGGGTAAGTAGATTCCCAGCAAGCATGTGCTGCCACACCATTCATCCGATTGTCATGGGGCTTTTTGCAAATGTTCAGGATTTTCCCGGGAAGGTTACAGGTTATAAGAGAATTTTAGTGCTCAAGTCCTTCACCCTTAAAAATCATCTTCTGTAGTGAAAAACGTGAAAAAGTGTCGCATTTTGTAAGCTGAAATGACTTACGCTGCCTAAACCATTATAAATACACAAAATTATTGTACACAGAATTGAATACCTCAAAAAATTCTACAGAAAAGTCCGCGACAGCAAATGTTTATGTTTTAAGGATAACTCATAATAACCATTTTTGTCTTTCATCGATGCCAAGAAGATCGGGATTAGTAGATTCCCGGACAAGCATAGCTGCGCTAGGCGGGTATTCTTTTATGGATAACTAAAAAAATAACGAATTTTGTCTTTCAGCTCATTTATACCAAGTACATCGGGATACGTAGATTCCCGGGCAACGCCGGGCAATCAGCACGGGGCATTTAAAAATAATAACTATGTAAATTTATAATTATTTTTTCTTTTACTTATTCAACTAAATGCAAAAATATTATCATTTATTTAAGTGTAGCAGCGCACGCCGGGTATTAGCTGGTCTAATATATAAAAATGAATGTTTGTTTATGCGCTACCATACCGTTCATCCGATTGTGATGGGGCTCCATCCAAAATGTTCAGGAGATTCCCGGGATGAACATAGGCTATAAGAGAATTGTAATACTCAACCCCTTCACCCCTAAAAATCACCCTTTGTAGTGAAAAACGTGAAAAAAATGTTTTTGACGCTAAATTGCTTACTCTGCCTAAACCATAAAAAATACCCAAAATTAATGTACACAGAATTGGATATCTCAAAAAACTCTACAAAAAATTCAGCAACAACATATGTTTATCTTTTACGGATAACTCACACAATATACATTTTTGTCTTTTATTAATGCTAAGAAGATCGGAATAAGTAGATTCCCGGGCAAGCGTGTGCTGCCATACCGTTCATCCGATTGTGATGGGACTTTTTGCAAAATGTTCAGGATTATCCCGGGAATGTTATGGACTATAGGAGAGTATTAATGCTAAAGTCTTCACCCTCAAAAATCATCCTTTGTTGTGAAAAACGTGAAAAAATTAGCTTTTTGTACGCTTCAATGGCTTACGCTGCCTAAACCATATCGAATAGACAGACTTAATATACATAGAATTCAATGTCTCAAAAAACCTACAGAAAAGTCCTCCAACAACAAATGTTTATCTTTAATGGATAACTCAAAACAACAATTTTTGTCTTTCGTTGATGGCAAGAATATCGGGAAAGTAGATTCCAGGGCAAGCATAGCAGCGCACGGCGGGTATTCTTTTACGGATAACTCAAAATAACGACTTTTGTCTTTCAGCTTATTTATGTCAAGTACATCGGGATACGTAGATTCCCGGGCTACGTGGGGTAATCGGCACAGAGTATCTAAAAATAATTACAATATGGCTTTACTTATAGTGATTGCTTGAATATTACATTTTGGAAGATTACATTTTATTTACTATTTGGATTGTATGAAAGTAGTTTGAAAATGGAATTAATTAGTTTATGGTTGTTTTAGCTGCAATAACGAAGAGAGCAAATTTATAATATTATTTTTCCTTTTACTTATTCAACTAAACATAAAAACACAACTTTCGTGTTTCAGCTAATTCATTTTAAGATGATCGGGATAAGCAGATTATTGGGCAACGCCGGGTAATCAGCTCGGGGTACATGAAAATAATAACGATATAAATTTATAATTATTTTTCCTTTTACTTATTTAACTAAATGTAATAACACATGATTTATTTAGGCGTAGCAGAGCACGCCGGGTATTAGCTAGTTCCTAATAAAACAAATTCGTTCACACAGTATTCTCAGGACCGCAACTAAGGTATCGTTTCTACCCCCCGCAATATATATTCAAATATAAAATTAAAACTGTGAGGTACCGTTGTTCTCAACTCGTTCAATTTTTTTAACCCTATTGGATATCGGAAACCGTTCCATCTTCATCCAGGATAATTATCACAAGATTCTCTTCCTTATAATCATCTACAGATGTAATTATTACTACAAAGAGACAAAAGATTCGATTATATTTTTTCTGGGATGATACAGAAGGTAAAAGCAAATATATTTTATATAACGAAATTCTCGAAATTTCCACATGATGCGTCATTCCACTTCCTTCTCATGACATACCAGTCATAAGTATGCAGGAATCAATTGTATATTCAATTAAATGGAAGGAAGTTCGAAAAACGTTTCTAAACAATAATCGGTCACATCACATATTGTATTCAGGTAACATATATCCAAAGAGGCCTTTAACTGTAATTCCTAACAGCATTAACTCAAAGGGTTAAAAATACAAGTATGAGAAGTTTCTGACGCCTACGGTATACCATAAGTGATTTTACCTCATCTATCTCATACCTGATATATTATAAATATTTTAAACACTTTGCAAATATGGTATCTACTATTTAAGAAAAAATGTATTTACCAGAGTTCTGTCATATATAAAAGATATCTTTGTTTACCTCCTCTATCGTTACGTTGCAAGAGAACTTTTTGGCATTCAACATTTTTATTTATTTATTTATTTTACCTGATGGAGTTAAGACAGTAAGGCATTCTCTTTCCCTTGACCAGGGTTAAATTATACCTACAATAAGAATTATGATTGATACATAATAGGTATAGACTTCACAATATAAAGTTGACAAGGGTAAGAAAGAAAAATAGTAATAATAATAATAATAATAATAATAATAATAATAACAACAAAAATAATAACCTATAATTAGATTAAGTAAATGGCTTGGTAAAGAAAGTTAAAACAAAGAAATAATAAAAGTATACATGAAACACGGCTATATATTATATTGTCTAAGGAAATATGAAGTGAGTTTCTTTTTACACGCTTTATATTAGCTTGACCTGTATCTATCTATCTATCTATCTATGTAACGGAATTTTTCAACACGATTTTCGCCCACTTAAAATCATTGGATCGACTTGAAACTTTGTATACTTGTAGAGGACCCGTGACAATACAATAATTTCATATTTATTTTCTAAAATCCTGGCCATAATCATCAGAAAATAAAAAAAAAGTGTTTTTGTATCAATGTAACGGAATCTTTCAACGCGATTTTCACTCACTTAAAAACATTGGATCGACTTGAAACTTTGTATACGTGTAGAGGACCCGTGACAATACAATAATTTCTATTTTGTTTCTAAAATCCATAATCATCAGAAAATAAAAATAAAAAAATTTTGTATCAATGTAACGGAATCTTTCAACGCGATTTTCACCCACTTAGAAACATTGGATCGACTTGAAACTTTGTATACGTGTAGAGGACCCGTGACAATACAATAATTTCATATTTTGTTTCTAAAATCCTGGCCAAAATCATCCGAAAATCAAAAAAATGAAAACTGGTATAATAGGTTGCGGACTTGTCAACTTTTTAGTCAATCGTTGTAAGAGCTCAGTTGGTAGTGCGGTGAACTTTTAATGGCATATAATTTCAGTAATCCATACGTACATCGCTGGTTCAAATCCGGCTGGGACAGTTTTTTTATAGAAGAGTATTACTTTTAGCTCATACTACAGTAGTATCGAATTTAAAGATATTTACATTTTCATTTTATTCTGTAAAATATTAAAACTAAAAAATAAAAAATAAATAATACTTTTAAAAAACTAAAAGAACACGCTTTATTAGAAAACAAAAAATGAAAAATAATTTTAATTTTCAATACGCTTGGGATAAAATTAAAGTGGTCAACAAAAAAATCATCTCCAACACATATAGAATAAAACTAGAGTTATCAACAAAAAGAAAATAATTTTACCATCAAAAGCGTGGGGTGCTTTTATGATGTTTATATTTTCTTCTTAGAGAGCTTACTTTTACCAATATCTGTTTATTATCAAATATGTTAATTGATATAGAGCACCCCACGCTTTTGATGGTAAAATTATTTTCTTTTTGTTGATAACTCTAGTTTTATTTTATATGTGTTGGAGATGATTTTTTTGTTGGCCACTTTAATTTTATCCCAAGCGTATTGAAAATTAAAATTATTTTTCATTTTTTGTTTTCTAATAAAGCGTGTTCTTTTAGTTTTTTAAAAGTATTATTTATTAAACTGTGGTTTGAGTCGGGCAGTCCTTGATATACGAGGGGAGATTTTCCAGAGTCGCGTGGTTGAAACAAGGAAGGATGAGGAATAGTGAGATGTTCGATGTAAAGGAACAGCTAGGGTTAAATTTTCTCTCGATCGTGTGTTTAAGTTATGGTGGGAGGATAGCGAATGAAAGCGAGTAAAAATATAAAGGGGTGATGAGATGGACAAAGTGTTGTATAAGAAGCAGAGGCAATGTATATTTCGTCTGTCTTCCAATCGGAGCCAAGACAACATGCAAATACTGGAGTTATGTGCTCTTATTTTACAGAGGTTGAACATATATCGTGCAGAAGCATTATGAACTCGTTATAGTCTTTTCCGAATGTAATATTCATGTCAGTTAAGAGTAAGTCACAATAATCGAAATGCGGCGTAATCAAAGTTGAGACAAGTACTTTTTTCAATGAAGAAGGAAGAAAATTCTTCAAACGTTTTAGGGAATGGAAGATTGATTTATTTTTTACAAGTTTCTCTGCCAATTAAGATTTTGGTCGAAATATACACCAAGATTTTTCACGGAAGGTTTAAACGGAATTTCAGTTTGATTTATATTTACAAAAATTATCGATGAATAATCAATTTTGTTTAATAGACTTTGATGGCCGATGACAATTGCTTGTGACTTCTTAGGATTCATAATAAGGTCTGTTTGTTTTGTCCACGTTGCTATGGAGTCAAGATCTTCATTAAGTTGTTTAATTGTATCGCTAATCTGTTCCGGTCTAGTATGTATATAAAGTTGTACGTCATCGGCATAGATATGATATTTGCAATGATTAATGCAGTCACTTATGTCGTTGATGTATAAAGAAAACAAAATTGGAGCTAATACTGATCCTTGAGATACTCCGCACTCTCACTGACCTCCATGAAGAAAAACGATCACCTCCTACAACGCATTGTTGGCGGCCAGTAAGGTAGGAGTGGATCCACTGAATCGAATTTTCAGAAAAAAATTAGTAACTTAAATTTTGACAGTAAAATGTTTGTATTAACCTGTCAAAAGCTCTGGAAAAGTCGATTAGAGTTAGGATTGTCAATTTACTCTGATCCATAGCCTCACATATGTCCTCAGTAATGTTAAGTAATGCGCATGCCGTGCTGTAACCAGCCCGAAATCCTGATTGGTAAGAGTCAAGAAGTTCGTGTTCATTTAAATAGTTGGTTAGTTGTTTATTTATAATCCGTTCCAGTGCTTTTGATAAGGTAGGTAAGATACTGACAGGTTGAGGGAAAGAAGGAGTGTTTACTTTGGGGATAGGACGTACATATATTTTCTTTCGTATGTTAGGGTATGTTGCAGTCATGATAGAGGCATTGAATATGTGAGTCAAAGTTGGTAAGATAATGTCCAAGATTTTATTAATAAGACTAATATTGATATGGTCGTTACCTATGGCTTTAGATTTAATTTCCCTCAATGCTTTCTTTACGTCATAAGTATTTATGTAACATTGGATCTTACACAATCATACACCTTTTAATTGCATTAATTTCCCTAGTGAATTTGTCTTCTTCTTCTTGTAAGCCCATGTTTCCCTTAACAGAGATTTAGGCGCTCTCCTCCTACAGGGGATAATTTGAACCATACTAATTTAGTTACACTTGTTTTCGTATAGATGTAATTTGAGTGGTCCGAGGTCAGCGTTCCGCCTCATACTGATATCTAGGAAACCAAGGTAGTACTAGGACGGGAAAATTCGATGAATTTGTAATTAACTAAATAGTAATAATAATAGCTTAGTAATAATAATAACAATAATACTAATAATAATACTAATAATACTAATAATACTAATAATAATAATAATAATTTCATTCTATTACCGCAGTTCAACCTCTCAGCTAATAGGTACTCTCACGTGCCACACGACACCAGAGCCTTGCAGTAACACGACTTTGGAAGAGGGATTTTAACTATAGAGCACACACACACGCCCTCTGTTTTACCACACAAGGACATGGAGGGCCTCTCCGAATGAGTGATCAGCTCAATGACAGTTTTTCCTCTGAGACAACACAGCATTAAGGCGAAACTCATCATTAACACACACACACACACATTCATATTAAATATAGCGAATATGGTAATGATGATTGTGATGGCGAGTTCGTGTTCGGGGACCGTTTGGATCTTAAAGTTTCCAGATATTTGTCTTACAGTGAGGAAACTTGTCCCGACCGGGGATCGAAATCGGGCCCGCCACGTACGGGGCAGCGACCGTTACCCCGAGGTGGATGTAATAATAATAATAATAATAATAATAATAATAATAATAATAATAATAATAATAATAATAATAATAGTAATATTATTATTATTATTATTATTATTATTGTTATTATAATAGTTAAATACATATTTTGAAGTGTATCAGAAAAAGGCCATCATATTGTTTGGAATTTTAACTTGTCAGTAAAGCGACCACGTTGAAAAATAGTTTACGTAAATATTCTGAGATGCATGTGTTATATTGAATACTGTAAACTGACAAGTGATTGTTAAAAGAATATGAGCTGTTGTAAGAGTAAGTTAATGTAAAGTTTTACATATAGCTTGTTATTCCAAATTGAAGTCACGTCGTCGAGTATAACACAGTACCCTCCTTGTCTTTGAAGTCTCTTAAATGGGTAATGAAACGTTCAGTTCCGAAATTTCACACATCATTGAAGACTCCAACTCATATGATCCCGGGCGCAGGTCCGAATGCAATCTATAGATTTAACACTCTTGAAAAGCATTTAAAGATTCCAGAATATGAAACAATATAAAAAAGTACCTACGACTTATTAAATACCTACTGTAAGAGGTATTACCTCCAGCACCACACTTATATATTTAATTAACACAAAGTTTACACTCAATATCTTATTACGTACGTATCATTTAGGCCTATTATCTAGAAACACTGTACGTAAAACACGTAAAAACATCATCATCATCAACAACAAGGATTAAGCCCAATGGCCTGTTCCGATCTCATTATATGTCGAATTGGTCCTTCCATCTCTTCAATGGTCTTCCCGACATTCTTCTCCCTTTTGGTTTATAATTATACATTCTTCTTGGTATGCGCTGTTCATTCATTCGTAATACGTGCTGAAGATAAGCATTTTGATAATATGTTATTCTTTCACAGAGATTAAATATATTAAGTTCTGTTCTTATATCTTTGTTTTTCTTTTTATCGGTTCTTTGGTATCCTGCTATTGCTCTCAACATCTACATTTCAGCACACGTAAAAACATGAGACGAATATAAATATTCATCACACCACCCCACCAGCCTTTCAGGTACTAGGCCCAGTGGACTGTGATGGTCTCCCGCCATCTCTTGAATGGTCTACCCACAGATCGTCTTCCTCGGGGAATATAACCGAGCATTATTTTGGGCATTCTGGAGCGGTTCATGCGGTGAATGTGGTTTATTCATTTATTCCTGTAGTAATGGAGATACTGAGATATTGGTGAAAGTTTGAGTTCTTTAGGTATTTTCTTGTTTGGTGGTCGAGAAGGCTGTAACTAGTAGTTCTCCGTAGAAATTTCATCTCCACAGCTTCGTCCTGAGTTCACTGCCATAACAGAGGGTGGGTCTAGCGAGATTTTTGTATACTTTGATTTTCGTGTGTCTCTGGACTTTTGATGGTTTGAAAACTTAGTTAATGGTTCTTCAAGATTTATTATAATTTAAAATTTTAAAAGATGTATCACACTCCTCATTAAAAGTTAAATGATATCTTAATATTTAAATCAATTAATTTGTTCTAATATTGAATTTTGAATATATATTTTGCTTCTTACTGGATATTTTCTCTGGAAGGCCATAACTTTTGGTTTTTGTAATTGAAATATTCATATTAAATTGCTGTGCTATTATGTTAAGATGATGGACAGAATATTATAATCCATCTTCTGTATTGCCAAAAAGAACTTGATCATCTGCAAACAATAGGGAACGATATCTAAATTAATATTTCTTGGTACATATTTACATTCAGATACAAACACAGATATGTGCGTTTCTTACACAAATGCACAATAATAGATCTACAACGTATACAATTGAATAGCCGCCCATAATAAGTTTGCAACCATTTTTTTCCGAACTTGATTTTTACGTGAAAAAGTGGTGTGTGCTGTTAACAACCTTTTCTATGTAAAACCCAACTTTAAAGAAAAAGTTCGTCATGCAGTAACTTCTACCTTACTTACAGTGATTGCTTGAACATTGAATTTTGAAAGATAACTTTTTATGTAATATTTAGACTGTATAAAGAATTTAGAAATGAAATTAATTAGTTCATTGGTTGTCTTAGCAAAAATAACAAAGAAAAATCAAATTCATTCTCCTTGGTAAACTATAATAATTCCTCAGCAATTCAAAGTTTGATCCGATTTCGCTGGTTTACGGAACATATCCTTCTTTTGTTAAATTGGGGAGTTTAATTTCTTATGCTAACTTATTTAAACGTGTATGACTGTAGAGAAAACAAACCCATCATAACCTATATTATTACTTTTTTAATACTGTTGTATAATTTAACATGCATTTTAATAATTTCAACGGATTCATTTTTCTATCATTTTTTTCTTTTTTATCTCAGTTCATCCTCTCACCTTATAGGTACTTTTTACATGCCTCACGCCACCCAGGCCTTACAGTGGCACGACTTATTTGCTCTATTAATTTACTAAAAATATTAAATACATTAACCTAATCTATCTTATAGGATATATTGACAATTTTGTACTATATGCCGATACATTGCGACGAAGCAAACATGGCGGGTATTTGATTTTTTTTCTATTTCGGTTTCAGGTACCCCATTCTATGGTCCAGTAAACCCCAATTCTAATGGTCGGATTTCCCCCATTATTATTCGAGACTGTCTTCTTCCACTTTGTTTTTCGAAAATCGCGCCCGGTAGAGCGATTTTTAAATTGTTTTCAGGTGTACTTATATTAATCCTATTTTTCTGGTTAACAAACTCGACTTCTTATAAATTAAATTATATATGCCAAGTTTGGTTTCGATGAAACAAGAATTGCAGCCGATAGAGCGTTAATGGACACACAATACACAAACACACCCAAACACACAAATATTGGTAATTTTCGGTGACTACTAGTTAGGTGAAGATCTGTAAACATTTTTCAAAAATATTTTCATGAGAACAACTTCGACAGCTTAATTCCTTCGGAAATCGCTAAAATGAGAGTTAAATCGTTTTCGGAGCTGCTATTAAATTATTGATTAGTACCTTTAAGTTGCAGTTGCCCTCAACGTGATTTATCCTTAAATTGGTAAAATTAAATGTTCCATACAAATTTATTATTTGTTTTTAAATTGATGGGGAAACAACTAATGTATAACTGAACTGTTATTAGGAGTGGATTATTATGTCCTGAAGGTCAACTAGCGCAGCTACCATTTTATTTAGCTCAGCGGATCGCTTTACCCAGTATTGTCGAAATGTTTTCCAACGGGTCAATCTCCAGTTGATTACAAAGCATAGTTGACTGTACAGAAATTGTTAGTGATATCAGAATGAAAACCATGGATTGTAAAGTAGTGTCGCTCATGCGGTGAAAAACTATAATAATCTCATGCTGGTTAGTAATGAATGTATAAAAATAATAATCTGAATAAGTACGAACTTGCGATTCCTGGAATACCAGTGAAGCATGGTAACGCTAAAGTACAAAGACACAGCTTTAAAATTTCCTAGCAGATACAGCTTAAAATTAAATGTAATCTACAAGTAGTCCCTAATATGTATAAATCAAAATTATAAACTTAATTTACACATATATATATGCCTAACGTAATTTCTCTTCCAGACATTTTGTAGATCTCATCTAAAAATCCAGAATTTAAAATATTCTATAGATACAATTCTCAAATGTAATTTTAATAGTGCAGAATTTTAAAAAAGCACATTTCTACAAATTATGAAGTTGATTTGCATTATATATAAACTTAAAAATATATGTTAGATATTTTAGCGCCTCTTAAAACATATTTACGGAAGCATGTTTTGCCAAGAACAAAAAAGTTTCTCAATTGTAATTTTATTATTGTGAAAAAAATTTAATATGACTTCCACAAATTATAAAATTAATTACAATAGAATCAAAATTATAAGTTAAATTCTCTTAGAAAAAATTTTTGTAATACATTTTTCAAAAGCTTATTTTGTAAAACTGTTTTTGTATTGTAATTTTACAATCGCGAAATGTTACAAAACATAATTCAACGATTTATAGTTATGTTTTAAAGCCATTGACTGGATTTTTCATGCTTAGAAGATATGTGATCTGCTTCATATCACTTTATATACATGTTTAGTGTTCAGAGAGGAATGTAGGATGGGTGTAGCTAAACATTTGTTTGCAGTAGTGTAAGTATGTTGTATGTGTGCTGACGATAAGGGATAAGGTGTAACCCGGTGTTCACACTTAACCTACTCTTGTCGAAAAGCACCAACAGGATCACCTGACATGACATCCCCATTCGACGAAATCAACAGTTCTCAACATATGTACTGCGGAGTGATTTACAATTTAAACCCGACGTCTGGTACATAATCCAGTAATTATAAATTGTACCCTGCTACCCTTCCTTGTCCCGAAATTGAAAATTTTACAATAACCCCAACGGATGTAGAATCCGAACTCGCATGCTAGCAGTCGTATCATAATCATGAAATTGATTAAAAAAAATTTCATAAATCTGAATTTTTAAAAAATATATTTATACAAACTGTAAAATAATTTTGCATAAGAATAAACGTATTTATCTACAAATGGCGGATATATACATCAAGTAAAATAACCCAAATAACTATCACAAACAAACAAACAAAAAGCTCAATGGGGGGACTGTTTCATTTTTATTCGAAATTCGCAGTAGCGATGGCTTTCTCTAGTAGTTTTCAACACTGGGAAAATGCGGTGGTTTTCTCTGCCCGTGACTTATTCCATATTGCTATATTATATATAAATGGATTGCGCACAAATGTGCAAAGATCATAACACAACAATCACTAACACTTTAATTTTGTCTTGCGAAATCACAGATTGTTTTTGTTCTTTGTGTACATGTTTCGATGTGATATCTTTCGCATTTCTGTTCACATACCTCGCATATGCATGACATCTTCGGGTCATGGAATGTTTTATCTCTACACATTAGGTGGTGGAATCAATGTACGCTTGGTCTTGTGATGACGTGTCGTATCTGAAAATTTGCTTCTGTCCAGTTCCTACTGAACCATATTGCAATATGGATCTTAGAAGATACCGGTGCGATGGAGGTGAGCCAACAGACAGTCGAAACCAGCGTGGATGTGGAACATGGCGATTTACTTGTCAGGTATTTTGTGGATGTCAGTTGTCCACTGTTTGGTAAATGTTCTGTAGGAGAGTTTTCTGTGCGGAACATGGTTGGGAACTTGTCGCATACACACTTTAATGGAGTGGAAGGATATTATATTCGAGTTCTATTGAACGATATTTGCGGTTTGCTTTTGCCAACAGGTCTGTCTGTTCATTACCGTGAATCAGGCAATGTCCCGGTATCTGCTGAAGGGCAATTAGCTTGTTTTGTTGGCTAGTTTTCGGAACGAGATTCGCACTCTTTAGTGATAAATGAAGAAGGCTCTCCTGAGCATATCAGCTCAATAGTAGACTTGCAATCTGAGAATATCGCTGCATTTGCAGATTTCTCATGTAAGAGACTTGGGAAAGTTCTATCCGGATTGCTTCTATTTTGCCATCGAATGCCTTTTTACAACTTCCAACTAGGTACCAAGATGAAAACAGATCGCTATGTACTCCTGCGCCTATTTGTTGTTTTCTTCGTCCTTGGACCCATATGTGAAAATATAGAGTCGTGTGCCTTTAGAGTACTTGGAGTTAATGGTTTATAACGCATGTTATCTGAGTTGGTCTACGTTACAGGGTTTCTTCTATTAAGTCACGCGAGTGTGCTATAGTAGAAATTAGGTGAGGCTCGATTGGTAGAATAGTAATTCGGGAATGGTTGTGGTAATATTTGATAAGTTGTTTTTGGCCTCTAAAGTTCACATAAATGTTAAACAATGTGTATCTTAGAGAAAGCTCTTTTAGATAATCCTATAATACTGTTTGTAATAGTTTTATTTTTTTAAAACTGTTGCCATTGTGAAATTTTCAAGTTTTTGGATAAACATAGATTCAATTCATTTTAGCATTTTGGACTTAACTTCAAATGTTGTAAGCTTGAGTAAAATATTTTCTTTCCACACCCGAACCGTATTCTGAAAAATATATAATTAAGTAGGCATATTATATAACTTACAGAGAAAATAAAGATATAGAAAATAAAGTAAATAAATTCCAGGCTATTTGTGGAACCATAAAAAGAACCTTAGGTCGGAAAACAAGGAAAGATACGAAACTTAAATTATATAAAACAATGGCTGTTCCTTTGTTGTTGTATGGAAGTGAAAATTGGATAATGAAATCACGGGATAAAAGCAGGATACAGACTGTAGAAATGCTGTTTTTACGTAATGTGAAAGGATGCACTAGAGCGGATAGAATAAGGAATGAAACTATACGAGAAGAATTAAATATATATAAAATTGAAGATAAAGTCAGCGAAAATGATAAGAAATGGACAGAACACTTAATGAGAATGAACAACGAAAGAATACCAAAAAGAACCTTCCTGTATAATCCCAGAGGAACAAGAGATGTTGGCCGACCACGTAGAAGATGGACTCCACTTTTAACTTCGCAGGAACAGGCTGCATAGCCTAAACCTTGTAGTAGAAGAAGAAGAAGAAGAAGTAGGCATATACAACTTATAAATGTGTTTTCCTAGACATATTTAGTGCATCTTGAAACATTTGATCCACAGAAAAATCTTTAAAATTATACAATCAATTATAATTTTACCAATGCTACATACTTTAAGTCAATATATAGGAAAGATTTCTGAGAGTATAATATGTTCTAGTTTAGTGAAATAGTTTCCTGATGTCAGAATATGTGCACCATAATATTGTTAATGCACCATAAAATGCAATTGTGTTTTTGCAAACTGCATTAACGTACTTTAGCAGAAAGATCAAAGTATGAGAGGAAACAGTTAGTGATTGTTAATGGTATTAAAACCTTATAACCAAGTTAATATCATCCCAACTAGAATATCCAATACAATATATACATTCTCTTTATACGTGTGATTTCATTTACAACCTGAAGGCCGCAACTATACTCATCTGTAACTAACTTTATTCCCTTGAATTCAACATTCGCAGAACAATATTTTACTACAATATCACTATTGCAGTACTTTCTGTATAAAGCAGTACGGAAATGCAAGCTGACGTCCTTTTTGTACATTTTACAGCATTGCGGTACTGTAAAGTTCCATTCATCGACCACTTTTTTTTACGAATTTAAGTAAATAAAACATAGTATGAAATAAAATGCATGTCATATTTTGTGCCTATGCAATAGAAATGCCTATAAATAAACTTATGAGGCACCCTATAACTAAAAAAGGTGGGGGATAATACTTTATCCAAGATTATATGTACATTTTTTATTTACTTATTTATTTACCTTGAATATCTCCAGCCTCGTTACACAGTCTTCACTGTTCAATTTCCGCTAATAAATCATGTTTTTATGTTTTACTCACCGAACCTGTAACAAACAAAACATTATAATGAAATTATTAAAATCTGCTGAACACTTAAATGGCAAAACACTAGTAGTATTACTACTACTGCTACTACTAATTGGCGACGAAGACCAGCATTCTGGAATGAAATGTCGCTCTTTGGCAGCCAATAACTTTGAGGCTATCGGTATTTTTTTATTTAACCCTATTTGATGGAGTTTGTGTTCTGCCTGCTAACTTAAATTATAAAGCATGGTGTGAGACCTCCCAGAACTGTGCATCATAAACCGCACTGCTGACGAGTCAAGCTACAAGTCGTTAGCTGTTCCAAGTATGGGCACTGCACCCGTCTT
The DNA here is from genome assembly GCA_030220185.1 of Diploptera punctata. Classification (NCBI taxonomy): domain Eukaryota; kingdom Metazoa; phylum Arthropoda; class Insecta; order Blattodea; family Blaberidae; genus Diploptera; species Diploptera punctata. Next base: position 211,578 of record JASPKZ010005285.1, on the reverse strand, counting down.
TACTAAGGATGATCCTTCACTGGGGTATGTCCTGTGAATACAACTCGGAAACAGCTCTGCCGTCATAATTTGAGGTCCGATATGAAAAAAAAGTGAGTTTGGTTTGCTTATTAATGGCTATGTGCTTCCGAAGCATAGATTCACCATTTCTGACAAAAATAGGAAGTTGAATGTAGTTTTGTAACGCAACCAACATTAGCTCGATTACCTGGAAACATCTCCTGTGGATGTCCAGAAAATTGTTGTTGGGGTAGAGACTGAGCAGTGGACGGGGTAGGGGGTTTGGTGTCAGTGATTTTACTAAATTAAATATTGTGTTTAATTTACTTGGAATGAAAGGTTTGAGTTTTAGGTGCAGGAGGGGTCCGTGTTTCGGCTGTTGGTGTTTTAGCTGTCTCATAAGCATGGTAGACTCGGTAGGATACAGGTAGATCAGATGCCCCGCAATTTGCAAGTCTCAATCTTGATTTATCATTTTGTGCCTCGATTTTTATAACGCACTCTTTATGGTGGTTCGTATTTGCGCATATCACAAATATAAAAATTATTTAAACGTGTTGAACCGCAGTGAAAACAAAATCATATAAAACTACAAGTTATTACTGTATGATGTCAAATTCAGCATGCATTTTCGTAATTTATTCTAGTTGGTTCTTCTATTGTTATTAGAAATATTAAACCAGTTTATCTCATAGAATACGTTGTTAATTTAATATTAGGGCACCAATATTTCTTGTTAACTATGGTTTACCTACCACATGGAAATAAGAGCCTGCCGGACGCTAAAATAATTTAACAGAAATCTAAATGTAGGCTATATTTGCTTTAACTTTGGTTGCATATTAATGTGCATTTATTAATCGTTGGTTCTTGATTAATGATAATAATAATAATAATAATAATAATAATAATAATAATAATAATCCGATTATTATTATGTTTATTGTATAAAAATAAATGCTAGGTCTTTATACATACGAAATCCTCATTGTATTTATCCATACATTTTTTAAATTTATTAAAACTGTAAGCCTATACAATTATTTTAAACCTGTATTTTGTATATTTGTGCTGGGTGAGTAGAAGAGAAAGTTTTATAGCCTGACCTCTGCCAAAATAAATTATTACTATTATTATTATTATTATTATTATTACTATTATTATTATTATTACTATTATTATTATTATCATTATTATTACTATTATCATTATTACTATTATCATTATTATTATTATTATTATTATTTATTATTATTATTATTATTATTATTATTATTATTATTATTATTATTATTATTATTATTATTATTATTATTATTGCTGTTGCTGTTGTTGCTGTTGTTGTGAAAATTGTTACAATAATAAAAATTAACTTTTTTTTTGTTTTTCGGATAACCAAGTTCTAATAATCTAAGATCAAATAACAAGTAAGGAGGATGCTTCATGTATGACAAAAAAATGAGGGGTTAATATTAATTTTAAAAACTGTATATTTAATATTAAAGATGTAAGAAGATGAAAGGCTGGTGACTGAACAAGAAGAAATTCACAAAGTCAATAAATTTAAATATTTGGGATCCATTTTAAAAACTGATAGAAGAAGCTCAATCGAAATAAAAAAAAATTAATTAATTAGATGAATGAGTACAGGTAGAAAAATAATTGTTGTAGGCTACACAATCAGTTATTTGGAGGAAGAATGTTGTTAATAACGCACAAAGGATAATTTATAATTCATTAGTTTTAAGTGTAATGTTGTATGGAGCTGAAACTTGAATATTAGACATGTCATAATGCAAGTCGGCCGCAGTGCCGGGAGTTTAGTTATCATCGGTTGATATCGCCAGCCGCCTTGGAACGGACGACTTGAGAGCGATAGGCACTTATCTGGTATATTACAGTAATATTGCAAAAGAAACAATAATAATAGTAATAAAAATAATTACATAATAATCATAATTTATTATTATTATTATTATTATTATTTATTATTATTATTATTATTATTATTATTATTATTATTATTATTATTATTATTATTATTATTATTATTATTAATAGTACGAGGGCGGATCGGAAAGTAACGCACAATAATTTTTTTTAAAAAGTTTAATAGTAAAAAAAGGAAAAAAATCACAAATGAACTTACATCTTTTACCTACTTTTCGACATAGTCACCAACTTTCTCAACACATTTTTCCCATCGTGTTACCAGTTTCAATATGCCCTGTTCGTATAGAAGTCCCGTTTGGTTGGAGTGTAGCCATCTGCGCACTGCTGATTTCACTTCCACATCTGTCTCAAAGCGTTTGCCGGCCAGGAATTTCTTCATGGGACCAAACAGATGAAAGTCCGATGGTGCAAGATCCGGACTGTATGGTGGATGCTGGAGCACCTCCCAACCAAATTCGGCGATTTTCTGACGAACGACAGCAGCAACATGGGGGCGAGCATTGTCATGAAGAAGTTTAACGTTAATGTGGTGACGTTTGTCACGAATGGCACGACGCAACTTCACCAAAGTTTTAATGTAGGCCGCAGCATTCACAGTGGTCCCGTGTTCAGCAAAGTCCACCAATAAAATACCGTGCATATCCCAGAACATTGTCACAAGCACTTTCCTGGCAGATTGAGTCACTTTGAATTTTTTCTTTACTGGGGAACCAGCATGTTTCCACTCCATTGATGCCTGCTTTGTTTCGGGCGGTGTAGTGGTACGCCCACGACTCATCACCTGTGACGATTCCTTCCAGAAAGTCATGTCCTTGTGCGGTGTACCGCGTTAAGTGGTCCAAGCTTGCCATCATTCGCTGGCCCTTGTGGTCGTCTGTCAGGTTCTTAGGCACCCAGCGAGCACTAACTTTACGGAATTTCAAATTTTCATGAACTATATCATCGTACACCGCACCATAGGAAATGTTGAACTTCTGCGATAAGGCTCGCAGTTGCACACGCCGGTCGTTCAGAATTGCCGCCTCAATGCCTCTGACATTCTGCGGGATTGCTGCTGTTGTCGGCCGGCCGGAGCGTGGCGAATCACTAAGGTTCACGCGTCCCTCTTGGAAGAATGTGCACCACCTGGAGACATTGCTACGGTCCATACAATCATCCCCATACACGCCACGCATGTCCCTGTGAATTTCACTGGGTTTATGCCCTTTGGCCCACAAAAATCGAACAACACTTCTCTGTTCCTCACAGGTGGACGACTGTAGCATGCGCGCCATCTTTGTTGCATAGTTCAAGCTTCTCTCGCAAGAGGTGCACCTGAGAAAAAAATACCATCTGTAGTGAAAACTTCAAACTATACCTCTGTGAAATTTCAACATTCTAGCTGCAATACCAAGGCAGAAAAAAATTATTGTGCGTTACTTTCCGATTATTATTATTATTATTATTATTATTATTATTATTATTATTATTATTATTATTATTATTATTATTATTATTATTATTATTATTATTATTATTTCAAGAGTGCACACTCTTTAAGATGGAATTCGTAAAATTTGCTACTTTACATCACTCATAACACAACCTTCCACTATTATAACATTACATTATCTTCACTTCTAGGATCTGGAACCACCTACAAGAAGTCATTATTAGTATGTTTTTAAAACACTTAATTCTCTTTCTCTGTAATTGGTTTTTCAGCAGATTTTTTTTTCGTTCCTTAAATAATATTATTGATTCATTTTAATTTCAGTTTAATTTGTGAAACATGTTATGACCTTACCCATTCTTTTCTTTTTTTTGTATTGAATATTATTTGCACTAGTTGAGAAAAAGAGGTCTTATATTTTAACTATCCCTCCGTCCATAGTAATTCTGCCCGAGGGAAGGTCTTTCACTGCAATCATAGCATTTTTATGCTATGCTTGCAGCTTTACTAGGGAAATGTAGGTGTGATAGCTTCCCGTTGCTTTCCACACCGGTGAAGTATGATGATGATGATGATGATGATGATGATAATGATAAGGATGATGATGGCCATATGATTTCAGGGACCGTTTGGGCCTTAAAGTTTTCCTGACATTTGTCTTACAGGTGAGGAAAAACCCCGATAAAGACCTCACCCAGAAAAACTGTCCCGACCGGGGATCGAACCCGGGCCCGCTGTGTGACAAGGCAGCACGCTACCTCGAGATCACAGCGGTGAACTAATAACATATGATGTTGGTTATAATATACAGTTTGATGTGTTTCATTTTGTTCTCCACTAGGGTGTATTCTTACAATATTGCGATCCAATTTGGCGAAAAATAATATGATCAAGTTGCAGTGAATAAACAAATGACACATAACCACACATTTTTGTTTTCAAACATCGCCGTTTATATTTCATAAATAATTATTTTAAAATAGTGGGAACTATTTAAATAATTATTTTGGAGTAAACAGCTTAATGTTATTATTTAAATAGTTCTAACAAATTCCAATCTGCGTTTCTAAATCCTCTAGATAAATCCACTCCTCACTTCGTGAGTCGTGAATTTATCGATGATTTGGAAATCACTCGTCACATTACTTATGAATAAGCTTTAAGTGGAAAAAAATCGACTATTTTGCTTAAAATCTTAAAATACTTATAATTATAAATTTCCCACAAAATTAACATCCTATTAAATATTCATTGTGTCCACCGCTGTGGTCTCGAGGTAGCGTGCTGCCTTGTCACGCAGCGGGCACGGGTTCGATCCCCGGTCGGGGCAGTTTTTCTGGGTGAGCTTTTTATTGGGGGTTTTCCTCACCTGTAAGACAAATGTCAGGAAAACTTTAAGGCCCAATCGGTCCCCGAAATCATGTGGCCATCGCAATCATCATCATTCGTATTCATCTTAGATTAAGTTTAGGATTAGGGACTCTCCTGGCGCACCACTATCATCATCATCACCCATCATATCATCGGGGCAACGTAACCCCGCCTTCCAGGCGCCCCAACCTTAGAAGTTGGTTACAAGAACGCCATGCCAGGAGAGAAACCAAGAATGTCGAAAGATAACTTGGGGCATTTGCAAAAAAAAAATCATTGAATGAATTAGAAATAAGTGAAGTTAAAAGAAACCTTACTATGACTACTCACATAAAATGATGTTGAATTATTTCAGGATGTTTATTAAAATTAATACGTCCAAATTATTAATCAATGTATGTTATATAACTAATCCTTATTATAATTCTCTCCCCCTTTCTTAACCTTAGTTTAACCTCTGCCAACAGGGAGAGGATTTGAAACTCTGGATCACACGCTTTTTTTAACACGTAAGGACATGGAGGGCCTCCTCGAATGAGTGATCGGCTCAATGCCAGGGCCACCTCGAGTCAACATGAACTTTTATCACAAGACACAGCATTCGCTCACATATTGACACTAAAAAAATCGAATATGATATGAGTGATTATGATGGCCAAATTATATTCAGGAACCATGTTTCTGACATTTGTCTTACAGGTGATAAAACCCCCGAAAAATCTCACCCAAGAGACTTTTTCCGACCTGAGCGTACTGAGCTCGATGCAACGAAGTTGTTACCCGTAAGTGCAGTTATTGACGGAGGGCACTGCAGTCGTGTTTATGCAGGAATAGAACACGTGACACTGCTATCTATGAGTGCAGAGGGGAATGGGACGTGGGACGCTGACAGTGTACACTGCTTTATATGACGTCACGTGTGCAACAAATAGAGCTTCGTAATTCTTCCGCCTGCAGAGACATTTTGAATGACTATTTAACTCATGCCCCAAATGGGAGTCAATGACCAATCACGTTTCAATGATTTCTGTTTTACAACCAATCAGAGTCGTGTTTCACGAAATATTTATCAGTGTTATATTTACCATATTAAAGAAAGCTCCTCCTTTTTAATATTCTGAACAGGTCTGACCATTATTTTGCAGTGACTGAGCGAACAAGAAATACGGCTACCAGATTGTATATATAGTGCATAGATGTCAACACATCCCACAAGCAGGAGTTAATATATAAACATTTGTAGCAATTTATTATACCACCAAAAAAAGAAACCACTGTTTGCACTTTCTTAAATGTATTTTTTCCCAGGTAATAATCCAGAAAAATGTAATTGTCATATTTACATCACACGACATCAGAAATGAATTAATATACAGTTTGATGTGTTTCATTTTTTCTCCACTAGAGAGCATTCTTACAATATTGCGTTCCTTTGGCAATAAATAGTATGATCTGGTTGCAGTGATAAACAAAAGAAGCAGATGAAGCGTACTCATTTGTTTTCAAACATCGCCGTTTATATTAAATATATAAATATTTTAAAATAACTATAGTTAAATAATGATTTGTGAGTAAACAGCTTAATTTTATACGTTAAGTAGTCCTAACAAATGCCACTCTTGATTTCCAAATTCTCTAGATATATTCATTCACTCCTCACTTCGTGAGTCGTGAATTTATCGTTAATTTGGAAATCACTCGTGGCGTTACTTATGAATAATATCTCGAGACCATAACAGTGACTCTTATTATTATCATTTCAACAATACTAATTTCATATTTAATTACTTTATACGAATATTCATCATTGTTCACAAAAAGTTAGGATTTTTTATGTATTATTAAATATAAGATTTTTTTTTAATTTTAATGCCACCACGTTGTCATTTCGACATTCTGGTATTCTCTCCTGGCATGGCGTTATGGTAACACACTTCTCAGGTTGGGGCGCCAGGAAGTTAGAGTTACGCTGTCCCGATGATATATGATAGGTGACGATGATGGCAATGATGCGCCAGTAGAGGTCTTAAACCTAAACTTAATGAATATGTTAATGATGATAATTATGGTCAGATGACGTTCGGGGACCGTTTGGGCCTTAAAGTTTCCTGATATTTGCCTTACAGGTGGGGAAAAGCCCCGAAAAAAACCATCACCCAAGAAACTTGTCCCGATCGGGGATCGAACCCGGGCCAGCTGCATGACAAGGCAGAAAACGCTACCTCGAGATTACAGAGTGGGCATGAAAGTTTAGATTGTAATACAGATAGTATACCGGTATATTATTCAACCTTTTGTATGTGAAATCAAGATAAAATTGAGTCACAAGTGTAACTTCTCATTATACTATTCAAACTCCGCCATGGCCGGTCCCAAGCCCGGATGAGAAAGGAGGAGGGGGAGGAGTAACAACCTCGTAAAAAACCAGGGTTCAGTTGGCTCCGACTGATAGTACTCTGTAAGGGCCCCTAGCCAGGGTTATGGTGAAGACCTCAACGGCAGATTCGGCGCAGAAGGAGTCGTTCGTCACGGCGGATCTGGCGGAAGTGGCAACCCTCTAGATGGGGTTAGTACATCCAGAAGCTGGACCTAAAGCTTTGAGGTGGCAGCCCCACCAATGGTCTACTGTGCATAGCGTTGGTACCGCGATCAGAGGAAAACATATTACTCGTACTCTTCACAATGGAAACTCGGACGGACTTAACCAAAGACGACCTCAGCGTAGAATTAAGGACAAACGATTTGGTATAAAGTGGAACAGGCAACTCTTGCCTAAACCAGGAAGTGAAGAAGAACTGTATGTCAAACCAAAAAAATAGCGATTCGTAAGTCTAATTTCTCATTATACAACTATTCACCATGAGGAAGAAGTTTGAGAAGAGCAAAGAAAAGATTCAAAGAGCAACAATTTGGAGCCGGAACAGGCTAGTAAATAAGCCTAAACCGTGAAGAAGAAGAAGAAGAAGAAGACTATGTAAAAATCTTACCTCTTAAGTGCATAAACAATTTGACTCTAAGAGTATTCATAAAATTATGGCAGTGCCTGTCTTAATATATGCAAGTGAAAATTGGACCCTTAACCGTACAGAGAGAAGAAAAATAAAAAAACTGCAGAAATTAAGTTCTTACGTTCAGTAGCTGGTGTGACAATTTTGAACAGAAAAAGAAATGAAGATATTACAAAAGACTTAAATATTTTTAATTTAATAAATATAATTGACAGTATGAGAAACAACTGAAATATGAACATGTTAAAATAATGCCTACAGATAGAATCCCTCAGCTGTTATTAAAGTACAAACCAATAGGACATAGAAGTGTTGGACGCCCATTTACTAGACGGGAAGATTCATTAAATCCCACTTGATGTGAAAACAGGTCAAAAGGCCTAATTTCATGAAGTAAAAGAAGAAGAAGAAAAATACGAGTTTTCATTAGGCCTACTTGAAGTTCTGAACGTAACTGAATATTTTTTTTCTTCAGAAAAAATCATTTGTGAAGGGCACGCCGTAGCATAGTGGTTAAGGAACTGAGCTACAAGCCGGAGGGTCGAGGGTTCAAGTCCCGTTGGGGTCAGGATTTTTAAACTGACCCAAACCCTCTGGCGGCACTATGGCCCTGGGGTCGACTCAGCCTCTAACGGAAATGAGTACCAGACTTTTGTTCTGGGGGTAAAGGCGGCCGTCACGCAGGACTGACAACCCGGCTGACATAAAGTGCCGATTGTCTAGAAAATGTGGGAGCCTTAACCTCCTACTACGCCAAGGGCGTCCGGGTCTGTTGTGAGATCACTTTACTTTACTTTATAACTATTTCAGTTTAACTTTAGATAATTTGTAATACCAAACTCTTATTTACATTAACCCTTAAATTGGCAAGACACTATCTACCTACCAGTAGGAATTGTTGGATGCGGCCCTGAGTGGGCGGCTACAACATCCCTTTCGGGTGAACAATACATTTATTTATGTCACCTGCGGGTTCCAAGCCTTCGCCTTTTAGTCCCGCTAACTTTGAATTGAAGGTCCCAAATATGAAGGTCAAAAAGTGTATTAAATCATGATCCAAGAAGAGTAGTGTTAGATGATTAATTATTTTGTACTTTGATTTCTCGCGGCATTTATTTAAATGTGGCGGATCCCAGTGAAAACGAAATCAACCATAACTGATATCATTAGGTATACTGTGTAATTCGACACACGTTTATATTCTTCTGTTTTATTTACAATATTAAATACACTAAACCAATTGTTGTATCCTGTAGGATACATCGCCAATTTAAGGGTTAAAAGAGTTGTGACAACGGATTTTTAAGATTATTTTAAATGTTTTATTTCATATTGTGTCGAATTTCATTATTTCTCCTTCTTCTTCGGCTTTCCCCCACTTATAGGTTTGCCGTCTTCAGTTTCCATTTATTTCCATCATTCCAATCTCCTTCTTCCAAATTCCTATCATTCGTTATAGTTCTGACATAGGTTTTCCATTTCCATCTTGGTCTGCCACGTTTGTTTCTTCCAGGGTGTGACCATTGGTCATCTTTCATTTTCCAATCTTTGTACATGGCCATACCATTGAAGTGTTTGATTTTCAATCCTCTTACAACAGATGTGGTGACATTCATTTCTCTCCAAAGGAATTCATTTCTTATTTTATCCTGCCTTGTTTTTTTGCAGGCTCCTTCCTTAAATTATCAAATTCAACTGTTCTAATTTTATTATTTTGTAATTCCGTCAAAGGCCAAGTTTCACATCCATATGACAAAATAGTCTGTATTATGCTCTTATAAATTTTCATTTTAATTTCCTTTGAAATAGTTTTGTTCCAAATTATTCCATGTAATGTCTCAGTTGCATTTTTTGTCATTACAATTTTAGTCTGAGCATCTCTTTCACAGGTACCTAAACTTGTAATTATTGATCCAATATAAAGTAAGTAAAGTGATCCCACAACAGGCCCGGAGGCCCTTGGGGTAGTAGGAGGTTGAGGCTCCCACTTTTTCTAGACAATCGACACTTTATGTCAGCCGGGTTGTCAGCCCTGCATGACGGCCGCCTTTACCCACAGAACAAGCGTCTGGTACTCATTTCTGTTAGAGGCTGAGTCGACCCCAGGGCCATAGTGCCGCCAGAGGGTTTGGGTCAGTTTAAAAATCCTGACCCCAACGGGACTTGAACCCTCGACCCTCCGGCTTTTAGCTCAGTGCCTTAAGCCCCTTATTGATCCAATATATTTTTTAAAAATTCTTTTTTTTTTTCCTGTTTCGAGTATGATGTCATCCACATACTTTCCAAAACACATATATTCCGTTTTCTGTAAATTTATAGTCAGTCCCCATTTTTTTATATTCTTCCATTAGTTTATTTATCATATATTTCATATCATCTTCATCCCCTGCAAAACATAGTTGATCATCTGCAAACAACAATGAATGTAGTACTTTTCCTCCCATAGGAATACCATTTCAGAACATTTATACCATAAGTTAAGAACCTGATCTAAATAAATGTTAAGAAGAATTGGTGAGAAACTGCATCCCTGCTTAAGGCCTTTATTCACTGTGTATTCCTCTATTAATTTATTCTGCATTTTTACTTTAGCTTTTGTATTACTATAGATCCTCTTAACAACATTAATCCATTTATCACATTTCAATATTATATTATCATTATTTCAATAAATAAATATTAGTACGTATTTAACAACTGATACAAACAGACATTTTTTAGGTATATTCATAATGTATTGGTCTCCAAGTAACATAAGTATTAGGAGTGGTATTTAAAATTAAAATAAAAGTAGAAGTAAAACAATATAAATAACCAAAATTATGTTAACAAAATATTAAGCATTACATAAACTCACAGCTATAAAACTTTATAATCAGATATTTGCAACATTATTATACAGGCTGTCCCATTCAAACCTCCCACATTTTAATTAATCATAACTAATAAAGTGTGCGAAATTATGAAATGAGGCCCGTATTAAACGAAACAGAAACTCAAAGAATTTTCATTGTCACACACTAAAACACCACTATATGTGCACTATAAGTAGCATGAACAATATCAAGTCTGTATTTGATTTCGTGCCACATTCTGTCCAACATGTCTATTGAACTGCCGGGAAGCTTTTTGTGGACTTCTCTAAAATCCTGTTTTAATATATTCAATCTTGTATTCTTAAACACGTGTACGAACACCTCCTGATTATTTTTTAACGCTTCCAATCGCCAGAAACTTCTCAAGCCATGCCTTAATGGTCTTCCTATCAGGTGCACTTCCTCCATATTCTCTCCGGTAATTTCTTTGCACTGTAATTATTGACTTCGTCTCTGCATACCAGAAAATAGTTTGTGCTCGTTGCTGAAGAGTCGCCATTTAGTTTTATGTCATTATTGTCCAACATGCGACAGATGAATTAACTGCAACAATGAAAACAAACATTCTTTGAGTTTACCTTTCTTTTAATACCAACTTCATTTCATCATACCACATATTTTGAGAGTAATGATTAATTAAAATGTGGGAAGTTTGAATGGAACACCCTGTAATTTACAACATGTGACGCGATTTTTTTTTAAGTTCCAATCATACACCATGCGCATGCGCCAATAAACGAAGCGGTTTACACTATGGAATCACGGGATGCAACCAACGTATAACACGATATTTAACAAAACTAAAAGCTAACATAACGCAATTTAAGTACTCTAACCTGAGAAAGACCAACCTAAAAGCAAACCAATGCTATTTAAGCACTCTAACATGAGAAAGAATGCAACACCCAAAAATAAATACTAAGTTTCGAAATTCTGAAGTGTATGTGTACTGTTAGCAACAGGTTCAGATGAGAACCCAGCAGAACGGATAAAATCAGGGGGAGAAAAATTGATGGTCAGGAACTACGCCAGTTGCTTAGTATGATTTGCGAAAAAATAAGAATAGATTATCGCACCAATCTACAAGAAAGATAAAACTGATTGAAACTGCTACAGGGGCATCTCATTACTTTCAACTTCTTACAAAATTCTAACAAATATGTTAGTAAGCAGACTTACTCCTTATATTGATGAGATTCTAGGAGATCATCAATGTGCATTTAGAAGAAACGTGTCTACAACATATCAATATTTTAGCTTAAGACAGGTTTTAGGAAATAATTGGGAATATAATGGTACTGTACATCAACTAAACGTAGACTTCAAAAAGGCATACGATTCAATTAAGATGGAGAAGTTATCCTGCTGGAGTTCGGAATTCCTAAAAAGTTAGTTAGACTTATACGAATGTGTCTAAATAGCACAAAGAGTAGGGTTCGGTAGGCAAACAGACTGAGATACTTCTGAAATCCACAATGAGTTGAAGGAAGGAGATTCACTATCTCCTCTACTATTTAATTTTGTACTAGAGTATGCCATTAAATCTTTAGAGAATGAAGAAGGCCTACAACTCAATGGTTGTAATAAACTGTTAGTTTATGTTGATGATGTAGTACTATTGGACGACAGCGAGGCCAACACGCACACACTATTGAGTAACACTAAGGCATTAGGACTGGAAGTAAATATCAATAAAACTATAAATATATGGTCACACGTAGAAATGCATTATATAATGGAAATGGACAGCTAATGACAAATGAGGGAAATTTTGAGGAAGTGGCTGAATTCAAATACCTAGGAACAATAATTACAAATAGGAACGAGATGCACAAAGAAATTAAACATAGGCTAAATTCTGGAAATGCGTGCTATTATGTATTGGAGAAACTTTTTTGATGTCCCAACTCCTTTCAAAAAACGTTAAACTGAAAATATATAAAACTGTTATTCTACCAGTTATAATATATGGATGTGGAACACGGATTCTTACTTTAAGGAAGAAAAGGAGATTACGAGTATTTGAGAAAAAACCTTAGGAAAATATTTGGACCAGAGATGAACTGACAGGTGAATGGAGAAGACTACTTAACAATGAATTACATGACCTTTATAGGAAGCCAGTTAAGTCTCGTAGACTGCGATGGACAGGACATGTGGCACGAGTGGGGAATGAAAGACGTGCATGGAAGCTTCTTCTTAGGAAAACCAGAGGTAAAACGCCCAGTTGGGAGATCAAGAATAAGGTGGGAAAATAACTTTAACCTTGATTTGAGGTAAGTACGAGTAGATTATACAGGGAATGATTGGAAAGCATTAGCTCAGGATAGGGATGTATACGCGCGGTCATGAACCTACGGATTCGATACTATCAGCGAGTTAGCTAGTTACGTGTACAGTTAATTATTACATACTCTATGTTGACTGCACTGGAACATGTCTTTATGGTTTCATAGAATATTAGTTAAGATCAATATGGCTGCCGCGTCTTCATGCTACGTATGTAGTTAAATATCATAGAAAAAATATTAAAATATTCGTTATAAAAAATGTAAAAGTCAATGTAAAAGGTGGAAGAGAAAAATTTAAAAATGAAACTGTAAGAATAAAATTTTGCAGAAGTTTATGAAGGAATTATAAAAGTCGCGTGACAGATTGTAAAGGTTTGCCCATTTGTTAATTGAACTAATCATCCTCTCGACATGTTGCAAAATCTATGCAAAAATACCATCTAGAAGAATCGGAAAGATAAGTGATGAAATTATTTCAAATGATCAGCATGGATTTAGAAAAGACCGCTCTATAATTGACTATTTTTTTTCGCTCCAACAGTTGATTGAAACACACATATTGTTTATCGACTATGAGAAGGCATTTGATAAAATTCTACGCTCTAAATTATGGGTATATTAAAAAATAAAGGATATCCTCCTCATCTAATTAAAGCTATAAAAAGTTTATATGAAAATACAAAAATTCGTATAGATAAAGGAAATGTTACTGGAAAAACTTACATTGAAATCAACAATGGACTTGGACAAGGTTGCCCTCTTTCGCTAATACTTTTTAATATTATATTTAGATGTCATTAGTACATGGCAAACTTCTTTAGATGAACATTTTATAATAAACAGAATGAAAATGAACTGTTTTCATTCGCAGATTCCAGATCATTGTAGCTTCCTCAGAAGACAACTCAACTACAAAAATAAACGTACAAATTATCGAAACTAATGAAAGATTATAATCTGAAGATATCAACAGAGAAAACAAAGCCAATGGCATTTATTGGAACTCGCATAAAATGACAAAAATTGTAATTGGAGCAAACATCTTTGAACAAGTAACTTGTTTTAATTATCTGGGATGTATGTTATCGTACCTGCAAAATTGGAGCATAATTCAACAGATATGTGGTTCAATAAGAAGATATTTGAGAAATAAGACCACAAGAGAAATTCAATTGAAATCTTACAAAACAGTAGCCGTTCCAACGTTAACATGCGGTTCTGAGACTTGGCCTTTAACGATTTCTGATAAACATCAAATTGAGACAATAGATATGAGTTTCCCGAGATCCGTTGCCGGTGTATCTTCAAGAGACCAAACCATAAATCAAGATATCAGAGATGAATTACAAATATATAATATAAACGAGAGATATTTAATATGTTTTTATAAATATTATTCCCTGAGAGTAGTTTAATAATAATAATAATAATAATAATAATAATAATAATAATAATAATAAAAATAACAACAAGAATTAATAATAATCTCAGTCTGAGATAACGATTAATTGTTGTTGTAATCATTATAAATACATACAGAAATAAATGTATATACAGAAATAAATGTAAATGATCGAACATGTACAAAGAATGCCAAACAATCGTATATGAAAACTGAAGACCGAAGAAATGTAGGAAGATCGAAACGACGTTGGTAGGACGATCTGTAACATATTGTGCAGCGGGGAGCGGAACAGGTCAATAGGCCCATACCTTGAAGATGATGGTGGTGATGATTATTCTCTCGACACAATGTTTATTGTGTCAATTCAGCTCCTGCAGAAATTGAGAAAATAAGTAGTAGGCGTATGTTTTGGAGCTAAAAATGGCCGTTATGCAGAGCTGACAACCCAGCTTCACTCATGTCAATTACTAGAAAGATAAGAGTCTTAAACTCCAAATAACACTAGCACCTACAAGACCTAGAATGGAATATTTTTTGTTAGTGGAATCATGAGAAGACGTTTTAAGGTAACAGCTTTAACCTTCTTCTACCCGAAGCACCTCCTAATACATGTAATGGAATCACTTTTTGTTAGTGAAATCATGAGAAGACGTTTTAAGAATATTCCTGTTCAATTTTTGCTGTGTTTAGACTGTCTCCCTATATCATATCTGCAAGGGAAAAAAAGAGAGGCAATTTACCCGTGCATCGCTACGTTCTCGGTCTCTGTCCCACCCACACAGACAAACATTATTATTTCCTCCAGCAGGGATGAAATGGACACTACATCCCTATGTCCGAGCTCGTTTAAATAACCCTTAAGGAGACGTATTTTTATGAGATTTTTACTTCCACTTCACAAAGTATACAATATTCTACCTCCATGCTAAAAAAAAAAACTATAGCAAAACGAAACAACGTTCTTATTTCATGTTTTCTTTGCATATACTCGTATAATATTTATCTTTTGTTACTCTGTGCTTCATTAAATATTCTAATTACAACACATTTTATATATATTTATTTAATCAGAATGGTTGTTACCAGTCGTATTCAAACATTTTTTAAAAATTTCTAAACATAAGAAATATAATCGAGAGTATGTTTATTTTGTATTAAAATTTTCCTAATGGGAGTTATTGTTCTTATTGTCCTTTAACTGTCCCTTATTAGGTATACAATATGAAATCGAAAGACAGGAACATTTCTTGTCATCTGGTCATCCTAGAACTTATCGGAGGCCACTTATGATAAATGATTGCAGCAACAATCATCGTGATTATTCCATTTATACCGATGGCTCTCGTATCTCTGGAATGGAGGACCATAACTATCTAGCTGGATGTGCTTTTGTGGTATTTAATAATGAAGTTGAGATCTTTCTACAAAGAATACCTACCAGCTTGCTTCCAAATCTACGACTTTTCAAGCAGAGCTTTTAGCTCTACTGCAAGCTGTGGAATGGGTTAAAGCCATCAACAAGTCTTCTTGTATC
Organism: Diploptera punctata; assembly: GCA_030220185.1. Classification (NCBI taxonomy): domain Eukaryota; kingdom Metazoa; phylum Arthropoda; class Insecta; order Blattodea; family Blaberidae; genus Diploptera; species Diploptera punctata. The sequence continues at coordinate 195,708 of JASPKZ010005285.1, read as the reverse complement.
TATAGTGACTCCCAGGCAGCACTTTCCGCTATCAATGACAGAGTCAACCGTCACCCGATTGCAAGCTCCATAAGAACAAAATTAAACCAACATCTCGGACATATTTGCCTAGGCTGGATTAAAGGACATGCTGGAACTACAGGAAATGAACATGCAGATTTTCTTACCAAATCAGCTGCTAATTCAAATGTGGATTACTTTTGAGACTCCTTCTGTCCTCTATCATATATTAAAGAAGTATTAAACAATTATCGGTTACAAAATTGGAATGCTGAGTGGTTAAACGGTATTAATGGTGCTTTGGCGAGAACAGTATTTTCCCCAACTGTTTTTGACCGAATAAAGTGCAAATATGTAGAACAAAATTTTGTATTAACACAATTTATGACTGGACACGGTAAATTTGGACATTATCTGGAACGATTAAAATAAGTACAGATACCTGTATTTGCAAAAACTCTAGTCAGACAAAATCATATCTGTTATTTGAGTGTCCCGCATTTGATTCCAAAAGACATGAATTTATTAAAAAATGAAGTTATAGATTTCAACTGCCTTTGTCAAATATTTTATGTAAGAAGTGTTGCTATAGAAAGCTGTGTGACTTTATCCATCATATTTTTAAGAAACTTTGAGTTAGTTTTTTTTGGGGGGTTTCTTAATTAATGTATTTATTTGTTCCATCCATAGTAATTCTGTCCGAAGGCAGGTCCTTCACTGCAATCATAGCATTTTCATGCTATGCTTGCAGCTTCACTAGGGAATTGTGTAGGTCTGGTAGCTTCCCGTTGCTTATTTGTTCATATTACGTTATTATGTAACGCTAGAAATTAACCATACTCTAAATTTCTGTAAATAATTAATTAATTGTATTGTAACTAAAACCCTAACATGCCGGATGGCGAAATATGGTTCATATTATTGGAGATTCAATAAAAAAATATGGGTATACAATAAGGTGTCCCATGCCTCCAAGGGTCTATGGAGGTACGATCTATTCTATCGGGTGAGAATTTAAACTCTGGAACACAGTCTTTTTTTTTATCGCAAAAGGACAGGGACGACCTCCCCATCTCAGTGGTCAATTAAATGCTAGGTTCACATTTCAGATATTATCATTTAAAACAAGGCACTATTAACTCATATATTCATGCGTTATTCTTACGATATCAATTATCGTGATAATCAGAAGATGCTCGGAGACTCTTCGTATTTGGACTTTAAAGTTTTTTTTTTCAGGTGAGGTAAATCCCTGATATTAACCTCGCCTATGAAATAATCGTGATCGTACCCGTACCAACTGTGCCTGAGTGAATAACTTTTTTTATTTATAAAAAATATGATGTTATAATTAGCGGTACGTGAAGTAAAATCGAATGTGTATTTATTTTGTTAAAAGTTTCATAGTCCCTTTCTAATCATTGGATATCAATATAGGTAAAAACTATTTTTATAAAAAAACATTACATTGAAAATATATATAACTGTTATTCCCCCAGTTATATTGATTCGACGAAAAATTGACTCTTTCTTTAACGTAGGATAAAATATTACGAATAATTGAGAATAAAGTTCTTAGGAAAATGTTTGGACCAAAGAGAGAGATGAATAGACAGGTGAATGGAGAATACTACTTAACAGTGAGTTATATCAGCTTTAGGGGATACCAGATATAATAAGAAGAGTTATGTCTCTTAGACTGCGATTGGCAGGACATCAGGCACGATTGGGGAATGAAAGAGAGGCATAGAAACTCCTTGTAGGAAAACCAGAGGGAAATCTTCCGTAGGCAGGCCAATAATGAGGTCGAAGAATAATATTAACCGTGATTTTAAAAAAATATTATACAGGGGATGTTTTGAAAGCATTAGCTCAGGATAGGGATCATAGAGAGCTTATGTCCGCACGGCCATGAACCTGTCAGTGAGTTAGTCAATTAGTTAGTACATTGATCATGAACATTATTAATCAACTTTTAAATATCGTAACGAATGTTTTAACCGAACAACAAAATTTATTGATGCAGAAAAATAAAATATAAATGTTTCTCGGTCTTCAAAGTAACTGTAAACACAGTTTTCCCCAAATTTTACAAGTTGAAAAATTCCATTGTATTAGTTCTCTACTCCAGCTGACACTGGTTCATTGCTTTCTAGGCTTCTCTTAATGGAAATAAATGTTATGGTGTAAACTATTTTTTTTCTGTAAAACTTTACTATATGACGTGGGACAATGGAGTAATCTTTCTGTATTTTCAAGTTAAATTTTCTGAAATATTGTCACTATTGGGAAATTAAACATTACCATGAAATTCCATTCAATGTTCCTAGATGGATTGCATACAAAAATATGTCATGTATGCTATGGTTGCAAATTTTACGTGAGATTTGTAGAAGTAATTTTATACTTAACACTTCAAAGAAATAATATGTTTTTAAGCAATAGATACAGAAATATTGAAGTTTCTTAAATATTACAAATGTACCATGTGTCTTCACTAAATATAATGTGGCCACACATGGAAATGCATTATTGAATGAGGATAGACACTTAACAACGAAGAAAATTTTGAAGAAGTGACAAAATTCAACTACATATTTATGAAATATGTTTAGAAACAAGAACGAGGAATATAAATAAATTAAACACATGATCAAATCTGGAAATGCTGAAAATTCGTGTTATTAAGCATTACAGGAGTCTTATCATCCCCACTTCTTCAGTTAAATTAGTAGTAGTAGTAGGACTTTATTAGACAAAAAGTAAGATATTTACAATATTATTTACAAATATGGGTCGCACGAGCAGTAAGCCGTACGTGCTGTTGACAGTCCGTTACAATAAAGTAATAATTGGTACTAGTGTAAAGAAAAATAAACAAAAACAGCAATAACATTACAATTACATAAAGAAAACACAATAAAAATATTACCATTAAATAATAACACAATAGCATTATACACTAAAAACATTAACATTACAATTACATAAAGAAAACACAATAATATTACAATTAAGTAATAACACAATAGCAATAACATTACAATTACATAAAGAAAACACAATAATAATATTACAATTAAATAATAACACAATAGCATTATACACTAAAAACATTAACATTACAATTACATAAAGAAAACACAATAATATTACAATTAAGTAATAACACAATAGCATTATACACTAAAAAAATTAACATTACAATTACATAAAAAAAACACATTAATATTACAATTAAATAATAACACAACAGCATTATACACTAATTAATTTATATATAATTGTTAATAATTAATGGTATTGCATTTTGATAACATATATTTATTCATGAATGAGTGTTGTCCTTATTTTTCGCGTTTTGTCCAGAAATTTACCGAGGTTTATCCAATTTTCTGGATTTACCAATAACTCGTAGCATGCCAATCTTTCCCGATTTGAATTTAGAAATCATTCCGGTAATAACTGACGTCTCCAATATTCTAAATCATTACATTTTCCTAATATATGTATCTCATCTTCAAAGTTCCCGCACATTGGACATATTCGCATATCGTGATCGTCGCTAATTTTTAGAAATTTCCATGCCCCTAGCCTAAACCAAGCAAGCCCTGATCTCTCCTTAAATTCTAGGTTGAGTATATACGATTCTTTTCCCTAGACGTGTTTTAGGTCTCTTTGTAAACACAGTGAGCGTTTTCCTGTACATTCGGCGAAGGTATCTTGTTGGTTTACATCTAAGTACCTCCTCCTTATTTTTCTCCACACGTCAGTTAAATTGTACAAATGTGCTTGTATGTTGGGGAGCCCTTTTGGAATGGCATCCATCTTCAGCATTTTTATCTAATAAACTTACCGCATCTTTCGATAATTTAGAAGAGAGGGTTGTATTCTTTTGTTATGTTTTAGTTTAGCATTCATCTGTTTTAGCTTATTTTAAAATTTCAATCTGTTTTTGAAAATATTAATTTTATTGGTAATATATTTTTATGTTTTATCGAAAGCCTGCTATTAATTGTATCTATTTGCTGGCCTGCTTCTATGATATAATATGCTATCAATAATACATAACGTATACAATAATATTAAAATAAATCATACCTATAAATCTACCACAACCTGCTCTACAAAATCGTCACAACACGAATCAGTACTTGAATAAACGACGCTGGTGTGGAAAACAGACCTGAAGAGCGTCCGCAATTTAAAATTATAGTTGAGAACGATTTTGACAGTCAGGTAGGTTTGTACAATTTAACATGACCTCAACGGTGAACAAAAATGAATCTTTGATCCCAAAATATAATAAAAAAGTAAATAACACGCCGATTATTCCTGTTATATTCACATAGATTCAATCACGGTCTCTTACTTTAAAGGAGGAAAAAATATTACTAGCATTTGAAAAAGTGCTTAAGATTTTTTTGACTAAAGAGAGAGAATACGTGTAAATGAGCTAAATGCTGTTTATAGGAAACAAGATGTCAAAAGAACAATTAAATATCGTAGACTGCGATTGGCAAGATACGTGGCATGAATGGGAGAACGGAAGATGGGCACGTAAACATCTTGTAGGAAAACATAAAGAAATGCGTCCTGTAGCAAGGGTAAGAATTATGTGGTAGTGTAACATCAACCATGATTTTAAACATGTGAATTGTACAATGAGAGATAGTAAAATATTACCTTGCAGAATGGGATATGTATAGAAAGGTTATCTCCGTGCGGTCATTCTATGGTGACAGTGAGATAGTAAATTAATTATCATCTGTCTTTTATTTACAATCTGACGCACTTTTTAATGTGTCACACGTAGTTCCTCATCTACAGAATGATGTACCACCGAACATTCTCAATTAAATTAAGTTTGGGTCTCTTTACTTGTCAACGAAATTTTTGAGGAAATGTAAAAATTAGAGTCTGTCAAGTGCACATTTACTCCCGTTCGAATATAGCTCCCCAAGTTTCCCAATCTCGTTGCTTCTGCGAAGGCACTTGGCATGGGAAAGGAATTCAAAACGCTTGCGCGGGAATAGAATCCAAGCGGGAGCAACCGGGAGTCCCTTTGGATCAGATTTCCCGTGAGTAATGAACAGTGTTCATAAGTAAAAGGAAGCATACAATGATTGTGAAAGCTAAAGAGTATGTATTATATAAATTTTCTGATTGGACCTAAATTCTGCAAGATCTTGAACATAAGCCTGTAAAAATAATGTGAAAAAATGAATTAATTATGTACTTAGTACTGTAAATAATATTCCGATAATACTAAATGTGTGTTTACAATTTATACCAATTTATTTCCAGGCGAAATTGTAAAGAAAATTATAAATTATTATATTTCCTTTCATCTAATACAAATTATTTCATCTAAATACTAATATGAGACAATAAATAGTATGGAATAACTTATTATTTATATAAAATGGTTAAATGGTCAATTTATTGCACATTAATTGAATTTCCGCCGTTTATAAAAATATAAATATCAGCATACTAATATTTTCAAGCAATAGTCTTAAAATTATATATCTTTTTAAGTCCAGGGAGTAACTACACTTTGAGAAATTTATCTCAAACAAAAGGATTCTTTTTAAAAATATGATAAATCTATTATTTTTCAATTACAGTATATCAAACTGAGACCTGAAATTCAGTTTAAGTGTTAAGTGCACCATGACGGTTCTCAATAAAAAAAATTGTAGATGCGAATTCACTTCATATATATATATATATTTATCCAAAGTAATTCTGCCCGAAGGCAGGTCCTTCACTGCAATCATAGCATTTTCATGCTATGCTTGCAGCTTTACTAGGGAATTGTAGGTGTGGTAGCTTCCCGTTGCTTTCCACACCTGTGAAGGATGATGATGATGATGAAGATGATAATGATAAGGATGATGATGATGGCCATATGATTTCGGGGACCGTTTGGGCCTTAAAGTTGTCCTGACATTTGTCTGAGAGGTGAGGAAAAACCCCGAGAAAAACCTCACCCAGAAAAACTGCCCCGACCGGGGATCGAACCCGGGCCCGCTGCGTGACAAGGCAGCCCGCTACCCCGAGACCACCAGCGGTGAACTATATATATATATATATATATATATATATATTGTGTGTGTGTGTGTGTGTGTGTGTGTGTTCTAATTACAATTTTTACATTGAACAATGTAAGCATAATATGACATGATAAGAAAAATAAATGCTCGGACGGGACTTGAACCCGGACCTCTGGATTGATATCCCAGTGCGCTACCGAGCAAGACTAGTACTAACATTCATTCAAACATTTTACAAAATTTATGTTTGTACTAGACTTGCTCGGTAGCGCATTGGGCTATCAATCCTGAGGTCCAGGTTCAATTCCCGTCCGAGCATTTATTTTTCTTATCATATATATATATATATATATATATATATTTATATTGCTGATTTCATATGGAATCACCTTTAAATGTTTTATAGATTTATATTTAAATAATAATAATAATAATAATAATAATAATAATAATAATAATAATAATAATGTTTATAGTAGAATCAGTAGACGAAAAACTCAACAGATATTAATTAAAATGGCTAGACCATGTAAAAATAATGGATAATTCAGGAATTCCAGAAATGAAGGCGCAACATAAACCCAAATGACATCGTCGAACAGGAAGACCTCTTAAAAGACTGCTAGATGGGACCGGAACAGGTCTACAAAGGCCTAATTCGTGACAGATGATGATGATGTTTATTTGTAAAAAATAATTCCTTTGACTATTGAGAAACGTACGACTTCGTTCATGAAGTAAACTATTCTTATGTGGCACAAACACTGCATGACTTCATCTTCCTACTCACTGCGAGAATCCCGGAACTTCTCAAGCTCTTGTTACCGGTACGCAAGACTCTCGTGGTCGCAGTTCCTTTCAGCCGTTCTCGTTTACGAGAGCAAACGGGAGTAAGAATTCCACCGCCTTTAAAGGAATGGTCAACTTTGAAAACTAGGCTCATTGACGTAGATAAAGAGGCAGATGTGTTATCATTGCAGCACTATAAAAATAGGCTAACATCTGGATTTGAATATCTAATTAATACATGGGTTGTAAAGGGTAATGACGTGTGTATAACTTCTCCTACCCAATTCTCATCCTCACCTTCTCGTGGTACGACCCGTTTTCACAAACGAGGCTCTGAGGACCGAGTCACGGCGGTATAACCGTTCCATCGGGTACTGAGTAAATGCGATATCCTAATGTCTGTCCAGAGACTAAAAGGTAGCAGCCCTACCACTGGACTACTTAGCGTCGGGCCAGTAACCTGTCCTAAGGAACTTCACAACTACTTTCAAGTCTCAACATGAAAAAATCCAGAAGGAATTGAAATATGACGACCCATTCATCGAATGGAAGATCACAGAATACCCAAACAAATGTTAAGATATCAACCTGCAGGAAGAAGAAGACCTGGACGTCCGCTCAAAAGACTTTTGGATGGTGTTTCTCTTGAGGTCGAAACAGGTCAACAAATGGCCTAAATTCGTGAATGTACTATGATGATGATGATGATGATGATGATTAATACATTCCCTATCAAATATCCTCTTTATCCCCAGAAATGCATAATAGGAATTCGTAACCACCCTGAATTAGTCTAGGAAAAGTACATTTTTGTCTCCCAAGTATTTAAGACGTAAGATACAGAGCTAATTGACTCAGACAATAGTTAGAATGTTACATTTCGTCACATTCAATATTTAAATTATCATAAGTAATGCCACGAGTGATTTCCAATTTATCTAGAGAATTTGGAAATCAAGAGTGGCATTTGTTAGGACTATTTAACGAATAAAATTAAGCTGTTTACTCACAAATCATTATTTAAATATAGTTATTTTAAACTATTTATATATTTAATGTAAACGGCGATGTTTGAAAACAAATGAGTACGCTTCATCTGCTTCTTTTGTTTATCACTGCAACCAGATCATACTATTTATTGCCAAAGGAACGCAATATTGTAAGAATGCTCTCTAGTGGAGAAAAAATGAAACATCAAATTGTATATTAATTCATTTCTGATGTCGTATGATGTAAATATGACAATTATATTTTTCTGGATTGTTACCTGGGAAAAAATACATTTAAGAAAGTGCAAACAGTGGTTTCATTTTTTTGGTGGTATAATCAATTGCTACAAATGCTTTAAATTAACTCCCGCATGCGGCATGTGTTGACATCCATGCACTATATATATATATATATATATATATATGCAATCTGGTAGCGGTATTTCGCACAGGCTCAGTCACTGCAAAATAATGGTCATACCTGTTCAGAATATTAAAAAGGAGGAGCCTTCTTTAATACGGTAATTATAACACTGATAAATATTTCGTGAAACACGACTCTTATTGGTTGTAAAACAGAAATCATTGAAACGTGATTGGCCATTGAGTCCCATTTGGGGCATAAGTTAAATAGTCATTAAAATTAATTAAATTATTTTTTTAGAAAACAATAAAATACAATAAAATACAATATAAATATGCATCCTATTGGATATAAATATTCTTAGACGCGACGTATTAGATGTTAAAATGCTTCAGAATTCCCTTACATAGCTAATGTCAAATTATGTGCATACATTCTCATGACTTACTGAATATTTTTGCTTCAAATATCAAAGGGGTATTTAATAAATACTTAAGCACAATTTAACACAGGTATTTCCCTACGAAATACTTGTACATATCCCATACGTCCATCATGGAGCAATAGGTGCTACTCCTAGCGCGGAATTTCTTGACCTAGCTTAATTCAGTTACGCTTATTTCCCTACACATACGTGGTCAGCACATCACCTCAATGAGACAGGTTAGTAAGCAACTAAGAATAGAAAAACCAGTTAGATTTTTCTTCGAGGCACTAATTTAGACTTGATATCCTTTTACGAGCCCAACAATCTTCAGATTCGGGATCCATGGTTTAAGATCGCTCACGGGGGCCTTGTCCTTGGGTTTTTGTATCATAAACATGCATCGACCCTGTGCGGGTTTTATCTCGCGACCCTCGGGACTAGAGGCGAAAACATAAGCAATAGACTACCGCAGTCGATTCCCAATGAAGATATTATTTTAATTATATTAAATTAACAAGACTATTTAACTCATACACCAAATGAGAGTCAATGACTAATCGGGTTTCAATGAATTTTGATTTACAACCAATCACAGTCGTGTTTCACCTGGAATGTATCAAATAAGTTTATCATATTAATGAAAGCTCCTCCTTTTTAACATTCTGAATAGGCCAGAGCTTTATTTTGCAGCGATTGACTCCCTAAGAAATACGGCTCCCACATTGTATATATAGTGCACAAATGTAAACAGATAGTGCTTACGGGATATAATATAAAAACACTTGTAGCAATTGATTATAACACAAAAAAATAATCCACTGTTTGCACTTTCTTAAATGTATTATTTCCCAGGTAAAAACGTTCCAGAAAAAATATAATTGACATATTTACATCATAGGACATCAGAAATAATTTAGTTTACAGTTTGATGCGTTTCATTTTTTCTCCACTAGGGTGCATTCTTACAATATTGCGATCATTTGGCAATAAATAATATGATCTGGTTGCAGTGATGAACAAGTGAAACATTACAATCGTTTCTCATTTGTTTACACTAAATATATAAATATTAATTCAACAAAAACGTATAACAAAATCTTATGTCAATGCAAATGGATTTCTTGAGGAGAGCAGCAAGATGTTCAAAATTAGACAAAATGAGAAATACTGTCATAAGAGAAAAAATGAATGTTCGTTATTCAATAGTTGATTACATACAGTATAAGCAATTAAATTAGTATGGGCACGTACGACGAATGCAAGAAGAAAGATTACCCAGGAAAACATTGGAATGGTGTCCACCTGGAAGAAGGAGGAGGGGAAGACCTCGAAACTCGTGGATGCAGGAAATAAGAACTGGAATGAGAGCGAGGGGACTGGAGGACATGGATTGGACGGAGAGAGACGAGTGGAGAAGAAAAATAAAACTTTAGGCACAGAAATATGTGTAAACATTAAAATTCTGTATATAAATAAATTTTAAAATAACTATATTTAAATAATGATTTGTGAGTAAACAGCTTAATTGTATTCGTTAAATAGTCCTAACAAATTCCACTCTTGATTTCCAAATTTTCTAGATAAATTGGAAATCACTCGTGGCATTACTTATGAATATGTGCCAGAATACTAGAAAAATATATTTATATAAATGTAACCGCTAATATAAACCTAGTTTCAAGTTACAGCATTTTTTTCTTAAATAAGCGTAATATGTAAAATGTGTATCCTTCTACTATGAATACATCCTGAGAAAACATGCACTTTATTATCAATATTTATCATTAACGGTGAAGGACAACAGGGACCCTTAAAGTGGCTATAAATAAGCATGAATAAGAACATACTTTTTTTATACAGAGGAAGTAACGAAAGTTAATAGACGGAAATCAGAAGCCGGCGAAGTTATAAATTCTTTCTCTCCCCCAGGATGACGTTACATATTTCCACCCCATAACATCTTCACCCTCAGCTTCTTTTAATTTCCACCTGTAGCTGCAACATCTTCAGCGACTTAATAGTCCTCAAGCTACTTGTAATTTAAGCGAAAAGACAATTTTTAACCATCACATACAAACACATACACAGCTAAATAGTGAGCTATACTTTACTGTATTATATAATTAAACAGCTAATTGTAATGCAATATAGATTGGCAGAACTAATTCCTCAATGTGGTAGAATGTCGAGCCATTCTGCCTTGGCACAGAGCTACAATATGCACACTGCAAAACTGTTTTCTTTGCAGGTCAATTTAAAATAAGATGATTGTGTATTTTTTTTTTTAGTATTTGGAAGGTATGATTCCACGTGAATTTAACTTAATATCTGGTTATATAGAAAAACATTAAACGTATCAATAAAAATCATAAAACTTGAGGCGAAATCTCTATATATAATAAGAAGAAAAGTTCACTGAACTTGAACACAACGCTAACAACACAACTGGGATGTAGACCAGATTAGTTCGGCAACTTTCGATGTTTATATTGTCTTCATAATTATTAGAATTGTACCCTCCTTTGCAGATAACTTAAGAACAGTCTTATAATAATTACATTAGAGTGAAAAAGAAAAAAAAAAAGAAGATAAATTTATGAGGGTGAGTGAAAAAAACTTTTTTCCAGATAGGTTTCTTTTGTGGCCCACTGTGCACTGCTCCGAGTCCCCATGGACGAACTATTGTTCTCATTTAATTTCAGTCAATGTATGAGAAAAGTTCTTAGACATATTTTTGGACCTAGGAGAGATGAACAGATAGTCGAATGGAGAAGACTAAATAACAGTGAGCTACATGATCTTTATAGGAAACCAGATATAACAAGAAGAGTTCAGTCTCATAGATTTAGATTGGCAGGACATGTAGCACGAATGGGGAACGAAAGAGGATCATGGAAGTTTCTTGTAGGAAAATCAGAGAGAAAATACCCAATAGGAAGTACAAGAATGAGGTGGGAAAATAACATTAATCATGTAGATTATACATGGGGTGTTTGGAAAATATGAAATCAGTATAGGGATGTGTAGAGAGTTTATGTCCGCGTGGTCATGTACCTACGGGTTCGATTGTGCCAGTTTCGAGTAGTACGGTGCCGTACTAGCAACCTGCGTAAATCTTAACTTTTGGCACATACAAATCCGTGTCTTGATTATTTCACACAAGAAGAACAATGACGTAATCATGACTACCATGTTGCCAGGAGAGCAATAGGAGTTATGTAGGCCTATTTAGTGGTTATATGATTAATTCCCGGATTATTTACTATTTGATTAGTTGTGTTATTTATTATCATCTTTTGTTGAATTTAGATAATACATAGTGTTGGGATGAGTCTGTAACAAACTTTCAGGTGTGATATAGGTGATGAAAAATGGAATATTTGCTTTCATACCAATATTCATTGACGTTAAAAAAAAACTAAGCAAATTATTGAGCGATTCGAATTTATTATTAGATTTTGGTGCTTTAAGAAATATGTATATCCTTGACTATTAAATGGCATATACCAAGTTGTATTCCGGAAAAACAAACACTAAAATATCAGCTTTCTGGTTAACCCCTACTCTTAATACCAGGGTCATACTGAAAGTCATGAGCAACATTTTTTTAAACAATCATAATATTTATTTTAGACAAACCAAGTACAACATGTTAATCTACAGACTTTGTGCTACTTTTCAACATAGTCTCCATTTCTTTGCACACATTTTGTCCAGCGTTCTACAAGCTTGAAAATTCCCTTATGATAGAAGTCCGTTCCAGCTGCTCGAAGACACTGACGCACTGCTTTCCGAATATCCTCCAGCGTCTTGTAGCGTTGGCCTCTTATCTGCTCCTTCACAGAACCGAAAAGATGGTAGTCGGGGGTGCCAAATCGGGACTATAGGGAGGATGTGGAAGAGTTTCCCACCCAAATGTCCTGATCTTCTCCACAGTGGCACGAGCAGTGTGAGGACGCGCGTTATCGTGTTGCAGAATGATCTTCCTTCCAGGACGTTTGTCTTGCAATGCACGACGGAGCATCACATGTGTCTGGATATAGCGGGCAACATTTATGGTTTGTCCAGGTTCAAGAAATTCAACCAGAATGCAACCTTGCCCATAACTTTCCCAACAGATTGCACTGTATTCGCTTTTTTCTTTGATGGCGAATTCAAGTGGTGCCATTCCATACTCTGGCGTTTTGTTTCAGGCTCGTAGCGATGAAACCAGCTTTCGTCACCTGTCACAATACTCGTCAAAAAATCATCACCTTCATTTCGAAATCTCTGAAGAAGGTTATGGGTGATGGTTCTTCTCTGAAGTTTGTGGTCTTCACTCAATAAACGTGGAACTCAACAACTCAACGGGCACTAACTTTTCGCTAACCTAAGCTGTGAATCATTTCTTGCACTGTATTGTGTCCTGCTGCAAGTTTTGTAGCGATTTCATTCACTGTGTTACGCCTGTCGACTCTAAAGAGCGCATCAACTCTTTCCTTGTTGCAATCCGTGGAGGCAGAGCGTGGGCGACCGCTACGAGGCTCATCTTTGATACTCGTGTTCCCATCTTTAAAATGTTTCACCCATCTCCTAACACTGCTGGCACCCATGCAGGCATCTACGTAAGCACATTGAAGTCTTTGGTGAATATCAACAGCAGATTGTTCCTCTTTAACAAGGAATTCGATGACAGCGCGCTGTCGAAACGAAACATTGATGTCTGCCATTTTGGAAACACTGCGTGTGGTCACATGATAGAAGCTATGACGTCACAAAACGGCAATGTTGTGGTATAAAGTCTGTAGATTACGATCCTGCAGTTGTTTTTGTTACATTGTTGAAATTTGAATTTTAACAATGGGTTGCTCACGACTTTCAGTATGACCCTTTATTTGATTTTGTTGGTTAACGAAATCGACTCCATTATTATTAATTAATTGCTACGTGTCGAGTTTAGTTCAGAAAAACATATATATATATATATATATATAAGACCACCGCTGTGGTCTCGAGGTAGCGTGCTGCCTTGTCACGCAGCGGGCCCGGGTTCGATCCCCGGTCGGGACAGTTTTTCTGGGCGAGGTTTTTATCGGGGTTTTTCCTCACCTGTAACACAAATGTCAGGAAAACTTTAAGGCCAAAACGGTCCCCGAAATCAAATGGCCATCATCATCATCCTTATCATTATCATCACCATCATCATCATTCACCGGTGTGGAAAGCAACGGGAAGCTACCACACTTCCAATTCCCTAGTAAAGCTGCAAGCATAGCATAGCAGTGAAGGACCTGCCTTCGGGCAGAATTACTATGGATATATATATTTGTCATGGTCATTTACGATGTCTACAAGTGAGGATCGATGAAGATTTGTACATTTTTTTTATATTTTATGGGTTCAAATCTTCGGAATTCACTAATAAAACTCTAAATATGTTAATTTCCATCATAATCAACACATACATTGAAAACTGCAGCTACAAAAGGCGGCCAAAATCTGTCTTTTTCACGCTCGCTCTCTCTTGCGAGAGAGACTGAAAGGGAGTGCGGACACGAGAGTCTCGTGTACCGGTTTAATAGGATCTCAAGAATGAGAAGCCCCGGGATTCTCGTAGTGAATACGAAGGATGAAGTCATGCAGTGTTCGTGCCACAGAACAAATTTCTACTGCATGTACGAAGCCGTATTTTTCTCAATACCCAATCTTTTACGAATACGTATTTATTATTATTATTATTATTATTATTATTATTAGTATTATTATTTTCTTTATTTTTATTTCAGGTTTGTTTCTGTTATTTACACAGGTATCCTCAACCAAAATATACTCTTTGTTTCTTCCACACTTCCCGGTCTTGCGTGTCTGCTTCTGTCATATTTCTCTTCTTCATGTTGTCTTGAATTCCCTTTATTCATGTAGGCTTTGGTTTACTACGTTTCCCATTTCCTGGAGTATCCATTTCAATACTTCTTTGTTTCTTTCTTTGTCCCCTCTGCTCATTATATGTCCATACCAATTGGGTTTCTTAGTTGGATTTCTTCAGTCTCTTGTATTTTTTTTTTTACTCCACCAAGTAGTCTGCGCAGGCGGAAAATATGTTAACTAACATGCTGTCTTTCTCTTTCTCTTCCTTGCTGTGTTGCCATTTCCTGTCCTCTGTATATGTTCTTCGTCTGGCAGGTAGAGAACTGACAAGTACTATGGATTTTAATGGTCCGTCCTTCTAGGCGGTCAATTGCTAATTTCACAACACTGTTATTATTGGGGTTAAAGTACGTACACATATGCGCGCCACGAACACGCGCGGCGCGCGCGCCGTTCGTGTTATGATCGTCGAAATTATTAATTTCAACGAACCTCCTGCGATCCATAGGAAACCCACAAACCTTCAGTAGACATTTTGCAGAGACAAAGGCCCACACTTGGTCATTCCATGTCTCCTTATTCAATTATTTATCAAAATTATTTATTTTCCTCTGGATGGGATACTGAGTAATTTTTACCTGAATACCAAATTACATTGTCAAATAATTTCAAAATTACAATCACTTCAAAAATGTTTTTAACCAATTATTGAAATTTTATTTTTTTTAAAATTGAAAAATATTAAGGAATATTAAATTTTTACTAAAATATGAACATTTCGCCAAAATTATTATGAAATATGAAAACATATGTTGGTCTTATTTGATTCTATAAATTATAAAATGTAAAGATACTCTATGGAGCAATAACAAAATTTATAGAACGCAAAAATAGTATTATAATATATTAATTTTAATATCAACATAAGTACAATTTACAAATGTAATACATTACAAAATTATGTATAGTACCAGTATTACTCTATTCTTTGGCATATTTCTCATTTGAGTGAATTTTTTAAGTAGATTTCTGTCGTTTAAAGGGTCATGAATTTCTTTCACAAGAATTTGTTAAATTATATTTCACACATAAATTACTTTCAAAGTCTTAACACCCAATTGCGATTTTTTATGTCCACACTTTATCTACCAAACAATGGTGGTCGAATCAACAATGTAAACTTTGATAAGCAGTTCTCAACAGTGATTTGTTATTATTAATGTTTAACATTATAAAATTAACAAAAATAATATAAAACTGATATCCTGGCTAAATAGCTACATGGGCGCCAAAAACCGTATATTCCCTTTCCGTTCTCCCGCTGTTCCCTAGCTTGTCGTGCATTCTTTCCAAAAAATCAGGATTTTTTTAAAAATGCCGCGGGACGCGGGACAAATTGTTAAAAATCGAGACTGCCGCGCCAAAATCGGAACGTCTGGTCATCTTACACAATACGCTTATTACTGGTATGTGTTTATATATTCTATTGTTTTGTGATACTTCATACATAACATTATGAAATGAAAGTGTTTAGTACACTCAAAAAAAAAACGCATAATGCTGAAAAAAACAGGCATGCTGTAACAATATTGTGAAATCATTTTTTTTTTATTATTCCTTAGAGTAAAAAAATCAACGTGCAAATTGACCTGACGATCTTCACTATTTATTGTAGCGCTAAACCAACAATACTAAGTTATGTGTGAACAATACAACAATATTTTACTATTCTCTCGCCAGTAGGAAGAAAGTAAAGTAATTATCTTCTTCCTGCATGTATCCGGAGATATATCCATTTTATCTCCTATTTCCCTCCACACATCTCCTTTCTATGATTTTTTTTTAAAATGATACTTATGTTGAGGATCCCACAACAGCTGTTTCTTTCTATAAAGATAAATAGGTTTTAACATTATAATTACAAAGAAATAAACGTTATCTCAGTCAAAACATAAATTTATTGTGTCGACGTTTCAATCTCCTTATATGATATCATTTTCAAGATATGGTTGTTTATAAATTTACATGTCTTGAAAATTATCTCACATAAGGAGATTGAAACGTCGACACAATAAATTTATGTTTTGACTGAGATAACGTTTATTTCTTTGTAATTATAATATTAATTACTCTCAGTGAAAAATAATTTTAAAAAAAGTATAATAAGTTTTAACATGTTTCCCTCTGACCACTCCATACTCAAATAATAATAAGGTGCGCGCCGAAAACAACAAACCTCTCAAGTACCCGTCCAACCGTCCAAATCTAAACAGCGAACCATCAAAGTGTTCGTGGAAAAAACCGACAATGAGTGGATCGTGATGCGCCGCGCGGCGCGCAAGTGTGTACGTACCTTTACGTGTAGGAATGGACTGTCCCTTTTCATTATATGCTGCCACTTGTGATTTATTGTGAGGTTGGTAACGGAGAGATGACAAATACTGTGATTTTAAATGATCCGACCGCTTGAGTGTTCCGTGCTTAAATTACTAATTTGACAACCATGTTAAGATCTTTCACACGTATTTATGGATTCTCTGTCCACACTTAAAATTAAATCATTTCATTACGTTCGGATATACAGTCTTCTCCTACATCCCTTCCACAGATTCAGTAGTTTGGCGACACTAGCGCTAAAAGTCTTCCTCTCCGCCCGTGCGAAGTTAACTTGGTGGTATAATACAATATCCTTTTCTACATTCATTATTTCTCTTATTGAATTATTTATTTTATCCATTTTTTATATTTTTGCCGATCTTCTTAAAAAGTCCATTTCTGTGACTAATAATTTATTTATATGTTTTTGCTTCAACGGCCTTGTTTCTGCTCCATATAATAAAATATTCTTCACAATTATCATTATTATTATTACTATTATTATTACTTAAATATAAAAAGATAAAACATTTACAGACTATTCCATATAAAATGGTAAAAAAAATAAACACGCGTCTTCAAAAGTTTACAAAGTTTTTGTAGTGAAACGTGTAGCATTAGTAATTCCTAGAATTAAAATTAATTTGGTTATTATTTGGGACCACACAATAAGCTGTTATACAGTGGTTAATGATAACTCAAGGGTTGGCAGGTACATGTACCTAGCGAAGCGAAACTAATGTTTATTATAAAAGTGTACATTTGATTGACGTGTAGAATATGTTCAAATTTGCAAAACAATACATTTTTTAAAAGGAATACTTGAGCCAATTTTAAAACTTCCCTGGGAAATGAATATAAAAGGCCAAGAAATTTTATTGTTAACAGAGTGTGGCCAGTAGCTCCCTTGCGAAAACAGAGTGGGCTAGTTTATCATATTCAGAGGAGTCTGTTGCTCCCATATTACTACCTAAAAATGTGAATCAATCTATCGTACGTAAATATACTAGGGAAGTCTAGATTTGCTCAAGTAGTCTACAAGCTATTA
Source organism: Diploptera punctata (assembly GCA_030220185.1). Taxonomy (NCBI): domain Eukaryota; kingdom Metazoa; phylum Arthropoda; class Insecta; order Blattodea; family Blaberidae; genus Diploptera; species Diploptera punctata. The sequence goes on along the minus strand of JASPKZ010005285.1, from coordinate 177,809 downwards.
CTAATATGTTGTGAATATTGTGTTGTTTCACAAATAGTCATACAAAAACAAAACAAACCCTCTTTCAAATTACACTACATCATCAATTTTACATTAAAACTCGCTACAAACGTTATGGTGCACTGAATATATAACTGAATTTCAGGTCTCAGTTTGATATACTGTAATTAATGAATAATAGATATGTCAATTTATCGTACTTTTAAAAAGAAGCCATTTGTTTCAAATAAATTTCTGGACATGTAACAACTCCCTGAATTTGAAAAGAAAGTCACATTATAAATAAGTTTATAATAATAATAATAATAATAATAATAATAATAATAATAATAATAATAATACTTTATTTATTCTGGCAGAGTTAAGGCCATAAGGCCCTCTCTTCCACTCAACCAGTACAAATACAAACAAATATTCGACAAATATAGATATACACTATACTAATTATAAACACTTAAAGATACAATAAATGTAACAATGTAAATGTCATGTACAAACAACATTTTATAGGGTAATAACAATAATGATACGATAATAATAATAATAATAATAATAATAATAACAATAATAATAATATAAATATGATACATTATACGGGAAACACCAATTAATATATATATATATATATATATATATATATATATATATATATATATATATATCTTACACTGGATAATAATGAAGTCGATTTTAGAGCAAATGCACTATCGCTTGAAAATTAGTACACTGATATTTACATTATCCTTAACGGTGTAAATTCAATGAATGCACAATTGACAATTTTAACCGTTTTATATAAATAATAAGTTATTCCTTACTGACCAACTAGTTTATTTATTGTAGATGAAAAGAAACCTAATAACCCATAAAGGTCTTTACAATTTCGCATGCAAATAAATTTATGTAACAGCGGACCCGGCTTCGATCCCCGATCGGGACAAGTTTCCTGCGTGAGGTTTTTTTCGGGGTTTTTCCTCACATGTAAGATAAATGTCAGGAAACTTTAAGGTTCAAATGGTCCCCGAACATCATATGGCCATCATTATCATCACTATCATATTTACCTAATTAGATTAAGTTTGGTGTAAGACCTCTCCTGGCGCATCATTACCATCATCATCAACTCATATCATCGGGGCAGCGTAACCCGGCCTTCCAGGCGTCCCAACCTCAGAAGTGGGTTACAAGTATGCCGTGACAGGAGAGAACACCAGAAATGTCGAAAATGACGACCTGGGGCATTGAAAAAATTGTAAACACATGTTTAGTACGGTCGGAGTACATATTTTATCGATTTTCCACGTGTAATATAGGCCTCTCCTCCTCCTGGTGCGACAGGCCAGGGAGGCCCTTAGCCTACCAGCCGGCAGTTGGCCCCACATCCACATGTGTCAATCAAAGAGGTAGATTATCATCAGCCAGTGTATCATATGGCCATCATCATCATCCTTCATCGGTGTGGAAAGCAACGGGAAGCTACCACACCTACAATTCCCTAGTAAAGCTGCAAGCATAGCATAAAAATGCTATGATTGCAGTGAAAGACCTGCCTTCGGGCAGAATTACTATGGATACTATGGATGGAGTGTATGGGTGACATGTGGTCAGCATGTCGAGTCCCCCAGCCGTTATAGCTGGTTTTCTCAACCTGGAGCCGCTACTTATTGTAGCTACCCAAATGCCTCACAATGTTTAATATAGGGTTATATTAAAAGTGTAAGGTATGTATAATGTAGGTTCTATCAAATAATTTATTTAATACATTATCTTTCCCTTTCGTAGTCATTATATACATTATTTTATTCACGGAAAATCTGATCCAATGGGATTCCGGTCACTCTCGCTTGCATTCTACTCCCGCACATGCGTTTGGAATTCCCCTCTTACTCCCCTGAATATACCCAGTAGCTACGTAGAAGAAACGAGACCGAGAACTTTGGACAGCGAGATTCGAGCAGGAACAAATTTAAACTTGACCGACGCTAGTAGCTACCTGTGTCTGACTTTATCGAGATGAATAATGTTATTGAACAGTCCAACACCGCTTAACGCTTCCTGAATCTCCGTGTTCTCTAGGATACTTGTAACATCTAAGTTAGAGCGGCGGACATTGTTAGAAGGTAATACTACATTAAAAATAATTCATCTAAAACAAAAATATTAGCTCTGAAAGGAAAATGTGCAATAACAACAAAAATAATGATAAACAATGTAATTATAGACTAAGTTAAGAATTTTAATTAATTGGGATGTCATTTAGGCAATGACAGAAATTTAGATAAATACACTAAAATACAACTATTCAATTATCTATGTGGCACAATTAAACACACTTTATTGAATAAGACTAGAAAAGAAACTATTTTGAAGTTTTACAAAGTATTAGCAGTTCCATCTCTTATCTATGGATGTGAAACCTGGACATTAACAAAGGCAGATAGTAAACAAATAGAGGCTGCTGAAATGAAGATGTTGAAAGAAATAGCAGGATACCAAGGGGCCGATAAAAAGAAAAACGAAGATATAAGAACAGAACTTAATATATTTAATCTCTGTGAAAGAATAAAATATTATCAAAATGCTTATCTTCAGCACGTATTACGAATGAATTAACAGTGCATACCAAGAAGAATATATAATTATAAACCAAAAGGGAGAAGACTGTTGGGAAGACCATTGAAGAGATGGAAGGACCAATTCGACCTGTAATGAGATCTGAACAGGCCATTGGGCTTAATCCTTGTTGATGATGATGATGAAAATAATTCACAATGCACATAGCTTAGTTTTGTTGAAGGGTCACCAGTCTTACGTCCGTATTTGACCGACGAATTACTATCACATGATCACATAATTTTTCATTAAAGGCAGGCTCTCAGGAGTCAGGCACGCTTATACCACCTGAGCTTCCTCGGCAGATATTATTATAAAGTAAGTTACATTAAAAATCGGCTGCGGTAGTCTAGAGGTTAAAATACTTATCCCTGAACGTGAGGGTCGCGGATTCAAAACCATCTGAGATCTATGGATTTATTTAGGATTGAATCGAAAGACTTTCGGCTCGTAAAATAACCTCGAGTCTGAATTATAGTCACCCACTCGCTTTCACTATCGAACTCATAGGTTAATGACCGCGCGCACATAATCTCTCCGTACAACCTATCCTGAGTTGATGTTTTCCAATCATCCCTGTATAATCTATTTCCCTCAAATCATGGTTAATGTTATTCTCCCGCCTCATTCTTGGTCTACCAACTGTAAATTTTTTCTCTGGTTTTCCTACAAGAATATTCAATGCCTCTATTCCATTTCCCATTTGTGCCATATGTCCTGCCCATCGCATTCTACGAGACCGTCTGAATTATTGTTTTTGAGCAAAATTTAATGGGCCTTTCCCAGCCTTAATAATACCTTATTTGTCTACTAAAGCCTGGCTGCGAACAAAATACAATGCTAATACATTCTTCCTGTGCTGTACTTCTCCCACTACACAGATCGGTGTCTCCCTTTGCCCCTCTCAGTGTCAATACTCGTATCGCTTGAGTTGGAGCTGATATCACCAGCAAAACGTTGCTACACAGTAACCAATAACAACGTTGATGATGCAATTGAATGCTTTCCGAGCTTAGAACTAAATCACATGCTCACGGGGAAATCCCAGCTCAACGTGACTGGAAGGGGAGCATTACTTCATAGAATTCTAGCGCATGCGCAGCTCAACTGCATTTTGTTCGCTGTCAAATTATACATACTTCTTTGAGGCGATGACATAACCTGTCTCTCGTTGGCATCCGTAGGGAAATAAGCGTAACTAAATAAGTTGGTTAAGTAATGTGAAGATGTATGGATAAAACAGAAGTTACATAAAAAATGTTTTCTTAAAATAAAAATTATTTAATTAAAGAAACAGTGCGTATATACAATGGAGATGTGAGTAAAACAATGGAAATGGGAAATAATAAATAAAAGAAAGCGAAAAGAAGAAAGGGGTGAAGGTTTTCAATTAGGTGTGTGTAGAGTGACCGGGCAAACAGAGCTGTGAGGGTGTACACCGGTGTCCAATTAGAATATCCTGATGGCGGGGGAAAAGGTCCTTACTTTAATGAGACCCTCATGTGGAAGAGTGGAGTGCGTATCCTCCCTTCCTCCCTCATCACAGCGATAGGGGCATGTCTACAGCTTGTCACAAAACCTCTGTGCTCTTCCATAATCAAAAACTAACCTTAAAAAGTTTCACAAAATACCTGTGACTATCACGATTAAGTTAAAAATATAAGAAAAATATTAAAATTACACTTTTCACATTCAAGGAGCAGGCAAATAGTGTCACAAAATCCGAGCACCTGTCAGATTCAAAATAAGAAATAATTCATATGAAAAGTAATAAAATTCTTGTTGAAGTCGAAAAAGCGCCATAGGAGCTAAGTAGGCGAATTCCTCAGATAGTCCAATTTACTGTTCGATTTTTTATTTGTGGAATATAATTCTGATATCTTGATTAAACCTTATGTATCTAGTTTCATTTCGAGGAAACAAAAATTAGGGCCGTAAGAGCAATTTTAAAACGTTGGTTCCAAGTAAACTTCCTCTCCTAGTTTTGTTAGTTTATGTTGTCAACCACAATGGTCTCAGGCGATAGCATGGCTATCTCGGTACGCAACAGCTTCAGGTTCGATCCCCGGTCGGTAAAAGTTTTCTGAGTGATTTTTTCGGGGTTATCCCTCACTTAATGTCAGGAAACTTTAAAGCCCCCAACGGTCCCCGAACATCATCCGGTCATTATAATCGTCATTATCAAATTGACCATGTTTAGTACGAACGTGTATGAATGGTGTGTTTTTACTTAATGTTGTGCTGTCTGGAACTGACTAATGACTCAATCCGAGAGGCCCTCAATGTTTTTGTAAAGTCAAAAAAAGTATGTGTGTAAACAAAGTTTAAAATCCCTCTACCGACATGTCCTGTTATTGTAAGGCCCGTGCTGCGTGGGACAGGTAAAAAGTACCTATAAAGTGAGAGATTAAACTACGATGTAGAAGAAGAAGAAGTCACAATATGTCTTTATTTGACAACTAAACTCAAACTTTTTAGGGTCAAATCCACATTCGAAAGGAGAAGATTTTTCTCATTCTTCAATTATTATCATAGAAAAAAACCAAGCGCGACAGGCCTAGAAGGCCCTTGGCTAACCTCCCGGCTGCTGGCCTTACATCCACATGTGTTAATCACAGAGGTAGTCGATCATTTAGCCCGTGTAGAGGTGACATGTGGTCAGCATGTCGGGTATTCTCATAGAAGAGTACGAGACAATTTATAGATATCCCCTTGAGATATGTAGTTCACTAGTTTATTAAATTAATAGTGGATCCATTTTTTTGAATTGCATACATGAAGTTTTATTTCTATAATCACGATTAAATAAATTACATAGCATAAATTACAATATCTTTAAATTTTTATATTGTTACCACTGATTAATTTTTTATAAATTTCAAATTTCGTTGCAAGAAAATAGACATTAGCGCAGATAGAACATTGAAACATTTCCTCATTAAAATTTCAGCTTCGAGGTTAACTCCCAATTTGTATTATTCATATTTTGCTCATTAACAAAATGATTATTTCTTCTCATAACGGATTATTCTATTAAATACCAAATACGTTCCCGAAAACAATTGCGGCCGCTGTAGCATTAATGTGGCATTTTTGTGCCTATTAACAAAGATTGATTAAGATTTAAATATAATCATAAGTACAACTTCAATAGCTATATTACTTCGGGATTCGTACAAGCGATATAAATAGTATTGTCACAAGATCCATCTGTTAAGATAAGAAAATCAGACAGTGAAATGTTTATGGTGTCACAACATTTCTATAGCTTTTACAATGAAAATGAGAAACAGCAAATAATAAGTCATACCATTTCTGGGGAATTATATGCCACCAACATAAATAAAAATAAAAATAAAAAGCACAATTTATTGTTGCAGTATATAAATAATTACCTTATATATATATATATATATATATATATCCATCAATCCACCCATACTAATTATGACCGACGGCAGGTCTTTTACTGCAATCATAGCATTTGCATGCTTTACTAGGGAATTATAGGTGTGGTAGCTTCTCGTTGCTTTCCACACTGGTGAAGGATGATGATGATGGCCGGATGATTTTCGGGGACCGTTGGGCCCTACGCTTCTTGGCATTTGTCTTACAGGTGAGAAAAAACCGAAAAAACCTCACCCAGGAGCCTGTCCCGAACGGGAATATAACCCGGGCCCGCTGCGTGTCAAGGTAGCACGCTACCTCGAAACCACAGCTGTGGACATATATATAATATTGAAATTTTTCACAAAAAAATGTGAAAAATGCCTTAACATAAATTGAAAATTTGAGCTCAAAATAACCTAAAATCACCATATTTGTAATGTGAAGTATGTATTAGTCAATGTTCAGAGAGTTTAGTCAACTTATCACAAAAAGCTGCTGAACTAATCTTTTGTATTTACTCGCCCATTTTCTCGTCCTAATTTGCCCGAACTAAACACCAACTTGACAATCTAATACTAACTTCCCAATTTTTCACCCTAACTTGCCCAATAAAGTAGGTTTACTCTTGGGATAGAATCTCTTTGCATGTGAGCAGTCATGTTTGCAATTGACTCTGACGGGAACATGTCTCATCACATTAGCCAACACGTCGCTAAAAGTCACTTGTTCTCGTATCAAATATTCACTGTTGGCACTATGGCAACAGAATGGCCCATTTCTGTACCTATCACAACCTATAAATTAAATAGGAATAATTGTGTTGTTAGTAGGGCTGAAAAAAAGTATTACACGTTGACACGCGCTGCTCGGGACAGACTTCTAGTACAGTCCGCTTTGTGTAAGAATGGACTCATCTTTGCACAATTTTTGTTTCGGCATTCTGATACAACCACACGTCACGTAAACAGGTCTATTACTGAGGAGAATCGAAAATACACACTCTCCGCTCCGAGCAGACAGTGGAGACGCTCGACAAAGACACGCATTTTGTAAATAATGTTTATAGAAATTAGTTACTGTCCTGATACCGATACTTTTTTTCAGCCCTAGTTAACAGGAAACTCCTGCATCTGTTAGAATCAGAATATACAGGTAAAGGTGTAAATTTCACAATAATAAAGAATAATATGGTGTCACAAAATGAATTAGCTTTCTGAAAATCATGGTAGAAAACAGAAAAAAAATTAAATGTCATAAATCTTCCATATGTCACATAAAAACAAGACACAGCAAAACGTTTTAAAGAGTCGCAAAAATATAAAAAAGTCACAAATTAAATATGCCTACAGATATTAAAGATCACCATATATACGAAAAGTTACAACTTATCGCAAATTATCTATCACAATAAAACAGAAAAAATGCTAAAAATGTTACTTGATATTTTAATGAATGATGGGAAAATCTTTATTCAAGATACATTTGTTTCCAATTGATATTAACGAATTATGAGTGCATGTATAAATTAGAACTACTAAAGAAACCCCTCTTCTAAAAAAAATATGTATTTATTTCATTCGTTGTTTTCTTAATTATTGCAATTTAGGAAAAAATTCCCTTAACAAAGTCTAGAAATAGCTCGTGCGGCAATTCAAGGGAAATGCGAGCAGAATTTTTAAAAGTAAGGGGTGGACTCTGTTTAAATAAAATAATAATAAAAAAAGGAATTAGACGTTCATTTTTAAATTCGATTATTTATTTTTTTAAATAAAAAAGAGGGTTTCTACTTTGCATGGAAGACCGTGTTATCACGTAGGGAGAATTCCTTTTAATGAAACAAAGTCACTGCCCTGTTGTGGTGTAATTTTATTTCCTAACAAGTAAAAATATTAACTAATTTTCCTCACGAAAACAAATTGAATAAAAACTTCAAACGACCACTTTTTTAGAAACAATATGACATTCGACCATAACACGTCTCACAGGAAGCCTTGTTTTTGTATTCTGTTGATGATTCTTTCATTTATTTTTATCTCCTTGTTAATAATATAATTGTTATTCCTACAAATATTAATTCTTGATTATAGAGGTGAAATAATTTAATAATGCAGGATCTAAGTGGCACTGAATATGTTATGGTTCATTAATGTTTCATTAAGTCATTGAAGAGATGTACTAGGTCAAATAAGTAAAGTTCAATATAAAGGCAACGCAGACTGCCTTATAAAACATGGCTACTGCGTTGACCGCCAGTCTCTGTTTTTATAACTGCGACAGGATACGAAGACCGAGCCCATTAACCACTTTAATTTTGAGTAATTTTGGGTAAATAAAATAATAGTGGTATATTTAAACCATGGCATATGACCGATAGTAAACGTCAGATCTTATATATACATCACATCAAAAGCTGCCCTAAAATATGGAAGTGAAATTTGGATTTTAAATAAAAGAAACTCTCATAAACTTCAAGTAAGTCAAATGCGCTTCTTACGATCATTGTTAGGAGTTAATAGACTGGATCACCAAAGGAATAATAATAATAATAATAATAATAATAATAATAATAATAATAATAATAATAATAATAATAATAATACTTTATTTATTCTGGCAGAGTTAAGGCCATAAAGCCCTCTCTTCCACTCAACCAGTACAAATACAAACAAATATTCGACAAATATAGATATACACTATACTAATTATAAACACTTAAAGATACAATAAATGTAACAATGTAAATGTCATGTACAAACAACATTTTATAGGGTACTATCAGAGGAAAACTTGGAGTAACAAGTTTAAATGAAGATATACAAAGATACCAACAAGAATGGAAAAATCATCTGAGAAGAATGGCAAGAAATAGACTTCCAAAATTGGCATTCCAATATACCCCAACTGGACATAGGGACCAAGGAAGACCAAAACATCGGTGGAAAGATCAAGACCATCTTCACTAGGTTTACCGTACAGGCCACATGGCCTAAAACTAATTTGTTCATGATGATGATGATGATGATATCTTATATATTTATATATATATATATATACACACACACAGGGTGTTGCAAAAAAAACACCGACAACGGAAGTGAGGTGGTATATTGAGAATGTTGATATTTTTTTAATAAGGTGCCTACGTCTGGAAATAATGCGTTTTCACACTCTGAGAGCTAACTTCTCAGGAGTTCCGTTAGTTGGATTTCAAGACTCAATATTTGACAATACTGTCACAGTCACATCAAGTTTTCAAAATATCCACCTCTCATCTCATTGCAGAGTGTAGTGATTAATGCACACGTTCAAATACGGTTGGCCTCGTTTGAATTGTTTCTGTAGCTGCGTGGATTCGGGCTATAAGATCCAAATGTGATTGTACTGGAGTTTAATAAAAAGACTATTTCATGTCGCCCCACAAAAAGTAGTCGAGAGAGTTAAGATCAGGTGATCTCGGTGGCCATGGGACTGGTCCCCCTCTGCCAATCCATCGATCTGGATACGTGGTATCCAAATGTGTCCTCACATTGGCATGTAAGTTAGCTGGAGCTCCGTCAAGTTGCAGACACATTCCGTTGCGAAGTCACGTATCATAGGTTTCGTATCTGTGAGGTGTTGTCAAGTAATAAGTTTTCAAATCCTTCGAACTAACAGTGATCTTGAGATATAATTAACTAGTCATAGTGTGAAAATGCATCATTTCCGGACATGATCAACATGTCTCAGTATACCACCTCACCTCCGTTGTCGGTGTTTTTTGCAACACCCTGTATATATATCCCATCCATTAACACAGTTTAACCTCTCACAATAAAGGTAATTTTACGTATAACATGCCAACGAGACTGATAGTGGCACGACCTGTCTGGAGAGGGATTTCAAATATGGATCGCTATCCCCGAATGAGTGATCAGCTCAATCTCAGAGCCTCCTCCGAGACAACATAACATTAAAACAAAAAATACCATTGTAACACACATTCATACTAAACCGGCAAATATGATAATTAGGGAACGGATTTTTATGTATTAAAAACTTTAAAAATGTTATTTTTTATGTAGTAAAAAAGGAGATAAGTTTAATATGTTATAAAAATGCAAAAATATTTTGTTTCATTACTATGGAATTTTAAAATATTTATTATAAAAATCACTCACCATTCATGTTGAGATCCTGGTGGATTAAAGCAACTCTCTGTTGCAGTGAACTATGAAAACTTTCTCCAAGTTTTCCATCACAAAGCGATGTCGGTTGTCTCGGAACAATGCACGATACCGGGATAAGGACCGTTCAATATCACAGGAAGATAGTCCTGCATATTTCATCAAAAGAATGTCACTGACACACACATTTTAATTTCCTCAATGTCTACTTGCCCTTCCAAAATTTTGGTAATTTTACACACAGTATGAAATGCATCATTTTTTTTTCGAACACACTTTTATATTTCTGTTTAATAGCTTCTACTTTGGGACCTTTGAGTGATATTTTTTCTTGATGTCATTCACCTTCGCTTTTTAGTAATAGAAAATTCATCTGGCCGCCTTACAAGGGCTGCGCAGATATAGTTGGGTGGTGGGATTGCCACCTTACAGCCTTCCAACTTGCTTCAGCTGTTCCTTTGTTGTTGTATGGAAGTGAAAATTGGATGATGAAATCAAGGGATAAAAGCAGGATACAGACTGTGGAAATGCTATTTTTACGTAATGTGAAAGGATGCAAAAGAGCGGATAGAATAAGGAATGAAACTATACGAGAAGAATTAAATATATATAAAATTGAAGACAAAATCAGCGAAAATAATAAGAAATGGACAGAACATTTAATGAGAATGAACAACGAAAGAATACCAAAAAGAACCTTCCTGTATAATCCCAGAGGAACAAGAGATGTTGGCCGACCACGTAGAAGATGGACTCCACTTTTAACTTGGCCGGAACAGGCTACATAGCCTAAACCTTGTAGAAGAAGAAGAAGAAGAAGAAGATGTCATTCACTTCATTAATTTTCTCAGTCAATAAGAAGGTTGATGCTTCTAATTTTTTATAGAGTGACACAAGAAACCCAAATTTGCAGATATGTAAGATAATTCATTTTTTAATGTAGCCTTCTGTTCTTAAGTAAATTCTAAAGAATTTCAATTGGTGAAGCGTCATCCTTATTTATTTCATTCCTATTTGTAATTATTTGTTCCTAGTCTTTTGAATTCAGCCACTTCCTCAAAAAGCACTACATCGCCTACACACATCAATACAATAGAACCTCGATTATCCGAGATACACGGACTCTGTCAAATATCGAGAGGGAAACGTATGCATGTTCCGGAAGCACGAGAACTCTGTTAGTCGGGGCTCGGTTAACCGCTCTACTATATCTGTATGGATTTGTTGTAGAACATAGATCGTCCATTGTGCATTATTTTCCAAAATATTTCAAAGTAATTGGGACTGGTCCCCCTCGACAAATGGAGCTCGAGTATTTCTTGGGACTTCGGTCTTGCGTATTATATTATGTTATATTACATACGGTCGCATTACTGTAAGGACAGAGTTACATTGGACATGTAAAAGTACCTAAAATGGAGAGGTTACGTTGAGAATTAGAAAAAATAAAGTTAATACGTTAATGGATATATTAGTAATTATTTATTAAATTATGAACGCGATAGGATTTTATTACATGATTGATTTATTTGGAGATGCATGGTCACACATCATTTAAACAACAGGTGCCGATCTTTGGCTTTTGCCGATGTTAAACTTGTTCTAGTAGAATGTACAATTGTACATCGAGGAAATCGCTTCAGCTAGGCAACAGAATGACTAGCGGTGAACAATTCATTCGGATCTCCTGGAATACCTGGAGAAGAGAACCCCAGAATTCAGGTTATTCAATTTGCTCCGGTTCTAATGTTAGGACGAGTTTCAAAATAATAAGCTGTATTAATCATTTAAATAATATTATGCATATAACCATGGTTCAACAGTTTTTACAATTTTCTATTAATTGGTGAGGAAAGAGGAGTATGTTGTTTAATATTTTGTTTTCTTTCTTTACCGTAAACAACACGAAGCATGATTCCTCAATAGTGGCGGATGAGAGAGCAGCTGGATGAGGAATCGTTGGAAAATGTTGACGTCACATATACCCTTGAGAGCACATTGGTGATAATGTGATGAATGATTCGTGTTGATAGTTCGTGATCAGTATAATCACTCACGTGCCATGGAAAACAGTGCTATTTTTAAACTTATATTTGACATCATTAAAGATAAATCTTCATATTTTGTTGATACGTTTTCATTATACATATATTAATCCCAAAAAATTAAATAACTTAATATTTTCGTTAAAGGTTCTTCTATTTATCGTTAGGACAATCTTAATTCTAGTTTGCAAAAGTGACCTAATGAAAATATGTTTAAGAAAATATTCAATAAAACTAATGAAATATGTTTCTTTCTACTACGAGAAATGAAGGTTAGTTTTTGGAGATCCATGCTTATTATTTTTTTTATTAATTATTAGTTTTTATTTATTATTATTATTATTATTATTATTGTGGAAAACAATGGGAAGCTACCACACCTATAATTTCCTAGTAAAGATGCAAATCATAGCATGAAAGTGCTATGATTGCAGTGAAAGACCTGCCCTCGGGCAGAATTACGGATTATTATTATTATTATTATTATTATTATTATTATTATTATTGTGTAATATTATTATATGACAGTGGACACAATGTAACATTTTTTAAACTGCCTTAAATCTTCTGGCGATGCCATGGCTCTGGGGTTGACTCAACCTCTGATTGAAATGAGGACCAGACGCCTGTTCTAGGAGGAGTAGAGGCGACCGTAACGCAGGGCTGATAACCCGACTGGCATCTCGTGCCGTTTGTTTTAAAAAAAGGAAGCCTTTAGCTCCTTCTACCCCCAAGGTATCCCGAGGCTTATAGTGGATCACTTTATCTTTTACCTTTCATTATAGGCCTATGACCAACCCAATTATATCAAATGGATGCAGAAGATGGCATTTTACTGTACTTTAAGGGAGGACAAAACATTACAATTATTATTTAAGAATAAAGTTCTTAGGAAAAATTCTGGACAAAATTAAACACGTGAAAGAAGAAGACTCATTAACAGTGAGCTACATGATCTCTATGGAAAACTACTGTAGATGTAATACCGTAAGAATAGCTAAGCCTCGTAGACTGATATGGCCAGAATGAAAGAGGGTGATGGAAACTTTGGAGGAACGTTAGAGGGAAAGGGCCAAAAAGAAGGCAAAAAATGAGATGGGAGAATAATATTAACCATGATTTGAGGGAGGTGAATTACATAGGGAATCAATACTAGTAATATTCATATCAAATTCCGTTGAGGTGAAGTCATATGATGAAAATTAAAAATTAAATTGTACCTGTTGGTAGATGCCGTCGTCCTCAACTTTGTTAAAATATTGTATATAAATTAACTGGAGCGCTTTCGGAAGTTATCTTCCATCTTCTGCAGGTTGAGTTTCAGCTATTCGTTGTTGTCGTGTATGGTCATGTATACTCCAACTGTTTGTATCAACAAACTTAGTCTGCAGAAGATGGAAGATAACTTCCGAAAGCGCTCCAGTTAATTGTATATACAATATTTTAATAAAGTTGAGGACGATGGCACCTACTAACAGGTACAATTTAATGTTTAACTTTCATCATATCTTGTAAATGATGTTTTAGATCAATTAAATCAGTTACAAAACAACCTTCCGCTGAGGATGTGACTAGTTCGGAAAGGCCTACAGTTTTTTAAGAGTGGAGGAGACAAAACTTATAAGATGCTTCATTGTATAATTTTTAAATGTGGCTAATACCTCAACGGATTTTACTTGAACTTTATTAGTATTGATTTTTTGTTCCATTTGCATGCTGAGTATAAGACTGCTTGAGTGCCAAATGTGTTGAATTTTGTTGCTTTCCTTATTTTCTCCGGCAGTCTGGATGCTGGTTTTTTTTTTTTTGCAGTGATTTGAATTGTTGACCGTTTAATGTCCGCGCATATGAGACATTTTCTGTAATTAGTAATCGTATAATTGATAGCTTTGCGTTTTTCTATTTTGGTTTTAAATTATAGTTTATTTGATGTGACTTGGAACGAAATCTGCACTTACCAGGTACCTGGCACTGTTCTTCCATATAAAGAAAAAAACATATGCTATACTTTTCTACTTTGATTTTTAAAGATGCTAGGGATTTAGTTCAAGGGCAATATATTGCAGCTCTACCTATACATGGGTATGGGTTTTGAAATAAGTCATATTGAATGTCTATTCCACTATGAACCCACGACCTGCAGATCTCAGCTGTAACAGCAGTAGATGGAAAACCCTTAAGGACAAAATAAACAATTTTTATTTTTTTATTTCCGCGGAGCTATTTAACCTTAAGAAGAAAAAAGAGAGAAAGAAAGAAATGAAAAATAAAGAAAGGAAAGGAGGAAAAATAAAGAAAGGAATAGAATGAACAGAAAGAAGAAAAAATAAATAGAAAAATAGAAATAATAATAAAAAAAAGAAAAAAAAATATAAATAAAATAAGGAAAAAGTAAGAAATATTAAGTGTCTTGCGACCTGAACGATAGGGGGTAAGCAGTTGTTTGGTTGCGACATTCTGGGTTCCAAGATAGATATTCATTTTACGCAGTAAAATGTTGAATGATGTTGATGGTATTGACTAATTTTACAAAAAAAAATCCTAGGCACTGGTTAAAATATAGCAGGCTCTGAATTTTATATGGGATCCTAGTAATTTATTGTTAATTTCATGGGTTTTTTTCTACGATAAAAGTTTTCTTTTTTAAGTTTTGTTTTATTTTATTTTGTTTTATTTTGTTTTATTTCATTTCATTTCATTTCATTTTATTTTATTTTATTTTATTTTATTTTATTTTATTTTATTTTATTTTATTTTATTTTATTTTATTTTATTGTCTTGGATAGCAGTGTTTGGAGTTTGACTGTTACCTGTGCTTGAACAACAGTTCGATGGATATGGATAGATTGCGTGTAGAATTTATTGGACTTACATTTTTTTATATTAATAAAATTGTTGATTTAGAAGTTATTTTGTAATGCCAACCATTTGAAAGTAACGAGGTTAGAAGATTGTAACCGTGTTATTCGTTTAAATATATTTGGATTTAGCTAAATTTCTTTTTCCAAAATTGTGTCAAACAGTTTTGATTTTTAGTTAGTAGGAAAACAGAGGGAAAGTGTCCAAGAATGCAATGGGATAAAAACATTAACTATGATTTGAGGGAGGTGAATTATACAGGGAATGTTAGGAAATTAACTTAGGTTGGGGGATGTATGGGAAGTTTATATCTGCGCAACAATACGCTACAATCTATATGGTCAAGTGTTCGAGCCCCGGTGGATCAGGGCTTTTAAGGCAATGCATCTGTGAAATTTGTAAAAATCTATAACTTTCATCAGATCAACTTCAAATTTTAACCATACCACCACAGTATCATAGTGATACTATATACCAAAATTTGTTAAGCTATCTCAAAAACATTTTTAGAAATTAATTTTTTTTATTAAAAATGCTACTGCTTTTTTATATGTCAATAATATGTTCCTTGTACCAAACGGTTTATCATATTTGACTCATTTTTTTTATAAACTTAATAGAGTAATATAAATAAACTGATGTGCAGGTTTCTTTTAATTTTAACTAGTTTAGTAGAAAAAAAATTCTGTGTTTGTTACATAATTTCTCAATTTTATGAGGGTGACATATGAATTATATTTAATTACAAATTAACCATTCAATATATATAAAAGATTGCATATCAGTTTTTTACTATGTAATATCTAAAACTCTCCTGAAATTTTCAAGCAGATTAGTAAAATATTGTGGTACGCAGAGCATTTTGAAAACTTAAAAATGCTGAAAATAATATATTGAGAAAAATGAAATTTAAAATTTAACAATGGATATGAGCACAATACCTCATTCAGGTAGACTTAAAACTCCCCAGCACCATATGTGTGACCCTCTGCTGCTTTCTTTTTGGTCTCAACAGCAGTTTTTGTCAATTTGAGTCTTCTCCGGGCTGTTTTGAAGACTCGCTTTGCTGAAACTTCACTGTTTGTGAGTCGACGTTTATCTCTCATTGCACTAAATTTTTGTCCTGAGGCACTTAATTGCACACCACTACTGCACCTTTCAGTTTTTGTGTTGTTTCACATCCATATTGAATTCTGCAATCCCTGATGTGACAGCAATTTCCAATTTCTTTTTGAGACGAATACCTCTTTCGGGCATTTAGCCCAAATAACGCTGTGCAAAGATTCATTTGGATTCTGAGTCTTCCCCACAGTACAGCGGTTCAGAATCTCATCAGAAGCTAATCTTTGATAATTAGGCATTATTTTACATACCACATATGCAGATAGTGTTGTCTTCATGGTGCTACTGTCATGCTTCGGTGGTTCTTTTCCTGCAGCGAGGGCTCTGTTATAAAAACACCATGATTCCTCACTGAAGGGACACTTGAAGTGTTGAGGTGTTTCATCTGTGGACATACAGTGGTAGAGTGTGGCAAAAACAGCTGATTTCATCTGCTGCACATTAGGTGTATTCTTTATTATGGCACTACGATAGTAATTAGCCAGTTTTACCATTGTCTCTTCTTTCAAATTTCCTGACTTTTTACCACCTAATGTCACACCTTTTATTCTCCACTCTGACACAACATTCTTCAAACCTGTTTTCAATCTCCTGGAAATGTGATTGAGACATTCTTCTTTCACAATTGAAATGAGTACATAATCGAAAAAATGTTTACAAAAGTTACAGTGGTGGGCGTGGGCTTTAAAGAGCCAATGTGTGGTTGCATAGGGAGACTTAAATGGCTGCATGGGGCTTTAATATGGCCGAAATTAAAAAAAAAAACAAAAGTGCAAAAATAAAAATACAGAGTTCAAACATAATAAAAAAGTTAAAATAGAAAAAACAATATTTCATCATATTTCACCGAAGCATTGCCTTAAACTGCCCCAATACCTTCTGGCAGCATCTTAACCTGGGATCGACTAGGCCTCTAACGAAAATAAATACCTAACTTATCGTCACCTTACTTCTAAAACCTTGTAAGTATAATTTAAAACATTTTTTGACGAGAGCAATAACATTTTTGACATTGCTTATTATTTTATACCTATGTTTTTATGTATTATTTTGAATGTAAACATTGTAAACATTCAAAATAGGATATTAAAAACGTAGTTACAAAATAATAAAATGTCATACATATTTTCATTGCTCTCCTGAAAATGTTGTTAAATTAGACTTACGAGATTTTAGAAGTATGGTGACATGTTCTGGGGTAAAGGCGATCGTCACGCAGGGATAACATCTCGTGCTGATTTTCTAGAAATATGGAAGTCTCAATCTCATGCTACCAAAGGGCCTCCTAAGGTCTGTAATGAGATCACTTTATTTTTACCCCGTCATGAACCTCCGGGTTCGATAGTATCAGTAAGTTATAGCTAAACCGATTAAATATTAACTTTAAGGGCACCCGATACTAATTTTCTTGCAATTGGGTTGAAAAAAATATGCAACATACAATTTTTTCGGCTTATTCTTAAGTAATGTGAATGAAAATTATGTGCACATAATGACATTCTGGTTTACTTTTTAGACATATTTCTTCGTGGGTAATTTAAAATACAAAAAAGAAATGAAAATAAAAAATCCAACTTCTTAAAAGTATTGTCCTGATACAATTTTCTCAAAAACTACTTATCCAATTGTTTCCAAAATTTAGTATGTTATTGTCCATAGTGCATTTGACAATAATGCGGTTTGCTTATGTCCAGACATGGATTGTGATTTATTTTTAAATAATTTAGATGATTTTTTTGTTAAAAATTTTGCATACTTTATTTTTTATTTCAAACACTATCATCACATAGATAAATTTATCTTATTATTATAGAGCTCATAAGAATTAAATGAATCGTGATTTCTTCTTACCTCATACTTCTATGTTTTTTTAAACACAGCACTGAAGTATCAGCGACCATCGTCACCATCCTCAGCTGTTTTCACGACTGTCAATTTTTTGTTTTGCCGGTAATTATCCAAACTGCCATCTGGTGTTCTTTTGAAGGAATTATTTTCTAAACTGCGATCTGGCGTTCTTTTGAAGGAATCATTTTCTAAACTGACATCTGTTGTATTTTTGAAGAACTTTGTAATCAAGCTCGGTTCGTCTGGAATCTCGAAGTTCATAGTTCTAGTATTTTTTTTAATATATATTTTTTCCCAAACTCTTAAATCCAAAGGTTTGGATAGATGTTTCAAAATTTTTGCTTCTTTTTCAATTCTATGATGTTCTAATAAACTATGTGCTGCTATAGCTGAGTTTTCAATTTCTCCATTCTATATGTTTCTGAAGAGTTCTTTTCCAAGAAGAATGTTTCTATCGTACACAATATGGCAAGTGACAGTTCCCCCAATAGAGTCAGCGGAGTAATATCTTATACAAGTTTGTTTACAGTACAACTGGAACTTAGCTCGGAATTAATATAGAATGCTTGTTAGCAGTCCATTTTGTATGTTATGTTATAATAATCTGAATTTCACGACATCCTGTGAACTCAGCTTCGCGAAGTAATGTTATTTTTATTAGTTCAAGATTACGGCGCATAATAAGAATGGTAGCGCTCAAGTCGCAACAATCAAATTGAAGGATGGCTTTGTAATAATGACGTGTGCGAACAAGGAAGGAGGAGAAGAGAATATTGATTTCTGTATAACACAATTTTTTTTTCGCATGAATATGATAGAGCTTGAGGCTGCTCTAAATTAGTTCAATAAGAACTAGTCCACGCATCCTCGTCATTATACCCGCTCAGATCTGCAAGATATCAATACAGGTAACCTTTCTATAGCCTTCTAGCGGTATGTATCACCAACATCTTTTTTATTCTTCTCTCGTTATCCTGAAATAGAATATGCACAGTTCGCGGGCTCATCAATTTACTGCTATTTTCTGTTATTTGCTAACAAATAACTTGTTACTTTCAGATTTTAAAAGCAATTTCATATTATAATTCAGGTTTCATAAAATTCCGCTTTCCAAAATTATACATAACTCTACATCAAGTTTCTTCTCCTCTCTAGCTTTCATCTCCAATCACAATTTGTGTACACGACCGCATCAGAATCTCCTGTTTCACTTCCTACAATATAGAAAATTCCAATATTCTAATTCTTATAATGTATCTATTACTAGACTCTGGAATTCCTTACCACGAGATTGGAGATTATAGGACATTAGCTTCCTTTAAAAGAAATTAAAATCTGTCTTTTGTAATATGTTTTTCAGTGATTTAATGGATGGTTTCTGATTTTTCGCTTCTCTAATAGTATTAGTTTGATCCATTTAAATTTTATTTTAATTTGTATGGATATTTACTTACAATTATTTTTTCTATCTTGTGATCTTATGCAATTTTATTTTTTTTTCTCTCTGGTTGAGTAAAACAGGAGGACTTGCGTCCGTAACTGCGCCAGTTTAAATATATTATTATTATTATTATTATTATTATTATTATTATTATTATTATTATTATTATAAATAATCTGTAAACAAAATTAGTTATTCCCTAAAAGCAGTCACTGAAAAATTGTTATAGGTAATTTAGTTGTACATTCTTTTAGGAACTAGATAGAATCATCCAACAAAATAAATTATAAAACTACTTCAGTTAACACCTTTAGGAAATAATATTTTTCTTCTTCACTTCACGGGCTAGGCATAAATTACCTGTTCCGCCTCACAGTTGTTCTGTCCATCTTTTCACTGCCTTCCTACATTCCTTGAACCTCTTGGCATGTAGTTAAATGCTGCTCTTGGTAATCTTGTTACATTTATTCTTTCCACATGTGTAAACCATTTCTCTCTATATATTCTCTGATTTTCTCATTCATATATATTTAACTCTGTTCATATTATATCTTCATTCCTTATCCGATCCAATCTTGTGCAGCCTTTTGTTCTTCTAAGGAAGTTCATTCTGCGCTTTGTATTCTATTTGGAAATTTTTTGGTCATTGCCCAAGTTTCGCTTCCATAAAGTAATGCAGGAACTGCCAATGTTTTATAAAACTTCAATCTAGTATATCTTCTTGTTTTATTCTTTAATGTTTTATGTATAGTTCCGCATATAATTTGAAATTTCGACAGTTTCATATGTATGTCTCTTTCAGTTTTTGTGTTTATAGTAAAATTACAATCCAAATAATTAAAATTTGTTACTTGTTCCAGAGGTTTGTTGTCTATTACGATTTTTGATCTTATATGATCGTTTCCCGAAAATGCCATTATTTTTGTTTTTTCTTTTGATATTTTGAAATTATGTTCTTGGCATAACTGATTTAATTGATGTAAAGAGCACTGCAAATTATTTTTCATTTTCTTGAATAATAACCACATCGTCAGCATATATTAAAACGTTTAATATTTAAAAACGGTCCAATCTTATACCTATATTAACAATATTTTTCCAATTTTGGACGATGTCATTAATATATATAGATTAAAAGGGTAGGTGATAAACTACACCCTTGTCTTACAACTCTATTTATTAAAATAGCTTCGATCTTTGATGTGCCTATATTTATTATAATTTGGGACTTTACATACAAACTTTTTATCACATAAATTAATTTTGCGGGGTAGCCATGTATTTCCATTATTTTCCATAACTTACCTCTATCAACACGATCGAATGCCTTCTCAAAATCAATAAAAGCAACATGCGTCTGTAGGTTATGTCCTCTTTTTTTTTTTTCTTCAAACATTTGCTGTAATATGATTAAATTATCTGTTGTTGATCGCCCCGTTCTAAACCCATTTTGTTCTTCTTCAAGTATTGCTTCTGCGATTATTTTAAGTCTTTTATTTATAACCCTTGCATAGATTTTATAAATTGAATTAAGTAGGCTAATTCCTCTATAGTTCTTACATTCTCTTCTATCTCCTTTCTTAAATAACGATATGATTTCAGCTATATTCCAACTTTCTGGTATTCTGCAGTTTCTCCAACATTCATTAAACAAATGCAATATTATCCAATGTAGAAATGTTCCACCATATTTTAGAAGCTCCATATTTATCTGATCAGGACCAGCTGCTTTTCTGTTTTTGGTTTCTTTTAAGGATTCTTGAAGTTCATCAAATGTAATCATATCAGTTTGAATTTCTCCTGTTTCATTATCTGGGTACGATCATTGTTTGTCATCGTCTTCTTCTTTTTCTTCTTTACACCATAAATGTTTATAATGTTCTATCCATCTCTCTTTGTTAATAACATCTATCTTTGCAGTATCCTTTTCTGATTTATTTAAAAGTTTTATAACTTTGGATGCAAAATTTTGTCTGCCATGAATATCATTTTCTATTTCACTTATAAAATTATTCTAAGAATATTGATGAGCTGTCCTAATAATTTGTTTTGCTATATTCCTTTTTTCCACATATTGTCTCGATTCTTCTGTTTTTGTTGAAGCCACTGTTTATATGAATTTTGTTTTTCTTTAATTGCTACTTCTATTTCTTCATTCCAAATTCTTACTCCTTTTCTGCTTCTAATTTTTCTTTTTTTCCCCTGTTGCTTCCTGGGCTGCCTTTTTAATGCACTTTTTAATATTATTCCATTCATCATATAATATATCGCTAGTTGGTGTATGCGTGAGGTATTGTTGTAGTCTTTGTTGATATAATTTTCTTATGCTTTCCTCTTGCAAAAGGTATACTTTGTATACTTCTTCATTTGTTGATTTATTCCTGATTTTACGTTTTTTTCCATCTTGACCATAATTTAAATTTGCCCATAACCAAAAAATGGTCGGAATCAATATCACAGCCTCTATATCTTGGAGTTGTTGCCTTAATTTATCATTAATTAGAATATAGTCTATTATTGTTCTGAGTCCTCTTGCGCTCCATGTGTATTTATTTATATCTCTTTTTTGAAAAACATATTAGTAATTTTAAGATGGTAGTTGCTTGAAAATTATCTAAGCTGTACTCCATTTTTCATTTAAGTGTTGTTCTCCAAATTTTCGCACCATTCCTGGTATTGGAATATTGCCTGCTCTTGCATTGAAGTCGCCACATGTTACAACATGATCATTTTTATTAACGGTTTCAAGTGTTTTTTGAACATCTTCATAGAAATGTTTAGTTTCATCTTTCTTATTCTCAACTGAGGCATAAACACCTACAATTGTTAAATGTCCTCTATCAATTTTCATCCTTAAAGTTACAATTCTTTCATTTACATATGTATAATATTTAATCTTAGATTTCCACTTATTATGTACTAATATTGCAACTCCGCTTCTTGCTCTCACATTTCCAGGTACACCACTGTAAATCATTGTATAGTTATTTAATTCTTTAGTTCCTTTAAATTTTCTTTTTTGTTTCAGTTATGACCGCAATGTGAACATCTTTTTCATAAAGTATTCTTTCTAATTCTGTTTCTTTACTTCCTAGACCTCTGACGTTCCAAGTAACAATATTTATTCTATTGCAAATCCCTAATCGTTCATCCTTTTTCTGCTTAAGTCGTTGTCCGTTAAATCCGCCCGGCTGAAAACTGTGAGAGAAATATTTTTTGAAAACTGTTTTGAAATATTTTACATGGTCGGGTTACCAGCCCAGACGCACAACCACCTTCCTAGTGGATAGGGGATTTATTTCGGAGTTTCCTTCTCCTAGACGGGTTGCTAACCAAAGCTTTGGAGTCCCATCTACCCCTTGATAGGAAGTAATCTATTTGGTGAATAATTTTCTCTTTTACATTTTATTTTCTTTTTCCTCCAAATTCTCCTCCTCCTCCTCCTCCTCCTCCTTCTACTCTTCATTCTTCTCCTCCCTCTTCTTCTTCCTCTCCTCCTCCTTCTCCTCCTCCTCCTATTTCACCTCCTCCTTCACGTTTCACTTGTTTTTTTCAGCGTCGGACTATCTACCTTACAAATTTATTAAACTATTCTCTTAACTAACTGTAACTCCATCCTCTTCTTGCTATATAACCAATAAAATTGTTCCCATTTATTCTTGATAATTCTTCCGAGAACTGGCGGTATAACAAGAATTACTTGATTTAGGAGGAAATACTTGGTAAATATCCGAAACCAACAAGGTGTCTTCAACTTGAAAACCAACATTTTTTTTTTATTATTTACACACCATAAAAGAAATTCCAGGATGGTTTATAGTAAGTAATCAATTTGGCATCTCTAAAATAATCATGAAATCCAACAAAATTTACTACAAAAATAGTTCATCCGATTTATCTTACTTCTACGATTTATCTTACATCTAAAAAAATCGTTCACTAAATGAATCAAATTCTAACAAGGATTATGCCTTCTGATCAGTTTCGTCTCAGTGAGCTGTCCCTCCATATCTTCTTCGGCCTTCTAATAACTCTCTTCCGATTAGGTCTATTGGCAAACAGTTTTTCAGGTAGCCACTCACTGGGCAACCATGATATGTGCCCGCACTAGTTATCCTGATAAAGTTCTAAGGTTTCAACGGAGATTGTTCACTATATTTAACCTTAATAATTGTACAAGTATGTCTTCTAGAAAGTGATCAATTTGTTACAGTCACTTAAAGAATTGATCACCAAAATTAACTATAAATTTTACAAATGTTATCTTGGAATATACCAATTTGTTACTGTCCCTAAAATAATGATTCATCGAAATAAAGCATAAAAATAATTCAACGATCACATTTTAGAGGCTATAATAAAAATATACTAATCAAAATGAATTACAAAATTTGTTTAGCGACTGTTTCCTATTTATTAAGTAATGATATTAAATTGATTATTCTTAGATTCAGTCACTGAACAATGTAACAGATACTAAATAACTTTATATCCTAACAAAAACAAATTTTAAAGAACAATTCGCTCACCGTACTTAAACTAATATCTTATTGAAATAATTTAAGGACCTAATGTAAATGGTGTAATGATGATAATAAATCTAACGTCTAACAGGTAAGATGTGCTCTCCAATCTATTCAATAATTGGTTAATTATATTGAATGATTAGCTGATTTAAAAATCCTGACCCCAACGGGACTTGAACCCTCGACCCTCCGGCTTGTAGCTCAGTGCCTTAACCACTGCGCTACGGCGTGCCCCAGCCCTAGTTATTAGCATTAGTTTTACGTCATTCCTATCCTTCCTTAGCCGCATGTCAATCGAAATCCAAGAAGTGCCCGGACGTGTGTTATATAGGCTAACAGTGTTCATTACCTAGTGATCCAGAGTGGAAAATCCTTTCCCGAAAGGTCGTGTTCCTGCAAGGCCCGGGAGACATGTGACAAGTAAAAATGGATCTACAAAGGATTTTTATAACCCAAAGAGAGAAAGAGAGAGACAGATTTTAAGTGAGAGGTAGAGAGAAAATATAGAACAATAATTATTACATTGAGTTGGTTTTTTATAATGAAGAATACAATAGTTGTAGACTTGGTGATATAAAATGTAAAAGTTGATATACAATGCAGTGTCTAATTAATTTTAACTATGGTCCTCTCTTTCTTGTACGCCATTGTGCTGAAGAATTGCCGACAGCTGTATATTAATGAGAGCCCAACGCACTCCGGTTAATGAATCCCTATCCCGAGATCATTAAAAAATACTATACAACAATAGAGGAATTGCGAAAAATAATTTAGTTTTTTGGTTTACCACAAGTTAGTAAACTTCAACTTTTTTTGTCATGTGATCCCCCTACTAACTCTAACAAACAGAGTTCTGGAATTCACATTCGGAAGGTACCGACTTCAACAGTTTTACAGTAGGCCTATTTGGCATTATTCTAGATAAATGATACATCGGCTATAATTATTACATTTTAAGGGGATCTGCCTATGGTTAACATCGTTCTAAAGCGCTTCCTATTAGAAACATGATCACAACTGTCTCATTTATTATCCTTAAACGTTTATGACATTGCTCACTAAATCGCTCTATACTTTGTAGCCATTTATTTCCTCATACGTTATGCGCAGATGTGTCTGGTGTATTGCTCGCCCAAGTTAAGACTGCACGGCTAGAGGGGAAGTGTGTTAGCGCTAGTGTCGCGAAACTATTTCCCTATTGAAGGGAGAATCTCTGAACCACATGTAAAGTATGAATATACCTAAATGGTTGTTAAATTAGTAATTTGGTCGACTGCTACTGTAGGTATCGTATCATTTAAAAGCAACCTCACAACACAACACAGGGGATGAGAATTGGCAAAATGTAATGAGGAAGGCAAAGGAGAGACAACTCATTCCTCAGTAGTAACATGATTGCCGGATTATTCACTTGGTCTACGACTAATGTGGGTGACGGATTATTTAAAAATAGTCGAATAACACAATGCAAGGGAAATTAAGTGGCAACGTTGTAAAAGAAGAAAGATAATCGACAGCACATTCCTAGCAATTTTTCCGCGTGCAGATTGTTAACTTGGGTGTGTAATAAGTGGTTACCCAAGCCGTTGCTGAGGACGCGCGGATAGTGAGCGGCTGCCCTAATTGGAATCCCAGGTTCCAATCCTAGATTATTGACGATGGGGAACAAAGATATGTTTCGTATTTTTCTCGAGATTCTCTCATTTCTCGAATTTAGTCCCACCAATATTCTCCACTCCTCTTCTCTTCCCTAACATGTCATTTTATCTCATCATCATCATCATCATCATCTTCTTGAAGGGATGGGCCTGTTGGCCGTTCCGCTCCCCAATGCACAATATGATGTCCGAATATTGCTTTGGGGAGTTCGAGTTTATTTAAATTTCCTCATAGTAGGTAACTGGCCTGCTGCCGAGTTAGTCCAATGGTGGGCTGCCAATTCAAAACATTTTCTATCTGTACAAAACATGCTTCTATCTGTACAAAACCCCAGGTAGAGGGCTGCCTCTTGCGCTTGTCTCGCCTTTATTGAAGCTTGTTATTTTTGCCGATTGAACCGTTGAGGTCTTCATCGTTATCTCTGGATAGAGGAGCCCTCGTTATGCCCCGAGAGATTGAGTCCTTGACAGAACTTAGTCACTAAGGGCGGAATTCATGAAACCATTTTTACGCATAGAGAGGGGGAAATAGTCGCTCTTTACGTAAAGAGTATCCATAAAACCGGTTTTATGAATACTCTCTACGTCATAGAGAGGGGGAAAAAGTCGCTCTTCGCGTAAACATGGTTTCGTGAACTCCGCCCTAAGATTCTCAGTGTTCACCCCCACGACGAGAACACTGTCAAGAATTACCCAACTGTGTACAGTTGGTCCGAGTTAATAGCCTTGTCTAAAATCAAGGCTAAAGGCTCATTTTCTCTCAATTCATTAATAAGATTTTATCTCAATTCATTAATTAAGATTTTATCTCAATTCATTAATTAAGATTTTATCTCAATTCATTAATTAAGATTTTATCTCAATTCATTAATTAAGATTTTATCTCAATTCATTAATTAAGATTTTATCTCAATTCATTAATTAAGATTTTATCTCAATTCATTAATTAAGATTTTATCTCAATTCATTAATTAAGATTTTATCTCAATTCATTTATTAAGATTTTATCTCCCATTAATTAAGATTTTATCTCAATTCATTAATGTCATTAGCCTTCATCTCATCTCATGTCAGGTACATATAGTCTGGTTTAGCAAACCACAGGTGTTTAAAATATGTGGTTGTTGTGATCTAATGGGGTACACATTCATGCATTTCCTCATAATTCCGAGGCTGTGTGTGTGTCAACTTAGGGCAGAATAGAGTCAAAGGGAGGGTTGTAGTCACTCTTCGAGGCCATGTGCCTAGCTCAAATAAAATTGGCGGAATTAGACATGTGTGAATGCTAGATGCGTGTCAAAACCAGACTCCATAACAGACTACATAACACCATAGAGTAGATTTCATTTCATAGGTGGGAAAAGCGCAATAGATCTTTCAGATGGCAGTGCTAGAGCAATTTGCCCTCCAAGTTCAAAAATAATAAAATAGTTATTACTATGCTTGCCTAATTTCGAGGAACGCTACTTCAAACCCAACATGTGTCCGTGGATGTTTAGAGGCGTAAAAAATCTGTACAGCTTCCTACGGAAGGAAGTAGAACCATGGGACCCATTCGTATATTTTAGGAATATAGGCCTAAATGAATTTCAAGCTTATAAAAAGCCCCTCTAAGCAAACTTTGTAGGCACTTTTCACTCACAGATGTCAATTGCACCTCTGTGATATGATGTTTGATAGCATCTCGCCTTCGATTCCTGGCCACAACGTAGAAATGTTTCTTTTGGTATAGGATCTGGAACAGGGTCCACTCAGCATCGTGAGGATAACAGAGTAACTACTTGATACGAGAATCAATACTTCGAAAATTCATTGTACAATACCGTTTAGGTTATGCAATATGATTTTGAAATATTAAAATAGGCACCTGATATAGCAGTCGTCCTCATGTGAGGCCAGCAGCAGGCAGGTAGCCTAAGGGCCATCTAGGCCTTTCACGCCGAAGAGTTTTTAAATTAGTAGAGATGAGGCGGAACGCTGACCACGGACCACTAAAATGACATCTATACGAAAACAAGTGTAACTAAAATTAGTATGGTTCAAATTCTTCCCTGTAGGGGGAGAGCGCCTAAATCTCTGTTAAGGGAAACATGGGCTTACAAGAAGAAGAAGAGATGGGTACGGTTTGTTCAACACGACAACTTTATTTTAGGTTCGTTTTATTTATCCATCTTTACTTTAAGGAATAAAATGAAATCTATCATTGTCCAAGTTTCACATCCATAAATTATTGTATTATATTCATATAACGAAAATTTAAAACTAAAGCTGCAATATTCTATTATAAGTGTTAATTATATGAATATAATGTAATTTTAGCACAGTAGGTAGTGCTGTGTACCAATGGATTGCCGGCCGTGTACGTGTAACTCTGCTGGAAGGCGCGCCAATACTCACGCACTCCAAAGCGCCGCGTTGTATTTATTATTAATTATTATTATTATTTTATTATTATTATTATTATTATGAAAATATTTCATTTTAATTCAGTACCAGTACGTAATAAACAAATTTGGGCAAAGGATATTTTAGTAATATATAAATATCTACAGACAATTTTATTCCAGATAAACTTACCTACATATTTGGTGCTTATTTATTATTTCAGGAAAAAATAGGTATTAAACCTAACTTCCCAGTTTTACTGAAATTCCTTAGGCCTAATAATATTTATTTAATACATATGGGCACAAACTAGCTAGTGAAAATGGCTTACCGAGTCTCGTGCCTGCTATTTTCTCTCGTATCTGGTTTTAATGTAGAGTAGAGTATAGAAGAGGAGAATTTGCATTAATTTTTGTAGCGGAATATGCGAGAATTTTATTTATGAGAATACTTCGAATAATTTTTAAATACCTTTTTTCATTATTTTAATATCAATTTTCGTAAATTTTGAAGCAAATTTTATTACTTACTACTAGAATTTTAAATGCATATGTATCTGCTATTTTAGCCAAAAGAAATGTCTTAACTTTCGGGCTCCAATCAATATTAGAAATGTAAATTTTAATAGTCCCAATTTAATAGCATACGTTACGGTTGTAAAGGCATACTTGCATTCGTATTACGTAGCTTTTTGGGGCTTCAAATTCCTCGTCCTAATTCTTAAGCCTGAGTAATTTAACTATCCCTCGGAATTTAGGTTTCATGCCTATTTTTTTTGTAGGAATAAACACCAATGATGTAGATATAGGTTTTATGAATATAGACTGCCTATTTAACACATTAATACCTATTTTATGTTTTGAACCCATAATTACCGTTTTAATCATATTTGCATTAATTCTTCCCAGTTCGGCGTTGCTAAGGAGCCAGAAATTTCCAGGGATTTTCGAAATTTTATCACAGTTTCAAAATGATGTTAAAATACAATTTTATTTTGTAGTCAATAAATACATTTATTAAAGTTCGCCAACTTTATTAATAGTATAATTCTTACATCCATTCTTCTGGTAATTATAGTGATATTACCATTTTTAGAACCAACTCTTGTCTCAATTTCTCTAAAAAATTAAACTAAAATATTTAAAAATATGTTATTCTCCCAGTTACATTGATGCGAGACATGGGATTTTTACTTTAAAGGAGGAGAAAATATTACGAGTAATTTGGGACTAAAGTTCTTAGGAAATCCCTCCATGGTATCTTTACCTTGTGGTGGAGTGGCTTGCGTGCTTAAATGATCCTTAGAGCTATGCCGGCGGTAGCATTGCTGCCGATAGGGTTTCCATGCAGGATTGGTCGAAGGTGATAAGCCAGACGAAAAAAGTACCTTGGTCGAAAGAGTGACGATCTTTCACCGTAAAAATACAACCGTCAAGAAATGCAGACATGGGTTCAACTGGGGTATAATTTTCCGGAGGTCAAATAGTCCTCCATTCGGTTCTCCGGGCGGGGACTAGTTCAGGGAACCCATGCCAAAGACTCAAACACAGGGATATGTTCCTAGGAACATGGAATGTTAGGAATTTATACATTAGCGGGGCACTAGAGATATTAACACGGGAATTAGATAAATCGCCCTTGGATATAGTCGTTTTACAGGAAGTTAGGTGGCCAGGAGAAGGTAGTCAGAAATCAGGAAGCTTTGCATTATACTACGGGGGTGCAGAAAGACCTGCATTTGGAAAGGGTTTTTTTAGTTAGAAGGAGGATCCTATCCGCTATCCGAGATATTAAGTTTGTTAGTGATAGGATACCATACATAATTCTAAAGGATAAACGACATGATTTTATAATTGTAAATGTACATGCCCCCACAGAAGATAAAGATGACAAGATCAAGGATGAGTTCTATGAAGAATTAGAATGTTTATTTGATAGCCTTTCACGATATCATATGAAAATTATCTTAGGAGATTTTAATGCACAAGTGGGGCGGGAAGATATATTCAAACCAACAATAGGCAAATTCAGTCTTCATGAAGATAGTAACGATAAGGGGGTTAGGTTAGTCACATTTGCCACATCGAAGAATCTCATTGTTAAGAGCACAACATTTCACCATAAGGATATTCATAAATACACCTGGACGTCCCCAGATGGAGAAACTCGGAACCAGATAGATCATGTATTAGTGGATAAACGCTGGCACAGTAACATCATCGATGTTAGATCAGTTAGAGGGACAGACTGCAATTCGGATCATCATGTGGTCAGAGTGAAAATCAGACAACGGCTATCGCTTATGAGAGGAACAAACGCTAAAGATGATTCTGTAAAATTTGAATTAAAAAACTTGAAAAATGATGAAATGCGGCAAGAATACCAAATCAAAATTGCTAATAGGTTTGAAGTACTGGAATCTTCAGATGACAATGTGGCAAACGAAGAAGAAACTGATATAAATAAATAATGGGAGGCTATAAGAGATAATATTAAATTGTCAGCATCAGAAAGCATTGGTTGTTTAAAAAAAGAGGCAAAACAAGAAATGGCTTGATGAGGAATGTGCCGACATTGTAAAGAAATAAGCTAGCAAAAATGAAATGGTTACACGAGCCAAATGAGGTAAATTTAGAGCAATTGGGTATTAGACGGGAAACCACCAAGTTACTAAAGACTAAAAAGAGGGAATATTTGAGAGAGAAGATTAATGATCTTGAAATGAATGCAAAAAATAGGAACATTAGAGAATTATATCAGGGAATTAGTATAGAGAAGAAAGGGTTTCAGGGTAGAACAAACATAATTCGGAATTAAAATGGGGATATGATTGCAGATTCCAGGAGTATATTAAATAGATGGAAAAGTTACTTTAATCAGCTATTAAATGTACATACAGAACAGCACATTGAGGAGGATAATTTACAGACAGCAGAAATGCTAGTCGCAGAACCAAATGCATTAGAGGTTGAAATGGCGATTGAAAAATTGAAGATGTATAAAGCATCAGGTTCAGATGAAATCCCAGCAGAACTGATAAAATGGGGGGGAGAAAAATTGATGGACAAGATACGCTGGTTGCTTAGTATGATTTGGGAAAAAGAAGCTCTTCCAGATGAATGGAAGGAATCAATTATCTTACCAATTTATAAGAAAGGAGACAAAACTGATTGCAACAACTACAGGGGCATCCCATTACTTTCAACTTCGTACAAAATTCTTACAAATATATTAGTAAGCAGACTTACCCCCTATATTGATGACATTCTAGGAGATCATCAATGTGCATTTAGAAGAAACAGGTCTACAACAGATCAGATTTTTAGTATAAGACAGATTTTAGAAAAGAAATGGGAATATAATGGTACTGTACATCAACTATACGTAGACTTCAAATAAGCATATGATTCAATTAAGAGGGAGAAGTTATATAGTATCGTGCTGGAGTTCGAAATTCCTAAAAAGTTAGTTAGACTTATACGAATGTGTCTAAATGGCACAAAGAGTAGGGTGCGTGTAGGCAAACAGTTTTCTGACACTTTTGCAATCCAGAATGGGTTGAAGCAAGGAGATGTACTATCTCCTCTACTATTTAATTTTGTACTAGAGCATGCCATTAAATCTTTAGAGAATGAGGAAGGCTTACAACTCAATGGTATTAATAAGCTGTTAGTTTATGCTGATGATGTAGTACTACTGGCCGATAGTGAGGAGATACTAACGGACAACACGCACACACTATTGAGGAACACTAAGAAATTAGGGCTGGAAGTAAATATCAATAAAACTAAATATATGGTCACACGTAGAAATTAATTATATAATGGAAATGGACAGCTAATGACAAATGAGGTAAATTTTGCGGAAGTGGCTGAATTCAATTACCTAGGAACAATAATCACAAATAGGAATGAGATGCACAGAGAAATTAAACATAGGCTCAATTCTGGAAATGCGTGCTATTATGCATTGCAGAGACTCTTGATGTCCCAACTCCTTTCAAAAAACGCTAAACTGAAAATATATAAAACTATTATTCTACCAGTTATATTATATGGGTGCGAAAAATTGACTCTTACTTTAAGGGAGGAAAGTAGATTACAAGTATTTGAGAATAAAGTTCTTAGGAACATTTTTGGACCAAAGAGAGATGAACAGACAGGTGAATGGAGAAGACTATATAACAGTGAACTACATGGTCTTTATAGGAAGCTAGATATAATAAGAACAGTCATGTCTCGTAGATTGCGATGGGCAGGACATGTACGTATGGGGAATGAAAGACTTGCATGGAAGCTTCTTGTAGGAAAGCTAGAGGGAAAACGCCTACGGGTTCGATAGTGCCAGTGAGTAAGTAAGTAAGTAAGTAAGTAAGTAAGTAAGTAAGTAAGTAAGTAAGTAAGTTCTTAGGAAATTTTTGGACCAAAGAGAGACGAACAGACAGGCGAATGATAAGAGTGAGTCACATGATCCTTACGAAAACCAGATATAACAGTTAAAGTCACTAGAATGCAATGGACAGAACATGTGGCACGAATGGCGAATAAAAGAGGGGCATGGAAATTCCTAGGTAAACCAGACGGAAAGCGTCCTGCAGGTAGGCCAAGAATGAGGTGGGAAAATAACATTAACAATGATTTGATGTAAGTACATTATACAAGGGACGATTGGAGAACATTAGCTCAGGATGCGGCTGTATGGAGAACGTATTCCGCGCGGCCATTATTCTTCAGATTCTGTAGTGCCAATGAATTAGTCAGTTCATTTAAAGGTTAGAGATTTAAAAGTTACGAGATCTGACAATTATTAACTAAGTCACTAGGCTATCGAATCCAGAGGTTCATTTCCGCACGGACATAAGCCCTCCACACATCTTTATCCTGAACCATATTTTTCAATTGTTCCTTGCATAATTTATGCTTCATCGAATCATGGTTAATGTTATTCACTCACCTCATTGTTGGCCTCCTACTAAGCACTTTCCCTCGATTTTCAAATAAGTTTCATTGTTCGTCTCTCATTTCCCATTCATGCCATGTATATTGCCCATTGAAGTCTACAGAATATGATTATTTGTATTACTTCAGTTTATTTTATGATAATAACAACAACAATAGCAACAACAACAACAACAACAATAATAATAATAATATTATTATTATTATTATTATTATTATTATTATTATTATTATTATTATTATTATTATTATTATTATTATTATTATTATTATTAACTGGTATTCAACTCATGATCGTTCCAGGGATGATGTGAGAAGAAACTCCTATATTAATAGGAGTCTGTGAGCGAGTAGTGTCCCGACCTACTCCGAGAAAAACCTGCCCAAGCTCCGTTTCCTCCATCGCGAAACCCGCATGGTGGTGCCGAGACTCGATCTCGAGACGCAGCGGTGAGAGAAGAGCGTCTAACCGCTTGTGCCTTTCAGACATTTTGTGTTATTATAATAATAATATTAATAATAATAATAATAATAATATTAATATTAATAATAATAATAATAATAATATTAATATTAATATTAATAATAATAATAATATTAATAATAATAATAATATTAATAATAATAATAATAATAATATTAATAATAATAATAATAATAATAATAATAATAATAATACTTTCTCACTGGCACTATCGAACCCGTAGGTTCATGGCAGCACAGACATAACCTCTCCATACATCCCTATCCTGAGCTAATGCTTTCCAATCATTCCCTGTATAATCTACTTCCATCAAATCATAGTTAATGAAATTCTCCCACCTCATACTTGGTCTACCGACTGGGCGTTTTTCCTCTGGTCTTCCTACAAGAAGATTCCATTCCTCATTCGTACCACATGTCCTGCCCATCGAGACTTAACTGTTGTTATTATATATGACTTCCTATAAAGAAAGCCTGGCCATGAGACGAAAATTGAACGTTCGGGCAGGATAACGTTTGCCGGGTCCGCTAGTTATCTTACAAATCACGATATGTCCCATTCATTGTATTCGCCTTTCTTTTATTATGCTATATTATCAAGTAGGAACAAAAGTGTGGAAGTAAGATTTTTAGAAGACTGTACATGAGAGATTCAAGTAAAGTCTCAATACTACCACATGTACCTCAGAGGGAAAGAGAGAAAAAAACTATCTCTCTATCTCTCTCTTCATTCTCACAAGCCTCTTCATCAGGCCAGGATATGAGCTTGTTTATTTTTTTAAGCCAGTGGTCAATTAAATGGGCCACCCCCTCTACCGCAAGTAAAACTCTCTTTTCTACCTCCCACCACCCTTCTCCTTCCCTTTTCTCCTATATAAAAACGGCTTAAAAACAAACATTGCTTTCCGCGGCGTTTCTGCTTAACATGCGAATACGTTTGATTAGGCAATGTTCCGGTATATAGCAAAAATCAAGTGTTTAGCATAGGGGAAAAAGGCCCTTTTCAGTTAATTTGCACTGAGACCACGCGAGAGGGTTCCACAAGCTTCTTTTTTTTCAGTGGTTAATTAAAAAAACTCAACGAAAAGAAAATATTGAATGGTTGAACGTAGAAATTCTCTTCTAAGCAGCATACACTCGCTCAGCCTGCGCTATAACCCTATTAACGGTCTGTGTTTTGGTGGTCTTGGATTTTTTCTGGATAGCGATGCTTTTGTTTAATAATTGCGTAAATAAAGTAAGAAATCGTATTTACTGAAGAATTTGTTTTAAATGGTTTTTGAAGTAGTTTAAACTCAGAACAATCATTTTAAGAGAGTTTTTGACATCAACTAATCACGACACAAACTCGATTTTAAATACTGCAGTTGATAAATGGATTAATGTATAGACATACAGATAGATGTATAGGTATACAGATGGTTAGATTTGTTCAGAATAATGGAACTACATATTATTGTTATGCATTTTTTGCACTATGTAACCAATATTGTATAAAGCGATTCCAAGAAAATGTCATACCGAGGTGAAATGTTTTAAATAGACACAGGAATAATTTTGTTGACGTAATATATATATTTAAAGATCAAATTTCCAGATTCTATAAGATAATGTTTCAAATGTGTAAAGTATTATTTTAATCTAATATCAGTGGTAAAACTTGTCATATTCCAAATCTGTAAAAACACGCACAAATTTAACAATTTGTTGATTTGGTCGTATCAATTCGTTTTATTTCACAAATTATTTTGTTAAACCATAACACTTTGGTCCCCCTTAGTCGTAAATGTAACAATATTAATGCCTAAAATGTGTCCTATAATCGTTAACTGTAAGTTATGGTCAGTCAGTCACGGAAAACAACAATTATTGTACACAACAAAATAATTGATGGATTGAAAGTTTCTCTTGAATTCTACATTATCGGTACACAACTAACAAAAACGTATTGATGACATTTTCTTGTAAAGTAATTATTTTTCCCGCTAGTGTCCCATGACTGACTGACTTTTTGTCCTCTCATTTATATTGTTAATACGCTAGACGCAGTCAGTTGCTTCCTGCACTCCGCTGAGGATTAACATAAATATGATTCAGGAAATCTGGTAGATGTTCCGCTCAGCTGTCACGTAAAATAATTACTGGCCCTTCTTGTGTGTCAATTCGAGCTAAAAGGCAGTCAGCGGAAGAATTAAAATATTCGGGAATAGGTTGCAGTAAATGGAGCAGCCATACTTGTTGATTCCTCAGAAATTCATACCCATAAAGAAGAAAATGAGATCTAGGCAGTTCATTGGAACTATAAGCATATATCAATATTAATTGCTGTTGCCTAGTTTAGATGGAAGGTAACAGAGAAGTTCAGAAGAAATACTTTGTTCTAGTGTTAGGATATGTGACACATGGCAAGTGTGCTATAATAATAATAATAATAATAATAATAATAATAATAATAATAATACTTTATATTTATTCTGGCAGAGTTAAGGCCATAAGGCCCTCTCTTCCACTCAACCAGCACAAATACAAATAAATATTCGACAATTATAGATATACACTGTACTAATTATAAACAGTTAAAGATACAATAAATGTAGCAATGTAAATGTCATGTACAAACAACATTTCATAGGGTAATAACAATAATGATACGATAATAATAATAATAATAGTAATAATAATAATAATAGTAATAATAATAATAATAATAATAATAATAATAATAATAATAATAATAATATAAATATGATACATTATACGGGAAAAACACCAATTAATATAATATATCTTACACTGGATAATAATGAAGTCGAGGTTAGAGCAAATATAAATTTAGATTTCTTTTAAAAGATGTCAATGTCCGGCAGCCCCTTATTTTCTTGTGGTAGGGAATTCCAGTTGCGAGAAGTGGAGATGGTATATGACATGGAGTGATGTGATGTCCTATGTTGCGGTATATTAAGTAAGAGACTATGTTGTGATCTTGTGTTTAAGTTATGGTTTGAGGATAGATACTGGAAACGGGATGATAAATAATTGGGAATCGAGGTATGTAGGATCTTAAATAGGAGAATTAGACAGTGCGATTTTCTTCTCTCTTTTAGATGTAGCCATGACAATTCGTGGAATAATGGAGAAATGTGATCGTATTTTCGAACATTAAATATGAATCTGATACACATATTATGGACACGCTGCAGTTTGTCCGACAATCCGTCACTTATGTCAGTTAGTAGAACGTCACAGTAGTCAAAATGCGGCATCACTAAAGTTTGGATTAAAATTCTTTTAAGAGTTGTAGGAAGAAAATGTTTAAGTCGCTTTAGGGAATGCATTATGGGGAAGATCCTTTTAGATGTTTGTTTTACTTGCTCATGCCATTTTAAATTAGAATCTAAGTAAAATCCCAAGTTTTTAACGACGTCGGTATAAGGAATTTGTTCATTATCTAATATGACAGCCGGCATATTGCCATTGTTTATGAGGTGTAATAGCCTTGGATGTCCGATAATTATTGCTTGCGTTTTGTTTACATTTAGTTTCAGCCCATATTGTCTGGACCATAAAGATATATGCCTGAGGTCAGTGTTTACTTTGTCAATATATTCATTAATTTCGTCAGGCCTAAAGTGTGTGTAAATCTGTAGGTCGTCGGCGTAAAGATGATGCTTTATATGTTTGCTTAAGAAAAGTGTTTTCTGAACTATAGGTACTTCTTCCAAAACTTGAGGTGATAAAAATGTTCAGTTGGAGCAGCAGATGATTTAAATAAAAATAGACCAATACATTTATGCAATGTGATACTGCTTACTTGAATATTTGGATTTTTATATAAAATGGAACTTCTTTGATTCGTACAATGGAAAGGGTACGATGCGTTTGGCGGCCAAGTAATAAAGATGGCACGGATATATGGAAAATCGGAAAAGGAGATAAAACTGGTGCAGAATTCTATAATATGAGCTGTGAATTCAACCAAATAACTGCTCAGGACGGGTCACAAAATTATGTAGATGAAGGAAAGACATTTCTAGAAAAACAATTTGAACATATTGTAGCAATCACTGACTCATTGCGTTCACAACGTGAAAGCGCAGGACCGTATGTTATAGATTATGCACGACTGTCAAACATACAATCAGCGCAACAAATTCAAAAGTTCGTGTGTTAAAAAAAACTAAATGGCGCGAAAGGCCTAGAAAGTCCTTGGCCTTCCAGCCGGCTGCTGATCTCACATTCAAATATATCAACACAGAGGTGGCCAATCATCTAGCCAATATATAGAGACATGTGGTCAGTGTGTCGGATACTACAGCCGTTATGACTGGTTTTCTCGACTGCAGCCGCTAAATATTGTAGTTGCCCAAATTCTTCACGATTCTGGGCGGGAAACAGTCCCATGGTGGCCGAATTTTCATGAGAAAAATTCTTCTCTCGTGGGGACTCGAACCAGTGCTCTCCATTAAGGCATCTTGACACAAATCATTCAGCTACGGCGTGGGATTTCATGTGTGACAGGAAACATAATATTTATTAATGGAAGTTAAATAATATCTGCATAAGTAAATCTCATACATCGATGTAATGAAGTGAGTCACCAGAAGAATGAGGTGTAAGCTTAATAACAACAAGAGCAATTCACTGTGTCAGCAATTGGATTGCTTACTCATGTGATTTGTTTTGAAAGTACATGTTCATTGGTAAATAACTAACTTATTAAGAATGTGCATACGTTCTGGTATTCAATGTTAGTGTTTTTTATTTCAATAGTACAATCTAGAAATCAGAAATATTAAATCTTGCATCAGGTAAATTGTAATTAGTTACTACACGCACACGTATACATACACAAACAATTATAGTAGGTATATTTAACAATAGTGAATGGCCTTTGTTATTAAGTATTTAATATTTTTGTTATTTTATATAATTTAAAATGGTACATGGTAAGCTAGCTAATTTAATTACATTGC
The DNA here is from genome assembly GCA_030220185.1 of Diploptera punctata. Lineage (NCBI taxonomy): Eukaryota > Metazoa > Arthropoda > Insecta > Blattodea > Blaberidae > Diploptera > Diploptera punctata. The sequence continues at coordinate 139,345 of JASPKZ010005285.1, read as the reverse complement.
TGATTTTAATTAATATTTATTTTACAGCAAAATTAAATTTAACATTTTTCATAGAATTGATAAAGTATGCCAACAAAACTTTAGAGGATGAAGAAGGCCTACAACTCAATGGTATTAATAAGCTGTTAGTTTATGCTGATGATGTACTATTGGGCGATAACGAAAAGATAATAAAGACCAACACGCACACACTATTGAGCAACGCTAAGAAATTTGGACTGGAAATAAATATCAATAAAACTAAATCTATGGTCACACATAAAAATACATTATATAATGGAAATGGACAGCTAATGACAAATGAGGGAAATTTTGGGGAAGTGGTTGAATTCAAATACCTAGGAACAATAATCACAAATAGGAATGAGATGCACAAAGAAATTTAACATAGGCTCAATTCTGGAAATGCGTGCTATTATGCATTACAGGGACTCTTGACGTCCCAACTCCTTTCAAAAAACGTTCAACTAAAAATATATAAAACTGTTATTCTCCCAGTTATATTATATGGATTCGAAACATGAATTCTTACTTTAAGGGAGTATAGGAGATTACGAGTATTTGAGAATAAAGTTCTTAGGAAATTTTTTGGACTAAAGAGAGATGAACAGACAGGTGAATGGAGAAGAAAACACAACAGTGAACTACGTGGTCTTTATAGGAAGCGATATATAATAAGAACAGTTAAGTCTCGTAGACTGCGATGGGCAGGACATGTGGCACAAATGGGAAATAAAAGACAATTAGCTACATGACCTTTATGAGAAACCAGATGTTAAAAATATGTTAAGCTTCGTAGACTGCGATGGACAGGGCATGTGGCACGAATGGGGAATCGAATAGGGGCAAGTACTTCTTGTAGGAAGACCAGAGTAAAGCGCTCAGTAGGAAGGCCAACAATGGTTTTAAGGGAATGAATTACACAAGCAACAATTGGAAAATATTATATCAGGTTAGGGATATGGAGAGCTTACGTCCCGCCTGCCATGAATCCTCAGGGTTTCAATACTAACAGTTAGTTAATAGATATTATTATTATTATTATTATTATTATTATTATTATGTACATTAGATTTAACCATCACTGTTATTATTAACAATGTATGAGTTTATTTTTGTAATGACGACAAAGGACAGTCATTATGTAGCAGATCGTGCAAGTTTCCTGGACAAAAATGCGACATCCTGTGCGTGAGACCGCTGCGACACGCACGTGGCATCCCCTCTCGCGTGCTGAGACCCTTAACATTTGTGCTAATTAGTAATGTAGAGGGTAACGGGCCTGCATTTTTAAAAGCACCTCTTGAGAGAATGTTCAATACTACCAGAGTGAGCCTACCTTATACACGGAAATAACCTTTCATTACAAGACCACATTTCATTAGAATCATAATTTCATTTACTATTTATTTATTTTCTTCAATGTTGGCAACCTATTTCTGGATCCAATTAAATTATGTCGCTATACACCAACCTTTCCTGTTCTAGTCAGCATCCTCTACCCCATAACTTCATTTCTGAATTTACAATTCATTATTTTAACAAGGAACTGAATTAACATACGTAGTCGCATAAATGCTTATATTCAGAGGATCCAGGGCGCAAGTGGTTGGACACTCGCCCTGCACCTCTGGGTCCCTTATTCGCGTCTCAATCATCCCATGTGATGTCCATGGTGGAATTATTGGAACCAGGTAAGGAAGCCTTTGGTAATTTAGGTATAATCTTTGCTATATTGGCTACTGGCTTATTAGGATTTGTTCTTTACAGTTGTTTTCTCAGATTTGTTTCCATTTTCTCCTATCATACATTAATTTCACTACTTCTCCACACTCATGTCGCACATCTCGTTCAATTAAATTTAATGCACGACATGTGACATGAATGGGTAATGGAAGAGAAGCATGGAAGCTTTTTGTAGGAATACCAGAGGGAAAGCGTCCTGTACGTAGACCAAGAATGAGATGGGAGAATGACATTGACCATAATCTGAGAGAAGTAGAATATACAGGCTATGATTGGAAAACATTAGCTCAGGATAGGGATGTTGAAGAGCTTATGTTCACGCGGTCATGAACTTATGGGTTCGTTACTGCTAGTGAGTTACTTAATTCTGTGATTGTGCAACAGACCTGATCAACCGAGATCGTTTAATATCACATGCCTCTCTTAAGGGACTTCTTCTAATCTCATCCCTCGACTACGCCGGTTACGAGTAGAGGATTTAATTTTACATAGGCCTGTATTCATTTTAGGGCACATTTTACCTGTATTAGATTTTAAGAGTATAGACTTTCAATTTCTTCTTCATCTCATCATCATCATCTTCTTCACTTCAAGGTTTAGGTGATTCACCTGTTCCGAATTCACAATGATTCCTTCCATCTCTTCCTAGGTCTTCCTATATCCCTTAATCCCTTTGGTTTATAATGATATGCTATCTTGGGAAATCTTCTTTCTTCCATTCTCTGAACTGACGCGGTGTTGTTGAATTTTATCATTTATTGAATATATTTCAAATTCAGTTCTTATTTCTTCATTTCTTATGTGGTCCAATTTAGTGCATCCTTAGGTCCTCCTTAGAAAAGTCATTTCTTCACTTTGTATTCTACTCGAACTCCTCTTATTTGTTACCCAGGACTCACTACCGTATAAAAGTACAGGTACCGCCATTGTTTTGTAGAAATTCAATCTTGTATCCTTCCCCGTTTTATGTTTTAGAGTTCTATGAATGGTGCCACATATAACTTGAAATTTTGATCATTTATTGTCTATATAATTTCTTGTTTCACATCCAGAAGACAATTCACAACCTAGTTAATTAAAATTTAACACTTGTGATAGAGGTTTATTTTATATTAATATTTTCGACCTTATGGACGACTTTCCTAAAAAGGCCATTATTTTTGTCCTCTCTATAGATATTTTAAAAACTTACTTATGAGGTTGGCTCATGTAGTAGTGTTTGAGTCTTGCATTCGAATGGTCTCGAGTTGAAACTCTGATGCTGGCCATCTGAGTTTTTTGTTTTTCTGACTTTCCTCAGCGATGAAGGCGATTTTTTCGGAATTTAATTGTCATGACTAATTTTATCATAAACACAATTTCATAATAATAAAATCAATCGTTAGAATGCACATAACCAATAGAAAATGCAGCCTACTGGATTCCAGACCAGATATGACCTTAGATGTTAAAGTACATATAAATCGAATGAAATGTGATTCCACCCACTTGTTTCCTTATCCGTGTTCTGCATTTTATTGAACAATATTAGTGAGAAATATCATCATAGTTTTAACAGTGGGGTGACATGAAAACAAGGTAATAAAGATACAAAAACATAAAGTAAGTCAGACATGAGTTCAAAGAGAAAAGGAATAAAGGTCAGGAGTAAAACGGAGGAAAAGAAATAAATAAAAGAGAGAAAAGTAGATATGGTGTTAAAAAAGAGACAGCATATACCCCTTTGGACTATGAACCAGGGGAGAGATTTTTTTTACTCAGGGATCACAATGATTCTGTCCTAATTAACTGTACTGGCTCTTGATTCTGGACAGCTAATGAGACCACACTCTTTTCCAACCCAACCCCCTTCCAACCCCCTTCAGAGTCAGTCGTTATTATAAACGAACCAGGCCTGGCTTCTACACATCTATGCAACTTTTTTTTTTTTCTCCCAGGGTCTGTGGCATATGATGTCTCTAACCCCAACATTTTGAAGAGTTGACGATTTTTGTAAGGGTAGTAGGTATGCGGGACCACTTCATTAATTTTAAAGATTTTTCCTTATCTCTTTTTTTCAAGTATATTCCTAGAAAGTAGAATGAGGTGGAATTACACAGAACATGCTGCGCTTTAGACAAGACTTTTTATAGGACATCTCTAACCTCGTCTTAATTTAGCATTTAACCTCATTCTTTGCAGGCACTTTTAGGTGTCCAAAACTTACCGTATATTTTAGGGAGTCAACCTTTTGGAAAAAGTATTTTGGCTCAGGATCTCAAAGCCTACAGTACTGTAATTTCACAATTAGACTTTAGGAGGCCCTTGGTGTAGAAGGTGGTTATAGATCCAAACTTTGCAGAATATCGGCACGAGATATCAGCCGTGTTGTCAGCCCTGTGCAACTAACGTGTGTCTGACACTTTTCAATTAGAGGCTGAGTCTATTTCAGAGTCATAGTGCAGACAGAAGGATTATTCCGTTTAAAAATTCAACCCCATCCGGAATCGAATTCGGCTTAGTATATTGCATTATCCCACAATACAGAACCTCTCATGTTTAATTGCTATACCATAGACTAGGCTGTGAAACTCTTTATCACAAAAGATCCTGGACTGCAAGGCATTCATTTATTTTAAAAAAAATATTTATTTTGTGGCTTCAGAGGATCTTTCAGAAGATTAATTGAATGTTTCTGAATTATTGGTCCTCTAATAATATCTACTTCATTCATTCTTGATTATTTTTAATGTCAGTTTATAATGTATAAATATTTACTTATAATTATATGTGTTATGATTTTATGTAATTTTTCTGTGTTTAATATTTTTCACTGCCAGTTAAAATAAATAAGTAAATGAAAATAATAATTATTATTGTTATTATTATTAGTATTATCCAGTTACGTTACGGCGCGGCGTGCCCCTATCAGGACCACGAACATACTATTCTCACCACTCAACAACATTAGGGGCTCCTCGGATGACTGATTAACTCAACCTCAGAAACAACACGAACATTAATATAAGAGACATAATTCACTCATTCATTATATATAAACCGAATGTGATATGGATGACTAAGACCATGTGAAGTAGGGAACTATAAAACTATTCCTGATATTTGTTTAAAGCTGAGGAAACCTTCGAAAAATGAGGCATTCAAAAAACTTGTCCATATCAGAATTCGAACTTTGTACCTGTGCGTCCGAGGCAAAGACGTTTTCCCTAGACAAAAAAGTGGTAGAAATCTAAAGACTTTAAGGATCAAAATTATATAGATGACACAGGGCTCACGCTGAGTATTTATTTCACCCGGCTCAAGATTACGAGAGATAGTCGTACCTATCAACAAATGCAGGATCTAGCATACTGTAACGCAGCGCTTCTGGGCGTTTTCCTACGAGAGTTACCATGCCCCTCTTACATTTCTCATGTGTGTCACGTGTCCTCCCATCCCAGGCTAAGAGACTTAACTGTTCTTATTATATCTGGTTTCTCACAAAGATCGTATAGTTCACTGTTTAATAGTCTTCACTTGTCTGTTCGTCTTTCTTTGGTCCAAACATTTTCCTAAGAATTTTATTCTCAAAAACTAGTCATATTTTCTCCTCCCTTAAAGTAAGAGATCACGTTTCGCATCTATATAACTGGAAGAATAACTATTTCATATATTTTCAGTTTAACGTTTTTATTTATTTATTTTTTTTAGAAGTTGGAATGACAAAAGTCACTATAATGCGAAATAGCACGCATTTCCAGAAAATTAATTATTTCATGTTACACAAAATGTAGTCTTAATAGATGTACAATATGTTTATTTCATTTTGTCAGTTAATGGAGTTGAGAATGAAATTACTTCAATTTATTTCATTGTTTTAACTAATAATATCGCCCTCAGATCGCTAGAAGTTCTTTGCCTTTGATTCGCGGTCGATGGTTTCTTTTGGATGGAAAAATCCAAGGATAAGTCCTCCAGGTTGGATTTTAAGCGGTGACTCCATGTCTGAACATTTTCGGGCTCATAAAAGAATATTTTAAACTAATTTAGAGCCTCTAATCAAAATGTAATCAGTCTTTCCCATCTAAGTAATATCTTTCTCGGTGTCGCTTTGATAAATTGAAATAACCGCTTGTCATATGCTGACATCTATAGGGAAATAATCACAATTAAATTGCCTTCGTTAAGTAACTCCGCAAGGGGCAACCTTGTCCCACTTGGGGATGAAAGACACAGGTAATAATAAAAATGGTTGATTATACAGTGTGATTCAGAAATATGGTTATATGTTTGATCGCATTTTGTGTCGAAAATATTATTATGATGATCTTGATGAAGATTTTCGGGCTGTAGGCTGTGGTCGTGAGGCTTGTAGTTCCCCGACGTTTCACCAGAGACTGCGTCTAGCATCCTCATGGGTTCCGATGTTTCGCCAGAGACTGCGTCTAGCATCCTCATGGGTTCCGATGTTTTGCCAGACGCAGTCTCTGGCGAAACGTCGGGGAACTACAAGCCTCACGACCACGGCCTACAGCCCGAAAATCTTCATCAAGATCATCATAACAACTACGGCCGTGAAAGTCTACGAAAATATTATTATTAAAGAAAATATGATGTTATCATTGGAAAGGGAATCCTTCAAATTACAACAATAAAACAAAACAAAACAAATCACCTACAACAACACTAAACAAGTCACTTTATTGCTTCAAACTGTTCGCCGTTTACATCCAAGCATAATTGGCAACGCTTTGGGAAGTCATTCATTGCGTTATGATACATGTTTAGAGGAATAGCTCTAATTTCTTCCTCAATCACTAATTTCAGCATGTTTCCAGGCATACACTTTCTCCTTCAAATAACCCCACAACCAATAGTCACATGCTGTGAGGTCCGGGAAACAGGCTGGCCTTTCAATGGGGCCTCTTCTTCCCACCCACCTGTTTTGCAAATGATCATCCAAAATTTCCCTCACCGCAATTGTATAGCAAGGAGGCGCACCATCCTGCTGGAATAAACCTTGTTCATGTTCAGCACTTTGCATTACCGGCAGGACAATTTGTCTAAGGATATCACTATACCGATCACCATTAACAGTTTCATCCAAAATTCGCATTCCTAACAGTCTTTCCCATCCGATCATAGCCCAAACAGCGACTTTGCCGCATCTTAAACGTGTCTCTTCAATAACATTCGGATTCTCTTTACCATAATAGTAACAATTGTGTCGATTAACACGTCCGTTCATATGGAAAACAGCTTCATCTGAAAAGTGCAGTTTCTGTACCAATGTTCGTCGTTTGCTGATTCCCTTACAACAAATTCACAAAATTCCATCCGCCTGCCAGGGTCTCTTCATTAAGTTCCTGGACACGAATCGGTTTGAAGGGGTGGTACTTCTCAAGCTTCAAAACACGGCACAAACTCGATTGACTGATATGAAGCTCATGTGCAGCTCGGCGGGTTGATTTTTGTGGGCTAGCGTCGAACGCCTCCAAATTCTCTTCGTTGTTTCTGCATCCGTGATAATGCGAGGTCTTCCAGGAGGTTTGATTTTCTGCATCCTTCCCGTTTCCAGCAGTCGTATTCACCACTTCCCCACAGTCGACGGCTGCAATGCTACGTTAAACTCACGCCTTGCCCGTCTTGCGGCCTCACTATCATTAGCATACGTTATTGCCAATGCAGCAAATGTAATTTTCTGTTGCATATTCAACGCCATTTTGACTAATGATGTAAGTTCTACATTGTTTTGTTTTATTCCATTGTTGTAATTTGAATAACTGCCTTTCCAACGATAATTTCATATTTCCTGTAATGGTAATATTTTCATCACACAACGCGATCAAACGTATAGCCATATTTATGATTCACCCCGTACATTCATAACACTAATTTAAATTGGAATACCCAAACAAACATCTAAAAATATCTTCTCTATAATGCATTCCCTAAAGCGTCTCAAAAACTTTCTTCCTACAGCTCTTAAAAGAATTTTAATTCAAAACTTTAGTGATGCCGCATTTTGACTATTGTAACGTTCTACTAACTGACATAACTGACGGACTCTCGGACAAACTGCAGCGTGACCATAATATGTGTATCAGATTCATATTTAATGTCCCAAAATACGATCACATTTTTCATGGCTACATCTAAAAGAGAGAAGAAAATTACACTGTCTAATTATCTTATTTAAGATCCTACATACCTCGACTCCCAATTATTCATCATCTTGTTTCCAGTATCTATCCTCAAACTATAACTTAAACACAAGATCACAACATAGTCTCTTACTTAATATACCGCAACATAGGACATCACATCACTCCATGTCATATACCATCTCCACTTCTCGCAACTGGAATTCCCTACCACAAGAAATAAGGGGCTGCCGGACATTGGCATCTTTTAAAATAAATCTAAATTTACATTTGCTCTAGCCTCGACTTCATATGTTAGTTGGTGTTTCTCGTATAATTTATCATATTTATATTATTATTATTATTATTAATATTATTATTCACCCGAGTACATGAACAATCAAGCTATGCCAAACATCTCATTAACACCGGTCACCAAATGAACACAATAGAAAATACGATAATTCACAGAGAAAACATTCCGACAAAGATAAATATATTTGGGACCTCGAAATTATAAAATAAATAAACAACACCTTACTTCTTAATGAGAACGCACCCCAGTCAAACAATCCACTGTACGAGATCATCAAAAGCAAGTCAGTTGCTGTTACAGACACTTGGAGTCTACATCGTCGTAAACAACAATAGTAGCAGAAGCTCATCCTGCTGATGATGGAAGTTAACTTCCGAAAGGCCTCCAGTTAATATTTTATATACATCATTTTAACAAAGTTCAGGATGACGGAACCTGCCAACAGGTACATTTTAATTTTTAACTTTTATCTTATAACTTAATTTAATTACTATTCAAATTAACAAATCACTTATCCCTGGGAAAAACCAGGTAAGTCGAAAACTGGCACAAACAAAAGAGGTCGATATATCTGTTTTTCTCAGTGAACTTCCTCCCTCTTATCCAAAACTAAAATTGCATATTGTAGTTAATATAACGAAGAACTGACTTATCTTGTTATTACCATATGAAGGAGCATACATAACGGTATAAATTAACGGCAAGGAAATAAAAAAATGGGGGGAAAATTATTTATCTGGTTTTTCTCGGGGATGAGCACATATGTCAACTAGCTTCTTTGTCCTATTTCGATGCTGCGAATCTAATTAGAGATAACGTTAATAAGGTAGGAAGAAAATGCAGAAGAAACAAAAACATGTGAATACGGCGTGATCTAAATACAGCCCTAGCACATTGTGACACGCTAATAATTATAAACAATCTTATAAAAAATGAACGTTTCTTTGTTTGTCCCGTATGTTTGTATATAGCATTAGCTAATACCCGGCGTGCTCTGCTACGCAATAAATGAAAATTGATGTTATTATGTTTAGTTGGATAAGTAAAAGGAATAATAATTATAAATTTATATATTTCAGATACCCCTTGCTGATTAACCGGCGTTACTCGGGAATCTACTTATGTCGATCTACTTGACATAAATGAGCTAAAAGACAAAATTCGTTATTGTGAGCTATCCGTAAAAGAATACCCGCCATGTGCTGCTATGCTTGTCTCGATCTTCTTGGCATCAATGAAAGACAAAAATGGTTATTGTGAGTTATCCATAAGAGATAAACATATGCTGTCGCGGACTTATTTGTAGAGCTTTTTGACATATTCACTTCTGTGTACATTAATTTTGTGTATTTGTTATGGTTTAGGTAGCGTAAGCCATTTAAGCGTCCAAAGAGCGTTTTTTTTTCACGATTTCTACTACAAAGGGCGATTTTTAAGGGTGTAGGAGTTGAGTATCACAACTCTCTTATAGCCTATGTTCATCCCGGGAATCTCCTGAACATTTTGCAAAAAGCCCCATTACAATCGGATCAACGGTCTGGCCGCGCATAAAGTACAATCAAACAAACAAACATTCAATTTTATATATTAGATTAATACGTTTGCGATGAAACTTTGGTGAATTGTTGTGCGCACGCCCGCGAAAGTTTCTGAATCGGAAAACAGTTTTACAACCATTATGTGTAGGAGTTCACCTGAAAATAAAATTTAAACTCGTTTCAGATGTCCCAATTTCCGATGTTTCAAACGAAACTCAGTACCGGTATATGTTATTAAGATAAACCGAGGTATTATCCACAAATAAGCGCAATCCCTATAGAGTTTAATAATTATATTAATGAATTAGGTTACTGAACAGAAAAGTGAATGGAGAAGACTACCTAACAGTGAACTGCATGGTCTTTATAGGAAGTCAGATATAATAAGAACAGTTAAGTCTCGTAGACTGCGATGGGCAGGAGATGTGGCACGAATGGAGAATGAAATACGTGCATGGAAGCTTCTTGTAGGAAAACCAGATGGAAAACGCCCAGATAGTAGCCCAAGAATGAGGTGGGAGAATAAAATTAACTATGATTTGAGGGAAGTAGATTATACAGGGAATGATTGGAAAGTGTTAGCTCAGGATAGGAATGAATGGAGAGTTTATGTCCGCGCGGCCATGAACCTATGCGTTCGATGGTGCCCGTGAGTTAGCTAATTATTGATTTTTATTTATTTTTTAGCCATTACCTTTAGAAGTGGGAGTTATATTGATATCCGAAACTAAAAATTGACTAATAACCGATAATGTAGGATTCGTCATAATGTATACCACACAATTTAATTACCCTTAAAGTGGCAATGTATCACATTAGTTTAGTTTATTTAAACAGCTCAACCGATCTCTATGAAAATCCTGTTTTAGGTATTCAGATAAACATAAAACCATATTTAATTTATTTGGGCGTAGCAACACGCGCCAAGTATTAGCTAGTAATTCTTATAAATAACTAGATGGTCCGGCGAACTTCGTATCGCCTTTAACTATTTTTAGGTTATTTTTTCCGTGTGGTTTTGTTGATTGAGATGAATTTATGTTGCCTGCATTCTCAGCATCATCCATAAGTGTATCATACGGATTATATACATTTATTGATGGAATATTTTGAGGAGGCTTGCTGATTTCATTATACTTTCGTTTTTTTTTCTACGAACTTGTTGGCAGTTTGGATTCTCATCATCATCAAGAAGTCTCTGTATAGTAATATTATCTTGTGATATATTATAGTCATCTTGTTTTTCATTTAATTGAGGCATGGAGATTGTTTCTGTAATATTAGGCATATTATTATAACTAACAGACTTACTTACAGTTCTGTTATTCCGTTTCTTAGGACCTTCATATGTTTTTAAATTGACATTCTTCTTAAATGTAAGATTTATGTCACATAGGCCTATACCAATTTGCGGAAATTCACTTGATATCTTATCATTCATGGTCTCTAGAACTGATTCGCCATATTGTTCAATGTCCCTTCTCGGTCCAGTTAAATTTAAATTAAGTTGCTGTTTTTCAGCCAGATTACTTAAAACTAATACTTACACACGAAATTAATATTATTATCAATATATTGAAAATAAAATAAAATAAACACTTAAATTATGAAATAATCAATATTTGTAATTCAATTGAAATTCGCGGTTGCAACAAAAAGCACGCCACCTGGATCTCTCTTTGTTAAATAATAAACCAATTACCTTACACCGTCATCTGTTAGAATCGTATGGAACTCACAGATAATTATAACTCTTTGTTAAATAATAAACAAATAATTTGCAATAAAAATAATGCTACTATAAATTTAGTTATTAACAACCGTAGGTATCAAGTTGGATCAAACAGCACACAGTGTGCAAAATTTTATTAAAATCGGTTCAGTAGTTTAGGATTCCATCGCGGACAAACAACGTGACACGTAATTTTTATATATTAAGATGAAAACATTCTTATGTTGTTAGCAGATCAAAATCAAGCACGTCTCCTATATGAAGAAATTAAATTCCATTCCATTAATTTGGTTTAATCTCTCGCCTGATAGGTACAATTTACATGCCACATGTCACCCCAGCCTTATATTGGCGTGACCTGTCGGGAGAGGGACATTAAACTATGGATCATACACGCATACTTTTATTGACCACACAAGGACATCAAGGACCTCCCTGAATGACTGATCATCTCATTGCCAGTGCCTCCTCCGAAACAACATAGCATAAAACGAAACACACCATTCACACAAATACACACACACACATATTTTCATATCAAACAAGTTATTTAATAATGATGATTATGGAAGCCAGGTGATGTTCGGGGACCGTTTGGGTCTTAGTGTTTCCTGATATTAGTCTCACAGGTGAGGGAAAATCTCGAAAAAAGTCATCTCCCAGAAAAATTGTTCCGACTGGGGATCGAACCAGTGTCCGCTGCGTTCGAGGCAGTGTCGCTACTACGAGACACAGCTGTAGACTGGATGAATTAAATACTGACATAAAAAGGAAACTTCTGGTTGCTATTTAGTTCAATGTCTGCGCTGTCTTCTTTGATTTCGTCGAAGAATCTTCTTCTTCTGCATCTTCTTATCATAAGTAATGCCACGAGTGATTTCCAAATTATCGATAAATTCACGACTCACGAAGTGAGAAGTGAATTTATCTTGAGAATTTGGAAATGAAGAGTGGCATTTGTTAGGACTATTTAACGAATAAAATTAAGCTGTTTACTCACAAATCATTGTTTAACTATAGTTATTTGAAAATATTTATATATATAATGTAAACGGCGATGTTTGAAAACAAATCAGAAATGTGAGGTTATGTTTATTCACTGCTGCTTGATCATATTATTTATTTCCAAATAAGATCGCGATATTGTAAGTGTGCACCCAAGTGGAGAAATAATGAAACACATCAAACTATATATCATAATCAACATTACGGGTTATTCATTTATTTTTTTAGTAAACAACTCAGTAAAATCAAGGAATCTTTTCATTATTTGCTATATTCAATGTATTTGTTGGAGAAAAATAATGCTTTGACCTGTTCAGAACATTAAAAAGGAGGAGCTTTCTTTACCACAAAAGCAGGAGCTGATAAAGATAAATCGATAAAGAGCGAGGTGAAACACGACTGTCATTGGTTGTAAAAGAACATTCATTGAAACGTGATTGGTCACTGACTAGCATTTGTGGCATGAGTTAAATAGTCCATTGTAATTTATCCCCTCATTTTGTGGGACTTGGGCAGGTTTTTCTCGGGGTTTCTCCCGTTTTTCCTAGCCACAAATTTCAATCCACCATTTCTCCATACTCATCTCATCCATTTCGTCGTTCATCCGCCCCTATGACGGTGTGTCAGGGATGTCGACCGGACTCTTGTAATTCACAGACTTCTATAAATATAGGGGCTTCATCTCATCTCATTCCTTGACCCGACCCAGAGTTGGACACGAGTTAACAATATTTATTTATTTTCATTTTCAATAACATTATCATTTTCATTGTTAATTTTATTATTACTATAATTAATGCTTTAAATTCTGTTTGGTGGAACAAAAATATTACAAAAAATAGAAAATTATTTAGATTTATTTAGCCTGGTAGAGTTAAGGACATGTGGCCTTCTCTTCCACTCACCAGGGCAAACATATGTTATATATAAATACAAAAAATTACAATAATAGTCATACTAAACAATTATATCTGTCAAATTGAATAATAATGAAAATACTGTCTAATAATACAATAAAAGTAAATACAATTAAAATTAAATTAATGATAGAATGAATACAGAAAGGAATAACGGCTCGAATCTACTATACACAAAAAGAAAAGAAAGAAAAAAGTACAAAGGAAGTAATAAACTATAATGAATTAATCTATCGCTTATTATACAAGGCATTAGGTAAATATATTAACAAATCTCAAAACTATTTTTATTAATTATTTATAAATTATATTAAAACAGAATATATGGTAATGGGAGGAAATTCAGAAGACCTACAACTAAATAATATGATAATTAAATATGTTGAAGAATTTAAATATCTTGGATCTATAATAGATAAATCTGGTACTTGTGAAAAATATATTATTAACAGAGTAAATTGTGCAAGGAAGGCGATTTGATCCCTGAATGGTCTTTTCTGGAATAGAAATTTGACCAGAAAAACAAAAAGAGAGATTATACAGACAATAATAGAAAGTATACTTACTTATGGATCAGAAAGCTGGACAATAAATGAAAGGATGCAGAAAAGAATCTTGGCGACAGAAGTGGATGGATTACGGAGAAGTATGAGAATATCCAGGCTACAACATATTCGAAATACATACATCAGATAAGAGATAGATGCACAAGAAACTGTTATCGATAGGATAACAAAGAGAACTTTACAGTGGTATGGACATGTAAAACGGATGTCGGAAGATCAATGGCCTAAGGAGGTGTTGGATTGGATGGTACCAGGCAGAAGGAGGAGGGGGATAGGTAGAAGAGCATGGTATGAGGGAATATATGATGCCATGATGAAGAGGGGTATGGAAGATGGTCAATGGGAAGATAGGAATATCTGGAAAGCAGGAACCAAGGGCAAACTGCTGTAAAGTGGAAAGCCTGTATTAAGTATTAAGTAAGTATTAATAATGAAAAAACAAATTATTATTTTTTAAAGAGTAATATTAGTGAGTTGTTTCTGTTAGTAATTTTATTTTCAATTTGTTTCTGAAAGATGGTAAAGTTTGGCAGTCTCTGACATAGGGTGGAAGGGAATTCCATGTTCTAGCAAGAGAAACTGTAAAAGATTTCGAATAATAGGTAGTGTGATGAGGAGGGATATAAAGGACACTGTGCTCAAGGGATCGGGTATCTAATTTATTGTGCTCAAGGGATCGGGTATCTAATTTATGTGTATCAGAGAGTTTAGTGAAGCGGTGTGATAAATAATAAGGTAATGATGTGTGTAATATGTTATAGAGAAGGCATAGGGAATGGATGGTTCTACAATCTTGTAGACGAAGCCATGACAATTGTTCCAGGGATGGTGTAACGTGATCAAATCTACGTATACCACAAATAAAACGTATGCTAGAATTATGAACACGTTGAAGTCTTTGGGTAAGAACAGTATTTAGGTCAGTAAAAAGAGTATCACAATAATCGAAATGGGGCATTGCAAGTGTTTCTACTAACATTTTCCTTAGAGCAAACGGTAAACAATTTCTTATACAATTTAATGAGTGTATTATTGAGAAGATAGTTTTGCAAATGTTATTTATTTGTTTTATACCAAATTAAATGTTTATCCATAAATACTCCTAGATTTTTTACTGTCTCACTATAAGGGATCTGAACCCCATTAAGTGACACATGTAATACTGCATTTGTGTTAATTGAGGATAATAGTCTCTGATGGCCCATAATGATTGCTTGTGTCTTTCTAGGATTTAATTGAAGTCCATATTTCTCTGTCCACGCCGTTAGCGAGTCAAGGTCCTCATTAATTTTGGTTACCCGCGTCATTTAAAGAATATTTGTCTGAGTGAAAGTAGATCTGCATGTCGTCCGCAAATAAATGATGTTTGCAATGTTTTAGGGAGTCAGATATGTAATTTATATAGATTGAAAAAAGCAATGGGCCGAGCACTGAACCCTGTGGAACTCCAGCTTTACGGTAGGTCCAAGAAGAGCGTAATGTAAAATTTCCTACAACATATTGCTGGTGCTCACGAAGGTAGGAGTTGAACCATTGCGTAACACCATCAGAAAGTGAGATGTTTTTTAGTTTAAGCAACAATAAGTCCAAGTCTACTGTGTCAAATGCTTTACTAAAGTCAAGTAGTGTAAGAATAATAAGTTTTCGATTATCAGATGCTTCGCGTATGTCTTCACATATATTTAGTAGAGCAGTATTTGTATTGTGTCCTGTCCTGAAGCCTGATTGGTATTGATCTAAAAGGTCATGTTCAGTAAGGTAGTCAGTCAGTTGTTTATGGACTAATCGTTCCAAAGCTTTTGAAAGGATAGGTAAAATACTAATAGATCGAAAATCGTTAGGAGTTAAGGGAGTTTTTACTTTCGGGAGTGGGCGCACAATTGCTTGCTTCTATAATGAGGAGATATATAGAGGTTTGTAGTGAGGATTTGAAAAACACGAGTTATGGTAGATAGTATAACGCCGATTATTTTGTTACGTAGAGTGATATTTATACGGTCAGTGCCCTCTGCTTTTGTTTTTATTCGTTTGAGAGTTTTCTTTACGTCATTTTCTGTAAGATATGAGAAATGGAAATGTTCTCTGTCTGGTGGATTTGTTAATAGTAGTTCGCTTATTGTCTGTGTTGTGTCTTTAGGAGTAAAGAATGTGCTTGTAAAGTGGTTATTGAGTGTGGCCAGGGAAACAGTTTTCTACCTGTGTGTCTTTCCTTCCTACACCCATTTGATTCAGATTTTTCCAAATGTCTGGGTTATTGTACAAATATATCAAACCATAATTCAGAGCATTTTAACGTATGGTGCTGACGTTTGGCAAATTCCTACCAGAGTAATGAAAATAATTTTAAGTACAGAAATGAATGTTTTAAGAAGATCAGCTCGAAAATCTAGAATGGATAGAATACCTAACAAAGAAATAAGGGAAATTATGGGTGTACAAGAGAAGCCGGACATCATAGACATTATAGAAAAGAAAAGATTACAGTGGTATGGCCATGTCAAAAGAATGCCAGAGCAAAGATTGCCTAAAATTGTTATGGAATGGATCCCAATAGAAAGGAGGAAGAAAGGACGACCGAAGAAAACTTGGACAGATGGGGTACAAGCGGCTATGAATATCAAAGGAATGGAGGAAGATCAATGGATGGACAGAGAGAAAAGGCGTTTAATTTCTGGAAGACGGCGGTAGCTGTCATGATATCGGATGATGATATAATTATCAATATAATTATCCTTAACGTTATTATTATTATTATTATTATTATTATTATTATTATTATTATTATTATTATTATTATTATTTGTATTTGAACATAGGTTCCAAAAATTAAATTATAATTACCATATAGATGATAATGGGCAATGGATGAAATTCACAATGAGGAAGTCCATAATTTATATTTTGTCTAATATTATTGCGGCTATTAAGTATAGGAGATTTAGATGGTCAGGTAATTAAGCTCGAATGGAACAGACTAAATGGTTCAAAATGTTGTATGGAAAATTTTAAGAAGTCAATTAGGAAGACCTGCGCGTAGGTATAAGAATAATACAGTATTCGTATGAATCTTGTTGAACTCTATATCGCAGATATGGACTAGATTCATAAGACTGAAGATAGGAACCATCGAATAAGGGGAACCATCGAATAAGGTACTGAACCGTAACCCACGACCATGGGGTTAATTTTAATGATTAACTTTGACAAAACTGACCAAAGTATATGATATAGTTGTATGATTTTTGTGTATAATATATATCTTAATTTTGCATGTGTCTCTTTGTTAAACATGAAATGCATTTTTGTTTCCTGTAAATTGTATTTTGTATTTTCATGCTGCTATGGTGATGGAGTAGATCTTATGACGTAACTCTAACAGAATAAATAAAACGTTGTCATAAACACAAAAACTGAAAGAGACGTACATATGAAACTGTCGAAATTTCAAATGATATGCAGAACTATACATACAACATTAAAGAATAAAACAAGAAGAGATACTAGATTGAAGTTTTATAACACATTGGCAGTTCCTGCATTACTTTATGGGAGCGAAATTTGGGTAATGACCAAAAAAACTGCAAAGTAGAATACAAAGCGCAGATATGAACTTCCTTAGAAGAACAAAAGCCTGCACAAGATTGGATCGGATAAGGAATGAAGATATAAGAACAGAGTTAAATATATATCCATTGGATGAGAAAATCAGAGAATATAGAGAGAAATGGTTTACACACGTGGAAAGAATGAATGTATCAAGATTACCAAGAGCAGCATTCAACTACAAGCCAAGAGGTTCAAGTAATGTAGGACGGCCAGTGAAAAGATGGACAGAACAACTGTGAGGCGGAACAGGCAATTTGCCTAGCCCATGAAGTGAATAAGAAGTCATAAAATAGCCTCCCCGTAAATTAATTCATGATTTTCTTATACTTTATTAATGCGGGATTTCAAACAATTTTCATATTAACAAACCTTTTTCTAGTAAAAATGCACCTAAATAAAACAGTTAAAAGAACTCACTACATATTTCCTTAGACAATATAATCATTACTGTGTTCCAGGTATACTTTTATTACTTACTTACTTACTCACTGGCACTATCGAACCGTAGGTTCATGGCCGCGCGGACATAAGCTCTCCATACATCCCTATCCTGAGCTAATGTTTTCCAATCATTCCCTGTATAATCTTCCGATTCCGATTGAGGGTCTTTCCACTTTTCAGCGGTTGCCCTTTTACCAGCCGGCTGCTGGCCCTTCACATCCACATGTGTCAATCACAGAGGTAGATGATCAACAGCCAGTGTAGGGGTGACATGTGGTTAGCATGTCGAGTCCCCCAGCCGTTATAGCTGGTTCCTCAACCTGGAGCAGCTACTTATTGTAGCTACCCAATTGCCTCACGATGCTGGGTGGGCACCGGTCCCATACTGGCCGAAATACCATGAGAAAATTTCTTCCCCCATGGAGACTCGAACCAGCGCAAGTCCCGTAGCTCTGCGCCAAGGCTTCCTACCTTAACCGCTCGGCTACGGCGCGGGACCCCTGTATAATCTACTTCCCTCAAATCATAGTTAATGTTATTCTCCCACCTCATTCTTGGTCTACCAACTGGACGTTTTCCCTCTGGCTTTCCTACAAGAAGCTTCAATGCACGTCTTTCATTCCCCATACGTGTAACATGTCCTGCCCATCGCAATCTCCGAGACTTAACTGTTCTTATTATATCTGGCTTCCTATAAAGACCATGTACTTCATTGTTATGTAGTCTTCTCCATTCACATGTCTGTTCATCTCTCTTTGGTCCAAAATTCTTCCTAAGTACTTTATTCTCAAATACTTGTAATCTCCTTTCCTCCCTTAAAGTAAGAGTCCATGTTTCGCACCCATATAATATAACTGGTAGAATAATAGTTTTATATATTTTCAGTTTAACGTTTTTTGAAAGGAGTTGGGACATCAAGAGTCTCTGCAATGCATAATAGCACGCATTTCCAGAAGTGAGCCTATGTTTAATTTCTTTGTGCATCTCATTCCTATTTGTGATTATTGTTCCTAGGTATTTGAGTTCAGCCACTTCCTCAAAATTTCCCTCATTTGTCATTAGCTGTCCATTTCCATTATATAATGAATATCTACGTGTGACCATATATTTAGTTTTATTGATATTTACATCCAGTCCTAATTTCTTAGTGTTACTCAATAGTGTGTGCGTGTTGTCCTTTAGTATCTCCTTGCTATCGGCCAATAATACTACATCATCTGCATAAACTAACAGCTTATTAATGTCATTCAGTTCTAAGCCTCCCTCATTCTCTAAAGATTTAATGGCATGCTCTAGTACAAAATTAAATAGTAGAAGAGATAGTGCATATCCTTGCTTCAACCCATTCTGGATTTCAAAAGTGTCCAAAAAACTGTTTGCCTACACACACCCTACTCTTTGTGCCATTTAGACACATTCTTATAAGTCTAACTAACTTTTTAGGAATTCCGAACTCCAGCACGATACTATATAACTTCTCCCTCTTAATTGAATCATATGCTTTTTTGAAGTCTACATATAGTTGATGTACAGTACCATTATATTCCCATTTCTTTTCTAAAATCTGTCTTATACTAAAAATCTGATCTGTTGTAGACCTGTTTCTTCTAAATGCACATTGATGATCTCCTAGAATGTCATCAATATAGGGAGTAAGTCTGCTTACTAATATATTTGTAAGAATTTTGTATGAAGTTGAAAGTAATGAGATGCCCCTGTAGTTGTTGCAATCAGTTTTAACTCCTTTCTTATAAATTGGTACGATAATTGATTTCTTCCATTCATCTGGAAGAGCTTCTTTTTCCCAAATCATACTAAGCAACCAGCGTATCTTGTCCATCAATTTTTCTCCCCCTGATTTTATCAGTTCTGCTGGGATCTCATCTGAAAGCATCAGGTTCAGATGAGATCCCAGCAGAACTGATAAAATCAGGGGGAGAAAAATTGATGGACAAGATACGCTGGTTGCTTAGTATGATTTGGGAAAAAGAAGCTCTTTCAGATGAATGGAAGGAATCAATTATCGTACCAATTATTTCTTTATATTTTAAAGTTTCTTTACCAAGCCTATTTCTTAATCAAATTACAGTTTATTATTATTATTATTATTATTACTATTACTATTTTTCTTTCTTTCCGTTATCAATTCTATACTATGTAGCATATACTCATTACGTATCATCAACATGTAGGTAATTCATAATTGTTATTACGTGTATAATTTAACCCTGGTGAAGTGGAAGAGACGACCTTAAGGCCGGTTTACACACTACGTCTTATTGCACGTTTTATAATCCTATCCGATAAAATGTGTTATGTAAACAGCAAAACGTACGTCTTGTCGAGTGGGAATGACATCCAAGATCAGATTGAAGAACGACGGGAGAAGCATCATTTTGCGACAAAACGTACGTTTTGTAATCCGTTTTATACATTCCGTTTAAATGGCTTTTCTCATGCTGATGTCTTGTTTCTGTATGGTGTTACCAACTCCAGCAATTGACTGTATGCTGAGGTGTCCATTAGCAAATAATTGCACCAGTCATCAGGTTCGCCTCTCAGTTCTTTCAGTAACAGGACATGGCAAAACTGACTTCTTTTCAGAAGCCACTCCCTTGACCATCTTGTCTTTTCTTCTCTTCGACACTTTTTCTCGCAGTCGTTGAATCCTTACGAGGAAAAAAAATAATAAAAGAAACAACTGGGCTTCCTCCATAATCGAATTAATTATGCCTTTCTCACTTTTAATAAAAAAATCACTGCCATGACAACATACTACAACTCGAGTCTGTATTGGAACTGAGGTAGAAAATGGAGGGGAAAACGTTACTGTGTAAACTTTGGACAAAACGTACGTTTTGTATTCCTTTTGCATGATCGACAAAACGTACAATAAGATGTAGCGGCCTTTACGGTCTTAACTCCATCAGGTTAAATAAATAAGTAATCCTCAAATGCATAATTTATCTTTTTTTCTGTATATTATAAAAATAAGTAAAATTCCGTAATTAATATAATTTTTATATCAGATTGAAAGATCGTTTGTCATGAATTGTTTAATGTTTATAATCAACTATAGATAACATAAACTATGAATTTTAGGATAAGAGTGTCAATTTATCCATTTCTCTGATGAAAATAAATATATTTTAATTGCAAAATTGTGTGTTATTATGGTATTACTTTTTTACCACACCACAATCGAGCCTGAACTCCACGCCTGAAGGAAGAAGCAACACACAGACCAGCTGAATCCAGGAAGTGAAACAGGCCAAACCGGTCAGATTTTATTGTTATCATTATCCTCTACCAAATCCACCGCTGTGGTCTCAGGGTAGCGTGCTGCCTTGTCACGCAGCGGGTCCTGGTTCGATTCCCGGTCGGGACAAGCTTCCTGGGGGAGGTTTTCTTCGGGGGTTTTCCTCACCTGTAAGACAAATGTCAGGAAGCTTTGAGGCCCAAACGGTTCCCGAACATCATCTGGCCATCATCATCATCCTTATCATCCTTCATCGGTGTGGAAAGCAACGGGAAGCTACCGCATCTATAATTCCCTAGTAAAACTGCAAGCATAGCATGTAAATGCTATGATTGCAGTGAAAGACCTGCCCTTGGACAGAACACTGTAAATAAATAAATGCTCTAACATTCAATTGTGTACTAGAGCATGCCATCAAATCTTGAGGATGATGAAGACCTACAACTCATTGGTATTAATAAGCTGTTAGTTTATGCTGACTATTGAACGCATGCCCCAAATGGGAGTTAATGGCGAATCGCGTATCAATGAATTTTGATTTACAACCAATCACAGTCGTGTTTCACCTGCAATTTATCAAATAAGTTTATCATATTAAAGAAAGCTCCTCCTTTTTAACATTCTGAATAGGCCATGTTATGAATACATATTTCTTTATATAGATTTTTTATTGTTTTATAGATTATTTTAATTATTCGAGCAAAGTCGTTTGAGATGGACTTTAGACATTCAAAGTCTGTTGAGATAGAGTATAGTTCAGAACAAAGTCTTGTTTAAGCTAACTGTAAACATCCCTACATTTAGTTCATTGGAATGTAGTGGTACAGTTATGGGTGACTTGAGGTCATTTTTGAATATATAACACTTGAGAAGTGAGGGTCTCGTGTCTGTCTGTGTGTGTAAACGGCTGGAGGGTAAGTCACTGACCATTTTTCTTAATAATGTAGTCCATTTCTTTTGGATTTTGAATCAAGTACCATTAACATTTTTGAAATTATATTTTAAAAAGGGATATAACATTTTTAATCATGTAGATTTGGTTAGATTTAAAAATTCCACAACTCCCTCTTCTCAACCCCCCCCCCCAAGAAAGTACTGTAGTTTTAATATAGGCTTAGATTAGATTAGGGCTAGACTACTAAGGGTTTATAATTATTTATACTTTAGTAATAAAATAGTTTAAAATATGACTTCCTTTGTTTATTTCAAAACATGTAAACTGTACATCCTCATACTAACGCTCGGCTAGATAAACGCTGCCAGATTTTCCAAGTCCCGAAGGTCCTTTAAGCCTAATAAATCCAGTTGGAACCATAACAGGCCAGAACATTATTTTGCAATGACTGACTCTGTAAAAAATACGGCTACCAGATTGTATATATAGGCCCTATAGTGCACGAATGTAAAAAGATACTTTTGCGGGATATAATAGAAAAACATTCGTAGTAATTGATTATACCACAATAAAAAGAAACCACTGTTTGCACTTTCTTAAACGTATTATTTCCCAGGTATTTACGTTCCAGAAAAATATAATTTACATCACAGGACATCAGAAATTAATTAATAACCTATAATGTTGGTTATAAACAGTTTGATGTTTCATTTTTTTCTGCACTAGAGTGTATTCTTACAATATTGCGATCCTTTAGCAATAAATAATAATATCTATTTGCAGTGATGAACAAATTAAGCATAACAAACGTTTCTCATTTGTTTTCAAACTTCGCCGTTTACATTAAATATATAAATATTTTAAATAACTATATTTAAATAATGATTTGTGAGTAAACAGCTTAATTTTATTCGTTAAATAGTCATAACAAATGCCACTCTTGATTTCCAAATTCTCTAGATAAATTCACTCCTCACTTCGCTCGTGGCATTACTTGTGATAATGTATTATTAGACGATAGCGAGGATGTGCTAAGGGTCAACATGCACACAGTATTGAGAAACACTAAGAATTTGGGACTGGAAGTAAATATCAATAAAACTAAATATGTAGTTACACATAAAAACACATTATAAAATGGCATATGAGGGATATTTTGAAGAAGTGGCTAAATTAAAATACATACAAATGAGAATAAAGTGCAGAAAAAAATAAAGATAGACTCAAATCAGGAAATGCATGCTATTATGCATTACAGGGACTCTTGTCATCTCAACTTATCTCGAAAAACATTAAACTGTACATAAATAAATCTGTTATTCTCCAAGTTATATTACGTGGATGTGTAACATGGATCTTTCTTTAAGGGAGGAGCAAATATTACGAGTATTTGAGAATAAAGTTCACACGAAAAATTTTGGACAAAAGAGAGATGAACAAACAGGTGAATGGAGAAGACTACTAACAGTGATTTAGATGATCTTAATGGGAATAAATATAAGATATAATAAGAAGAGTTAAGACTCATAAACTGCAATGCATAGGACGACATGTGGCACGAATGGGGAAGGAAAGAGAGGCATGGAAACTCCTTGCCGGAAAACCAGAGGAAAAGCGCCCAGTAGGTAGGCCTAGAATGAGATTGGAGAATAACATTAACCGAGATTTGAGGGAAGTTGGTTATACAGGAGATGACTGGAAACATTAGCTCTGGATAGGGGTGTATGGAGAGTTATGTCCACGCGGCCATAAACCTACGTGTTCCATAGGTGCAGTGAGTTGTTTGTCATAAGTACTATTTAACGAATAAGATTAAGCTGTTTACTCACAAATCATTATTTAACTATAGTTATTTTAAAATATTTATATATTTAATGTAAACGGCGATGTTTGAAAACAAATGAGAAACGATAGGTACGCTTCATCTGCTTATTTTTTTTTATCACTGCAACCAGATCATACTATTTATTGCCAAAGGAACGCAATATTGTAAGGAGGAGCTTTCTTTAATATGGTAATTATAACACTGATAAATATTTCGTGAAACACGACTCTGATTGGTTGTAAAACAGAAATCATTGAAACGTGATTGGTCATTGACTCCCATTTGGGGCATGAG
The DNA here is from genome assembly GCA_030220185.1 of Diploptera punctata. NCBI lineage: Eukaryota > Metazoa > Arthropoda > Insecta > Blattodea > Blaberidae > Diploptera > Diploptera punctata. The sequence goes on along the minus strand of JASPKZ010005285.1, from coordinate 115,083 downwards.
TTAAATAATTATTATTATTATTGTGCCATAGCTTAATTGATTAAGGCAATACGCTTGCAAGCCAAAAGTCGAAGATTAGATTTCCGATGGAGTCAGAATTTTTGATCTGGTGTAAACTTTCTGAGGGCACAAGTGATTCAGCCTCTAAGAGACACATTTTTTTTTTTAATAAATGTGACCGGTCATGCAGGGCTGACAATCCGAGTGACATCTCGTGCCGAAAGGTTGTAGCTATTACCTCTTACTACCCCAAGACCTCATAAATCCAGTTATTGGACAATTTTGCTTATTAGTATTACTATCGAATCAGTAGCAACAACTCGTATCGGTCCCGGTAAACTAGTGGTTACCATACTAGCCTCCTGTTCCCAAGTTCCCAGGTTGAAACCCGGCCGAGAACGGTGGATTTTAAAGAGTGTTATAATCCTTAGAATTGATTACATTGGAAGAGAAGTAAAGCCGTGGGTCCTGTGTCTTAGATTTACAACATGTAAAATATTCTCAATTCTGAAATAAATATCTGAGGAAACATGTTAGACCCTTTCATGCCATGATTTGAATTTCAGTGCTAGTGGCCTGATCTGATAAAGAGCGTTATTACATAAAAATAATATTATTACTATTATTATTATTATTATTATTATTATTATTATTATTATTATTATTATTATTATTATTATTATTATCATCATCATCATCATCATAAAGTTCTTAGGAAAATTTTTGGCCAAAAAGAGATGAACAGACAGATGAATGGAGAAAACTACAAAATAGTGAGCTACATAATATGTGTAGGAAGCCAGATATAATAAGAAGAGTTAAGTCTCATAGACTGCAATTGGCAGGAAATGTGGCACGGATGGGAGATGAAAGAGGTGCATGGAAGCTTCTTGTAGGAAAACCAGAGGGAAAACGCCCAGTAGACCATGCATGAGATGGGAGAATAACATTATCCATAATATGAGGGAAGAAGATTATACAGGATATGATTCGAAAACATCAGCTCAGAATAGGGATGTATGGAGAGCGTATATCCGCGCGGCCATGAACCTACGGATTCGATACAGCCAGTGAGGTCGTTGTCGTCATCGTCATCGTTATTATTGTTGTTATTGTTATTATTATTATTATTATTATTATTATTATTATTCTAAGCCCTTGTTTGTCTCATCGAGACTTAGGTACTCTCCCTCTACAGGGCAGAAATTCAACCATATTAATTTAGTTACACTACTTGTTTTCGAATACGTGTCGTTCAATGGCCCGTGGTCAGCGCTCCACTTCATAGTAAGATCTAGGAAACCAAGGTAGTAATATGATGGAAAATTCGGTAAATTTTGCTTAGAGGCCTGTTTATTCAGGCTTAAGGATCTTTTACGAGCCTGAAAAGCTTCAGACTCGGGACCCACGGCTTGAAGTCCCTCCCAGAGGACTTGTTTCTTGGATTTTTCCATCCCAAAAAATCCATCGACACCGGCCGGGTTTGAACCGCGACCCTCGGGACCAGAAGCAAGGTGCACATCCACTAGTCCACCGCGGCCGATATAATAATAGAGTAATTATTGTTTATTATTCTTCCTATTATTATGATTTTTGATTATCCTATTTATGCGTCTTATGATTATCAGTCTTAATTGATTAGGATTATTATGATTATCTTGATGCTTATGATTATTATGCTTCTGCTTATTCTTATTATATTATTATTACTATTCTGATTATTTACTGATTATTACTTATTATGATTATTATTATGATATTATTAATTATATGATTTATGCTTCTGATTAAATGATTAAATGAGTCTGATTATTATTATATCTTCTTCTGCATGGTTCCTGCTTCTGCTTCTTCTGCTTCGCTCTTCTTCCTGCTTCTGCTGGCTTCTGCTTCTTCTCTTCTGCTTCTTCTTCCTTCTCTTCTTCTTCTTCTATTCTCTGTCGTCCTTCCCTTTTCCACTCTCTTCTTCTCTTCTGCTTCTTCTTCTTCTCTTTCTGCTTCTTCTCTTCTGCTTCTTCTCTTCTGTATCTTCTTCTTCCTTCTGCTTCTTCTCTTCTTCTTTCTTCTTCTTCGGTTTCTTCTTTCTTCTGCTGCTTCTGCTTCTTCTCTTCTTCTTCTTCTTCTCTTCTTCTTCTTCTTGCTTCTTCTTCTTCTTCTTCTCTGCTTTTCTTCGTCTTCTCTTCTTCTTCTTCTCTTCTTCTCGTTCCGTCTCTTCTCTCTTCTTCGTCGTGTAAGTTCTTCTTCTCTTCCTCTTATTCTTTCTGCTTCTGCTTCTTGCTTCTTCTCTTCTTCTTCTGCTTTCTGCTTCTTCTCTTCTGTTCCTTCCTTCTTTCCTGCTTCTCTTCTTCTCTTCTTCTTCTTCTTCTCCTTCTTCTTCTTCTTCCTTCTCCGTCTCCTTCTCCGTCTCCTTCTCCGTCTCCTTCTCCTTCTCCTTCTCCTTCTCCTTCTCCTTCTCCTTCTCCTTCTCCTTCTCCTTCTCCTTCTCCTTCTTCATCTTCTGTCTCCTGGCCCCACTCTCATCTGGGCCCCTTTCTTTTCTGTTAAATTCTTCTCTTTGAAGTCAAATTTGAAAGAAAAAATGGGGGAATTAAGCAGCGATTGATGTAGAACTTTGTTATTAGGTGTAGCAGTTGGCAACTCTTATTCCTTGCGAATTGTGGCATCAATATATTATGTGAATATCTCTTTGTGTGAATGAAGCCCGTTTGCATGAACACGATATCGCAAATCACGACAAAGTCGGAATTTACAGTTGCAAATTAGGTTCGTTGTCATGGCAACACATATCAAGATCAAAGAGTGTAGAATCTATTTCATAAAGCAAATAAAATAAGCTTAAATATTTGCGAGGCCCAGTATTGGTTCCTAGAATTCTAGTTGGCCAATAAACCATTTTTGCTTGCAAGTCTACACTGGTTAATTAGTCTGTAAATAAGAAACTAATGAAAAGGCTTTTGATGCCACAGCGTTTGTATCTAACCCACTTAATACTGCAGAATTGCCCATTTCCTAAAGTGTTCCACAACTGTGGTCCGTCAATATAACTCCGATACTAGTAGATGTGCACAAAACTAGAATGGTTAAACATACAGGCAGAGAGACAGACACAAACACAAGTATGTATTTACATATAGACAGAGAGTTAGATAGAGGCCTAATAGTCTATTACCTGTATATTCCCTTCTGGGAGTTACTTAACAAAACTAATTTACTTAAACTTATTTCCCTACAGATATCAACAATCGACAAGCAGTTAGCTCAGTGCCTCCTAGTAAGCAACTAAGGTATTACTTGGATGGGAAAGGATAATTAAAATTTGTTCAGAGTCCCTAATTTAGGTTTGAGGTTATTTAGGAGTCCGGGGAATCTTTGGACTCGGGCCCTATGGGTTAGAGTCCCTCCCGAAGGACTTCTCTTATGATTTTTCCATCTTAAAAAAATTAATCGACCCCGGCCGGTTTCTAACCACCGTTCCTCAGGACTACAGGTAGTTGACTTAACCCCTGGACCACCGATAGGCAGATATTATTTTTAATTAGTCATGTATATATATATATATATATATATATATATACTACACAAACAAATATAAAGAATGTATGTATGTCCCTTATGTTCTTCTAAACGTTCAACCGATATTCGTGAAAATGTGTATACTTATACAGGTTTTCAGATGCGGCGAGTGTTTAGCCGTTACCTATTTGTTCTAAAATCATTACGAGTAGTAGTTCACCTGAAACGAAATTGTATAAATCGCTCTACCGATCGCAGTTTTCAATGTTTCATAACAAAACTTGGAATATCCTATTAAAATAAACCGATGTATGTATTGCCAAAAAATCAGCGAAATCTTACCTTTAGAAGTGGGGGTTTCAAATTTGAAATAAAAAAGGTATTCTACTACTTCTACTATTACTACTACTAATAATATTAATAATACTAATAATAATACTAATAATAATAGTATTATTATTATTATTATATATTATATTTAGAAATATTCCACAATACAGTGTTTCTTCTTCAACCCAAAGTTATTTGTCGCCAAAGGTTCCAGTCTACAGCATCTTCTTCCTTCGAATCTCTAGCTTCCATACTTCTCTTCACTCCATCCATCCATCGTTCTCTAGGTCTGCCTCTTCCACTTCTTTCATGAAGTAAAGTGATCCCACTACAGGCCTCGGGAGGCCCTTGGGGTAGTAGGAGGTTAAGGCTCCCACTTTTCTAGACAATCGGCACTTGATGTCAGCTGAGTTGTCAGCCCTGCGTGACGGCCGCCTTTAATCCCAGAACAAGCTTCTGGTACTCATTTCCGTTAGAGGCTGAGTCGACCCCAGGGCCATAGTGCCGCCAGAAGGTTTGGGTCAGTTTAAAAATCCTGACCCCACCGGGACTCGAGCCCTCAACCTTCGGCTTGTAGCGCAGTGCCTTAACCACACGGCGTGCCCTCCCCCCACTTCTTTCATTAGCTTTCCAATTAAGGATCCTCTTTGGTATTCTCTCTTCTTCCATTCTTATGACGTGCCCATACCATTTCAAATGTTTTTCTTGTATTTTTCCTTATATGTTTTTAATAATAATAATAATAATAATAATAATAATAATAATAATAATAATAATAATAATTCATCCATAGTAATTCTGCCTGAAGGCAGGTCCTTCGCTGCATTCATAGCATTTTCATGGTACGCTTGCAGTTTTACTAGGGAATTGTAGGTGTGGTAGCTTCCCGTTGCTTTCCACACCGATGAAAGATGATGATGATCATCATGATGACAATGATAAGGATGATGATGATGGCCATATGATTTCGGGGACCGTTTGGGCCTTAAATTTTCCTGACATTTGTCTTACAGGTGAGGAAAAACCCCGATAAAAACCTCACCCAGAAAAACTGCCCCGACCGGGGATCGAACCCGGGCCCGCTGCGTGACAAGGCAGTACGCTACCTCGAGACCACAGCGGTGGACACAATAATAATAATAATAATAATAATAATAATAATAATAATAATAATAATAATAATAATAGCTTTATTTTACCTGGTAGAGTTAAGGTCTTAAGGCCTTGTCTGCCACTCAACCAGGTTTTAAAAAATACAAAAAATAGTCTGACATCTAAATTACAATAAAAATAAACGATTACATGTTATATATACGGAGGGTTGTTTCCGATCTCTGATAGCGAATTGCCAAGTAGGGTGTGACGATTGTGATCAAACCAGTCAGTGTGCCGCTTCTGTTACACTCACACGCGTGTTGCTCTCATAATGCCTAAGAAGATAGACCCGTTTTGGGAAGGGTACATTACTGCCCTTTCCGACGCTAATTATAGTTATTCCGCGATTATTGAGGCTTGCAAAAACGTAATTTTATGGTGTCAAAGTGTGGAATTAGCTCAGTGCTTAATAAAAAAGGGAAAGGGTCGCTTGGGATTAATTCCAAAAGGAAAAAAACGGGCAAATCCACGACCTGTTACTACCCGCACCCCAGATGTAATCAGAAAGGTCAAGTCCTTATCTCTCGTGGTAACCTGCCACAGAAAGGGTGATTGCGAACAGATTGAGAATATCCCTTAAAACTGTAAACACCATAATAAACAAAGATTTAAACATGGAGAAGCGCCACAAAAGCAGGGTTCATAAATTGTTGCTACGTCACATTGCCGAATGCCGCATCAACAGCAGGAAACTATGAAAAGCACCTGGCAGGAGAAAAATGGAAATTTTTGGTTACACTTGATGAATCATATGTTTATCTACGAGGCTGCAACAAACCCCGGGCAATTTCCTATAGAGAAAGGGGTGAAAAAAAATTCAAAAGTGGTATGCCGAATGCAGAGAAAGTTTCTCCGATGGATTTATGGTCATCGCGGTATATTGCTACAATGAAAAACTGACCATTCGTAGAGTAGCTAAAAAGGCCAAAATGAACTCCCAGTTCTACCAGGAAGAAGTGCTCACCCCAATTTATCCGACTGAAATCTATGCTACAGGCAAAAACCACGTCTGGGTGCACCAAGACAAGGCCTCCAGTCACACTTTGGGTTTAACCCTGACATTCCTGGAGAAATGGAACAGGAAACTGGAATACATGCTATTCCATTCAGCAACATCCCAGTGAAGTCTCCTGATGCATCACCAATGGACTTTGTGTCTTTGGACTCTTCAAAAGTGCACTGGGAAATAGGCGTCTTCGAACAATATACGGACTCTGGAAAGCATATAAAGAGGAGTGGGAACTTCTAGACATGGCTGTGCTGCGTAAGAGTCTTCTGCAAAGGAAACTCCGATGCCGAACCATAGCTCGGGTGAAGAGCCATTAATTAGAGCATGCTCGATGGTGGAGATACGGCTTTTCTTAAGGTAAAACTTAAAAATCATTTGTTATCAGAGATCAGAAACAACCCTTCGTACAAAACAATTATTAGTTATACATTTATTATGTTTTAATATACTATAGGAACCGCCATGTTTGTTTCGTCGCAGTGTATACCACATAATTAATAAACCAACAATATTTAATTTATTTAGGCGTAGCAGCGCACGTCGGGTATTAGCTGGTATCTAAATAAATATAAAAAAACTAAAATAAAATAAAACAATGAATCTACATCACACCCAAGACAAATATTGCAAAAAATATACAGAATTTGTTGGAGCTAATAAATTAGCTAATTTATGTTTTTAATATATTAACACTTTGTGGCCACTCCGTGGCGCAAGCTTTTAGACGCTCGCCTCTTACAGCTGGGATCCCGAGATCGAGTCTCGGCCACTCCATGTGGGTTTCGTGTTGGACGAAACGGAGCTTGGGCCAGTTTTTCCCGGGGTTTCTCGCGTTTTCTCCTGCCACAAATTTCATTCCACCATTTCTCCATTGTCATCTCATCCATTTCGTTCATCCGCCCCTGTGACGGTGCGTCAGGGATGGTCGACCAGCACCCTTGTATTTCACAGACCTGTATAAATATAGGGGTTTCATCTCATCTCCTTCCTCGACCCGATCCTGAGTTGGACACGAGTTGAGAATATGTAGACTCTTTGACGTTCAAATTTGTGTTGCGATACTGTGATGACAAAATATTTATTTAATAATATTTTGTCATCACAGTATCGCAACACAAATTTGAACGTCAAAGACTCTACATATTTTAGCCAAAGCATCTTATTTCAGGCTTGAGGTTTTTATACTTGTCATAAACCTATGACACTGGATCGAAGGCTTTACCTCTCCTCTGTAAGATGTCACACTGAGCAGATTTGCTTCCTGAAAAAAAGTACTTCGATCCTGGCCGAGTTTGAATCCACGAATTTCGAAACCAGTGGCGAGGATGGCAACGGAACCGATAGAATTTTCATGTTGCCAAAATGATCAAATGATCAACAGAATATTAAAAGGAAGAATTTCGTGAAGCAAAATCTAAAGGAATGCGTTATTTTAAATTATTTTAAATTGAGAGAGCGGTTTTCATTCACCGGATCTGAGTTTGTCACACATGGCATAGATACTTACTTACTCACTGGCACTATCGAACCCGTAGGTTCATGGCCGCGCGGACATAAGCTCTCCATACATCCCTATCCTGAGCTAATTCTTTCCAATCATTCCCTGTATAATCTACTTCCCTCAAATCATAGTTAATGTTATTTTCCCACCTCATTCTTGGTCTACCAAATGGGCGTTTTCCCTCTGGCTTTCCTACAAGAAGCTTCCACGCACGTCTTTCGTTCCCCATACGCGCAACATGTCCTGCCCATCGCAGTCTACGAGACTTAACTGTTCTTATTATATCTGGCTTCCTATAACGACCATGTACTTCATTGTTATGTAGTCTTCTTTATTCACCCGTCTGTTCATCTCTCTTTGGTCCAAAAATTTTCCTAAGAACTTCATTCTCAAAAACTCGTAATCTCATTTCCTCCCTTAAAGCAAGAGTAAATGTTTTGCACCCATATAATATAACAGGTAGAATAATAGTTTTATATATTTTCAGTTTAACGTTTTTTGAAAGGAGTTGGAACATCTAAAGTCTCTGCAATGCATAATAGCACGCATTTCCAGAATTGAGCCTATGTTTAATTTCTTTGTGCATCTCATTCCTATTTGTGATTATTGTTTCTAGGTATTTGAATTCAGCCACTTCCTCAAAATTTCCCTCATTTGTCATTAGCTGTCCATTTCCATTATATAATGCATTTCTACGTGTGACCATATATTTAGTTTTATTGATATTTACTTCCAGTCCTAGTTTCTTAGTGTTACTCAATAGTGTGTGCGTGTTGTCCTTTAGTATCTCCTCACTATTGGACAATAATACTACATCATCAGCATAAACTAACAGCTTATTAATACCATTGAGTTGTAAGCCTTCCACATTCTCTAAAGATTTAATGGCATACTCTATTACAAAATTAATTAGTAGAGGAGATAGTGCATCTCCTTGCTTCAACCCATTCTGGATTTCAATAGTGTCCGAAAACTGTTTGTCTACACGGACCCTACTCGTTGTGCCATTTAGACACATTCGTATAAGTCTAACTAACTTTTTAGGAATTCCGAACTCCAGCAGGATACTATATAACTTCTCCCTCTTAATGGAACACATGACATAGATAGGGACATCATTTAATAATGTGGAATATGAATCGTTCAGCTGAATCTGTTTTTATAACAGCTGTGATTCCGACATCTTAATATTTGACTCTACGGTGCGAGAGGCCTAGAAGTTGTTTTGCCTAGAAGTCGACAGCTGACCTCATATCCACATGTATTAATCACAGAGGTAGACAATAATCCAGTCAGTATAGGGATGACAGGTGGTCAGCATGTCGGGTCCCCCAGCCATTACAACTGGTTTTCTCAACGTGAAGCCGCTACTTATTGTAGCTACCAAATTCCTGAGGATGATGGGTGGGCACCGGTCCCATGGTCAAAATTCCATTGAGATCCGAACCAGCCTAAATTCCATAGCCTAGCTTTAAAAGAGGTCACATAATATTTAATAAAATACTATAAAACATATGAGTAACTTATGGCCTGTTCTCAAATTTTGAAATAAATGTGAAGTGAGTTATGGAACAGAGTGTGATTTGAGAGCTCAGATAATCCGAACATGCGTTTACATTAATTAGTTGGGGTAACCGAGGCTGTATTGTATTTTCATGGCATCTAATTAGAGAGAAAACGTCAGTTTTAATGATGTAAAATTTCTCCCCTCCCTCACTCTTCTTCAAAAATTGTTTTATTTTCAAACTGACAGTCTTGAAACGTTGAGACCGGTTCCAGTCCGCATCTTGCACCTGTATCAAGCTCCACTCACAATAATGCGCGCACCAGAGGGAGTACTATTCGATATTTAAATAAATATAACGAACCATAAGTGCAACTAAAATAAATCCGTGGTACAACTCAGATCTAAAGTGCTATGCCGACTAAATAGGTTCATCTCACTAGACTGCAGAAGATAAAAAAACTCCTGGCGCGACAGGCCTACAAGGCCCTTAGCCTACCAGTCGGCTGCTGGCCTCACATCCACATGTGTCAATCACAGAGGTAGATGATAATCAGCCAGTGTAGGGGTGACATGTGGTCAGCATGTCGAGTCCCCCAGCCGTTATAGCTGGTTTTCTCAACCTGGAGCCGTTACTTATTGTAGCTACCCAAATGCATCACGATGCTGGGTGGGCACCGGTCCCATACTGGCCGAAATACCATGAGAAAATTTCTTCCCCCATGGGGATTCGAACCAGCGCAAGTCCCGTAGCTCTGCGCCAAGGCTTCCTGCCTTAACCACTCGGCTACGGCGCGGGACAGACTGCAGAAGATAGCACCCTTTTATTAAGTCACTCTGAGTTTGTCATACAATGTGTGGATCTCTAACGTATCTATAATTTAGCAAATTGGGAAAGAGAGCTCTAAAACTGAATCATATTTTATTAAATCTGTATTCCTGATATTATTTATAAGTCGAATATTACATTGATTGGGGCACGCCGTAGCGCAGTGGTTAAGGCACTGAGCTACAAGCCGGAGGGTCGAGGGTTCAAGTCCCGTTGGGGTCAGGACTTTTAAACTGACCCAAACCCTCTGGCGGCACTATGGCCCTGGGGTCGACTCAGCCTCTAACGGAAAAGAGTACCAGACGCTTGTTCTGGGGGTAAAGGCGGCCGTCACGCAGGGCTGATAACCCGGCTAACATAAAGTGCCGATTGTCTAGAAAAAATGGGAGCCTTAACCTCCTACTACCCCAAGGGCCTCCTGAGGCCTGTTGTGGGATCACTTTACTTTACTTTATTACATTGATTAGCTAAGTAGTTATCTATAAAGTAATGCTTCAGTCAATTTCAGTTTTGTAACAGAATTTTTCTTCTTTTCATTCACTTATTCGCCTATGTATGTCTCAGTCTGTCTATCTGTCTTTTTTTTTTTTACTTTTTTCAACATATTTCCATAGCTGAATTGTGTTTTCAATTTTATTATTAACAAAATATTCATAACAGTAAGACAAAAATAATGTAAGAAATTAAGCAAAATCATATATATATATATATATATCCATCCATAGTAATTCTGCCAGAGGGCAGGTTTTTCACTGCAATCATAGCATTTTCATGCTACGCTTTACTAGGGAAATATAGGTGTGGTAGCTTCCCGTTACTTTGCACACCGGTGAAGGATGATTATGATAATGATAAGGATGATGATCATGGCCGGATGATTTTCGGGGACCATTGGATCCTAAAGCTTCCTGACATATATATTACAGGTGAGGAAAAACCCCGAGAAAAAACCTAACCCTGGAGCCTGTCCCGACCGGGAATCGAACCTGGGCCCGCTGCGTGACAAGGCAGCACGCTAATATATATATATATATATATATATATGTATGTCAATCCCTTATGGTGGTTATTAAGCTTACTTCTGGTTCAAAGGTTCGTGGCTTCAACTCTAGCCATGATCGACGGAATTTTGAGGGCGTAATAATCCAAGTATGGATTCATTCGAAAGAGAATAAGATCAATGGTATCGTTACGTAAATTTACACATGAAAAAGAACCACAAAACTGAAAAAGGAATCCTCTCGGCAAAATTTGTCGGTTCTTTACGCTCAGGTTTCAATTGTGACATGAACTATTAAAGGGCGTTTTTAAATAATAATAATATCAATAATAATAATAATAATAATAATATTACTCCTACTACTACTACTACTACTACTCCTACTACTACTACTACTACTACTACTACTACTCCTACTACTACTACTCCTACTACTACTACTACTAATAATAATAATCCATCCATAGTAATTCTGCCCGAAGAAAGGCCCTTCACTGCAATCATAGCATTTTCATGCTATGCTTGCAGTTTTACTAGGGAATTGTAGGTGTGGTAGCTTCCCGTTGCTTTCCACACCGGTGAAGTATGATGATGATAATGATAAGGATGATGATGATGGCCATATGATTTCGGGGACCGTTTGGGCCTTAAAGTGTTCCTGACATTTGCCTTACATGTGAGGAAAAACCCCGATAAAAACCTCACCCAAAAAAAACTTCCCCGACCGGGGATCGAACCCGGGCCCGCTACGTGACAAGGCTGCACGTTACCTCAAGACCACAGCGGTGGACTATAATAATAATAATAATAATAATAATAATAATAATAATAATAATCATCATCATCATCATCATAGTACATTCACGAATTTAGGCCATTTGTTGACCTGTTTCGGCCTCAAGAGAAACACCATCCAGAAGTCTTTTGAGTGGACGTCCTGGTCTTCTTCTTCCTGCAGGTTGATATCTTAACATTTGTTTGGGTATTCTGTGATCTTCCATTCGATGAACATGTTGTATCCATCTTGACTTATAATCAGAAATTTTGTTTTCTAAAGATTCCATGTGTAATTCTTCTAAGATGTCTTCATTTTTTTGTGATCTAGTAGTGTGTATCCTGCAGTCCTCCGAAGATATCTCATTTCAGCAGATCTAAGTCTCTGTTAATAATAATAATAATAATAATAATAATAATAATAATAATAATAATAATAATAATAATAATAATAATAATAATAATAATAATAATAATATGTAAACAAAGTATACTCGGACCAACGGATATGTGCCTCTACAGCGCTGACATAATTCTTAGAAAAGTACACGTCTATACTCACACCATTTCACCGCACTCCCCTCCCACTACGTCAAACAATAGCTATCGAGTAGGGATGTTGCCAAACTTCTCTCAGTATCATGGCTCTTGAATATTGAATAATGCTAGGTTGGAGTTGAGTTGACAACACTGGAGTGCAAGTACAAGAGAGAGATAGAAGAGAGAGAGGGAGACAGACAGAGTCAGAGAGAGAGAGAGAGAGATAGGAATGCAGGGAGGGAAATGATTTGCCGAGATAGAAAAGGAAGTAGGCTTTAGTTCGCATATCTTACGGGGGAACAGATCCGTTGGATAGACAATTAGAATTAATATATATGTGTATCTATTTATAGGTCTATTTGTCAACAAGTTTGACCGTGTGTCTGCCCGTGGAAGCATAATTTTAGAATGTGGAAGACAACAAGAAGGGCCCGGGTTCGATCCCCGGTCGGGACAGTTTTTCTGGGTGAGGTTTTTTCTCGGGGTTTTTCCTCACCTGTGAGACAAATGTCAGAAAAACTTTAAGGCCCAAACGGTCCCCGAAATCATATGGCCATCGCAATCATCATCATTCATATTCATCTTAGGTTAAGCTTAGGATTACAAGTACGCCATGCCAGGAGAGAATGCCAGGAATGTCAAAAGACAACCTTGGGGCATTTGTGAAAAAAAAATCCGTTTCGCAGCATAAACCAAGATTATCTGGGCTATGTAGCAAATTTTTGGTAACTTTGGATGTTAATTGCAGAAAATTAATTAATCATGCAGTTTTATCCAGTTCGTGCACTTCATTTAGAAACAAGTAGTTTAAGTTTTGGTTTGGAAGCTCGGTCACGTGTGAGTTGTGCTTGCAGCGCGCGATACAATGAAACATGTTTACCCCGATAATAACATGTAAACATCATATCTTTGTGTTGTAATAGAAAACGGCCCACAGTAACAGTTACAATTGAGAAAAAATTATCCTCACTTTTTTATCTTTATGATATTCAGTTCATAAATCAGGTAATTTTACAATAAGAGTTTTGTTCCAATTTTATTAAAATACACAATACAAAACACACCTCTAATTTTATAATATATTTTGGAAAGAAAACAAGAAAGGTCATATAGTCCGGTGGATTTCATAAATAGTATTTTACAATGCGAGATTGGGAAGTGGTTTTTACAGAAGGGAGGAAATGCCCGAGATTCTGTAAAACACTTCACAAATGTGCGTTGTACATTATTTTTTGCACGATGGTGTTTCCAACTAATAAATAGACTAATAGTAAAATAATATTTGCATTCATTATATACAACTGACTAACGTTAACAGTCTGGCCAATGTTTGGTGGTAAATGCCGAAAATAAATTAGTTGAGACTACAGCAGGCCTTGACACCAATGAAGGATAAAATGACGGCAAGTACGAATTTATTGTTTTATATAGTTTCAAATAAAGTTCAATTAATTTAAAATGCAGCGATTTGTTTCGTATAATGTATTAATATAATGTAATGTATTAATACCTAACTAACTAACTCACTGGCACTATCGAACCCGAAGGTTCATGGCCGCGCGGACATAAGCTCTCCATACATCCCTATCCTGAGCTAATGCTTTCCAATCATTCCCTGTATAATCTACTTCCCTCAAATCATAGTTAATGTTGTTCTCCCACCTCATTCTTGGTCTACCAACTGGGCGTTTTCCCTCTGGCTTTCCTACAAGAAGTTTCCATGCATGTCTTTCATTCCCCATACGCGCAACATGTCCTGCCCATCGCAGTCTACGAGACTTAACTGTTCTTATTATATCTGGCTTCCTATAAAGACCATGTAGTTCATTGTTATGTAGTCTTCTCCATTCACCTGTCTGTTCATCTCTCTTTGATCCAAAAATTTTCCTAAGAACTTTATTCTCAAATACTCGTAATCTCCTTTCCTCCCTTAAAGTAAGAGTCCAGGTTTCGCATCCATATAATATAACTGGTAGAATAATAGTTTTATATATTTTCAGCTTAACGTTTTTTGAAAGGAGTTGGGACATCAAAAGTCTCTGCAATGCATAATAGCATGCATTTCCAGAATTGAGCCTATGTTTAATTTCTTTTTGCATCTCATTCCTATTTGTGATTATTGTTCCTAGGTATTTGAATTCAGCCACTTCCTCAAAATTTCCCTCATTTGTCATTAGCTGTCCACTTCCATTATATACTGAATTTCTACGTGTGACCATATATTTAGTTTTACTGATATTTATTTCCAGTCCTAATTTCTTAGTGTTACTCAATAGTGTGTGCGTGTTGGCCTTTAGTATCTCCTCGCTATCGGCCAGTAGTACTACATCATCAGCATAAACTAACAGCTTATTAATACCATTGAGTTGTAAGCCTTCCTCATTCTCTAAAGATTTAATGGCATGCTCTAGTACAAAATTAAATAGTAAAGGAGATAGTGCATCTCCTTGCTTCAACCCATTCTGGATTTCAAAAGTGTCTGAAAACTGTTTCCCTACACGCACCCTACTCTTTGAGCCATTTAGACACATTCGTATAAGTCTAACTAACTTTTTAGGAATTCCGAACTCCAGCAGGATACTATATAACTTCTCCCTCTTAATTGAATCATATGCTTTTTTGAAGTCTACATATAGTTGATGTACAGTACCATTATATTCCCATTTCTTCTCTAAAATCTGTCTTAAACTGAAAATCTGATCTGTTGTAGACCTGTTTCTTCTAAATGCACATTGATGATCTCCTAGAATGTCATCAATATAGGGAGTAAGTCTGCTTACTAATATATTTGTTAGAATTTTGTACGAAGTTGAAAGTAATGAGATGCCCCTGTAGTTGTTGCAATCTGTTTTATCTCCTTTCTTATAAATTGGTATGATATTGATTCCTTCCATTCATCTGGAAGAGCTTCTTTTTCCCAAATCTTACTAAGCAACCAGTGTATCTTGTCCATCAATTTTTCTCCCCCTGATTTTATCAGTTCTGCTGGGATCTCATCTGAACCTGATGCTTTATACATCTTCAATTTTTCAATCGCCATTTCAACCTCTAATGCACTTGGCTCTGTGACTAGCATTTCTGCTGTCTGTAAATTATCCTCCTCAATGTCCTGTTCTGTATGTACATTTAATAGCTGATTAAAGTAACCTTTCCATCTATTTAATATACTCCTAGAATCTGCAATCATATCTCCATTTTCATTCCGAATTATGTTTGTTCTAGCCTGAAACCCTTTCTTCTCTATACTAATTCCCTGATATAATTCTCTAATGTTTCTATTTTTTTCATTCATTTCAAGATCATTAATCTTCTCTCTCAAATATTCCCTCTTTTTACTCTTTAGTAACTTGGTGGTTTTCCCGTCTAACACTACCCAACTGCTCTAAATTTACCTCATTTGTCTCGTGTAACCATTTCATTTTTGCTAGCTTTCTTTTCTTTACAATGTCGACACATTCCTCATCAAACCATTTCTTGTTTTGCCTCTTTTTTAAACAACCAATGCTTTCTGATGCTGACAATTTAATAGTATCTCTTATAGCCTCCCATTCTTTATTTATATCAGTTTCTTCTTCGCTTGCCACATTGTCATCTGAAGATTCCAGTACTTCAAATCTATTAGCAATTTTGATTTGGTATTCTTGCCGCATTTCATCATTTAATGATTAATACCTACCATTTAGATATTTTTTGTATATACATTGTATATAGTATACATAAAGCACAGTGGTTTTACTTCCCGCACTAGGTAGGTACTAGTTATTTAGTTATTTACTAGCTAATACCCTGCGTGCGATATTACGCCTAAATAAATACAAATTAATGTGCTTTCATGTTTAGTTGAATAAGAGGAAACATTTATATCGTAACTATTTTTAGATACCCCGTGCTAGTTTACCCGGCGTTGACCGGGAATCTACTCATCCCGATCTTCTTGGCATAAATGAGTTGAAAGACAAAAATTAATGTAGGCTACCTCTTATGATTAGTTCCATAAGTAAAATGAAAAAATAATTATGAATGTATATCGTAATTATTTTAAGATTCCCCGTTCTGATTACCCGGGTATTGCCCGGGAATCTACTTATCTCGAAATTCTTGGCATAAATGAGCTAAAAGAAAAAATTCGTTATTGTGAGTTATCCGTAAAAGAATACCCGCCATGTGCTGTACTTGCACAGGAATCTACGTACTTGTCCCGATCTTCTTGCATCAATGAAAGACAAAAATAGTTATTGTGAGTTGTCCGTAAGAGATAAACATATGCTGTCGCGGACTATTGTAGAGCTTTTTGAGGTATTCAATTCTGTGTACATTAATTTTGTGTATTTGTTATGGTTTAGGCAGCGTAAGCCATTTAAGCGTCCAAAGAGCTATTATTTCATATTTTCCACTACAAAGGGCGATTTTTAAGGGTGTAGGAGTTGAGTATCCCAACTCTCTTAGAGCCTATGTTCGTCCTGGGTATCGCCTGAACATTTTGCAAAAAGCCCCATCACAATCGGATCAACGGTATGGTCGCGCATAAAGTACGAACAAACAAACAAACATTCATTTTTATATATTAGATAGGTTGGCAATCCCAAAATTTAGGAAATTGAACTATCAATTATGGTCGCCATTGTTATAAGTACGACAGAACACGTTACACGCAAAAAATTATATATAACGGCTAACCTATATTCATATGACTGACACTCTTGTTTATTCTCTAATTTAGTGATCATACCCCATTATAGGATAATATTAATAATATAAAATAATAATAATAATATAAAAATAATATCCACAGTATTAATAATAATAATAATAATAATCAACATCTATAAAGATAATGAAATCTCTGTTAAACAAGATGACAAATTACCTTCTTGGAAAAAGTTCAACACTGGAGTAAGACAGGGACGTGGACTTTCACCGCTGCTCTTCATTATATATATATATATATATATATGAATAGATTAATAAACGAATGGAGGAAACCACAACGAGGATATATACCCATCAATAGGAACCTCAAACTCGATGCTATTCTATTTGCAGACGATTTAGTTCTTCTGGCACTTTCCGAAAATGATTTGCAACGATACATTTATAATTTACAAAAAAAACAGTTGCCAAATTTAATATGGAAATATCAATTAACAAAACTAAAAGTATGGCATTTCTTGGGAAGGACCCCATACAAAGTAAAATCTGTCTCCAGAATAGCATTTTAGAGAGATCTAATCATAAGTAATGCCACGAGTGATTTCCAAATTATCGATAAATTCACGACTCACGAAGTGAGGAGTGAATTTATCTAGAGAATTTGGAAATCAAGAGTGGCATTTGTTAGGACTATTTAACGAATAAAATTAAGCTGTTTGCTCACAAATCATTATTTAACTATAGTTATTTTAAAATATTTATATATTTATTGTAAACGGCGATGTTTGAAAACAAATAAGAAACGGTAGGTACGCTTCTACTGCTTCTTTTGTTTATCACTGCAACCAGATCATACTATTTATTGCCAAAGGATCGCAATATTATAAGGAGGAGCTTTCTTTAATATGGTAATTATAACACTGATAAATATTTGGTGAAACACGACTCTGATTGGTTGTAAAACAGAAATCATTGAAACGTGATTGGTCATTGACTCCCATTTGGGGCATGAGTTAAATAGTCAATTTAAATATCTTGGATATTATCTCTCTATCTGGAATGAAAAGGATATCCCTGAAAAAATTACTAGTTATAATAAAAGTTTGGGAATTATTAATCAAGTTATGAAACCATCTCTTGTACAAAAAAACACCAGATTATGTTTATATAACATTTTGGCTAGACCAGTGTTGACCTATGGTAGTGAAACACGAAAGCAGATTAACGGCTTGTGAAATGAGATTCATGCGCAGAACAGCGGGTTACACCAGATGGGATCGGAAAAGGAACACTGACATCTTAAAAGAATTGAAGATACGCCAATTTTGGAATATATTAAACAGTACCAACTAAATTGGAAACACCATCTTGAAAGAATGAGTACAAATCGGATCCCCAAAGCTGTTTATAAGTATATACCACGAGAACGAAGATCTCTGGGCCGTCCTATGAAACGCTGGAGGGAAAATTTTCTACAGGCCTTGGCCTAATACTTGGAAGGAATAATAATAATAATAATAATAATAATAATAATAATAATAATAATAATAATAATAATATACGACACTATAACACTGTAATTAAACCAGAGTGCCTCTATGGAGCAGGAACATTAATTTTGAACAAAAAAAAATATCGAAAATACAGTGAAAAAAAGAGTGCAAAATTATAAGAAAAGTTTTAGGTCCACAAGTCATAGGTGAAGCATTTAGACTCAGAAGTAAAAAGGAAATAAAAATAATATATACAAACATTCATAGTGATATTAGAAAACGAAGGTTAAAATTTTATGGCCATATTAAACGAATGAACTCAAATAGGCTTGCAAAACAGGTAACGGAATTCTACGAAAACAGAAGTAAAGCTCCAGTGGATACTATGAAGTGGATTGATGAAGTCAAAAAGCACTTAAAATTGGCAGGAATTACTAAAGATGATATCCCAAACAGAGATATATTTAGAATTAAGGTGAATAAGTGGCAAGTTGACCAAGAGGACAAACCGAAGAAAAAAACTGGAACAACTTGGACAGATGATACAAAACAAGCTCATAGCAAAAGAATGAAAGAAATGGGCTCAAAGGAAACGCCTCTAAGTACTTTGTGTAGTCCTACATGGGCTCATCCGCAATCAAATTAATATACATTGCAAAACGCTCAGGCAAAACTTGATTTATACTTATTGTGGTTTGATGAGCAGAGAGAATGAAAAGAAGATAAAGAAAAATATTATTAATTAATAAATAATAATAATATCAGTAATAATACTGTAATAAAAATAATAATAACAATAATAATATTAATATTATAGATTGATAATGATCAATTTTACGTCGTAGCGTAGTTGGTAAAGGCAATTTAATACAAGGCGGAAGATGGTGGGTTCGATTCACGATGGAATCAGTAGGATAACTACCTTTTTAACGGCCAAGTGAAATTTGATTTTTATTGTTAAAATATTAATTCTCATTGGGATATTCCTTATGGTTTGATTGAGGAGAACATAGAGAAACAGACGAATAAAAAGAAAAGAAAATAATAATAAATTTAGTAATAATATTAATAATAATAATAAGTTTAGCAATAATAATAATAATAATAATAATAAGTTTAGTAATAATAATAATAATAATAATAATATAAATAGGGCAATGATTTGTAATCACTAAAATATAAGATTGCATCACAGATAGCATATATTATTCATCTGGTTGTATGTGAAACCAAGATAAAATACAGTTAGAAGTCTTACTTTTAATTATACTATGTTACAATCTTAACTTTTACTGCATAATAACCGTTGCTTAATAATAATAATAATATAAATAAATAAATAATAAATAAATAAATAAAGCCTGATATGTCCCTTTAGGGCAAAGGCCTCCCTGTACAGGGGTTAAGCTCTATTTGAGAGTGTCACCCGGTGAGCTACTCCGTGGTGAGAAGTTGACTTGGATGTAGCACTTGGTTTGTATACACTGTCTGTTCTGTGATTAGTTAATACACAGTTGGCTCTCCATCGTTCTCCATCTTTTCCTGCATCTGGCGACTCTGGACCATTGCGCCCCTGCTCGTTCTTTGAAGATGTCAGCCCATCGTCGTCTTGGTCTTCCGCGCTGTCTCTTGCCTGTGTACGGGTCCCACATGGTTGTTTTTATTGTCCACCTGTCGTCCTGTATTCTTGCGACGTGGCCTCCCCACTTCCATTTTTTCCTGATGGCTTGTTGTGCGGGATCAGTTGTTGAGGATATCGCTTGAAGTGTTGTATTCGAGATTCTGTCCTTCAGAGTTATGCCTAAGATTTTCCTCTCCATTTTCCTTTGGCATACTTGGAGTGTGTACTTCAGTTTGGCAGTAAGATTCCAAGTTTGGCAGCCATATAACAGTGTTGGAAGAACACAGGTTTGTAGTGTTTCCATTTTGAGTTTCCGGTTGAGTGACTTGTCCAGCAGTATAAATTTCAGTGACCAGAACGCCTTCCAGGCGAGAGCTATTCTTCTGCTTATTTCCTTCTCTACTTTCTGATGGAAGGAGAGTAGTTGTCCTAAGTATATGTACTCGCTTACATATTGAAGATCCATTCCATCGACTTTGATTGGGTTTTCCGGACCATTAGACATAATTTGTGTCTTGCTTTTGTTCATCGAAAGGCCTGCAATTTTGCTAGTTTCTGAGAGCTCTTGTAGCATTGATTGGAGTTGTTTAGGGGATCTGGCGAACAATACCACGTCGTCAGCAAATCTTAAGTTGGATAGCCTGCTCCCGTTTATATTTACTCCGTATTTCTTGTTCCAGTTTAGTTTTCGAAATATGTCTTCAAGCACGCATGTAAAAAGTTTAGGAGAAATTGGGTCGCCTTGTCGTACTCCTCTTTTGAGACTGAATGGTTGTCCCACAATTTCTGTCTTCACCTTGGCATAGCTTTGGCTGTAGATCTTATCCAGAACGCGGATGTACTTGTGTTCGATTCCTTGTGTGTGTAATGCCTGGAGGACACTTGAATGTTCTACTGAGTCGAATGCCTTGTTGTAGTCGACGAATGCTAGATATAATGTATGGTGGTATTCGACTGTCTTTTCTATTATTTGGTTAATTGCTTGGAGATGGTCTGTTGTACTAAAGCCTGAGCGGAATCCGGCTTGTTCTGTTGGCTGGTTTTCGTCCAGGACTTTTGTTAGTCTTCTTGTTAGCACTTTTGAAAATAGTTTGTATAGATTGGACATCAGGCTTATGGGTCGGTAATTATTCATGTCATCTTTTGTGCCTTTCTTGTGGAGAAGAATGATTGTGCTTGATTTCCATTGCTCGGGTATCTCTTCTGTCTGCAGAATTTTGTTAAAGATGTTTGTGAGTGATGGTAGTATTTGATCTGAAGCCAGTTTTAGCAATTCGTTGTATATTCCATCCTCTCCGGGTGTTTTGCCATTTTTCATTTCATCTATTGCAGTTCTAATTTCGCTGGCCAGTACTGGGGGAAAGGTGTCGACGTGGTTTTCGAGTTTAGCATCGAATATGCCTATGTGATTTGTTGCCTGGGTTGTTAGGGAGCTTGTATATAGGGATTTATAGAAATCTGTGGCTGACTGGATTATATCTGTTCTTAATGTGTTGCGGCCTCCTGCTTGGTTCTTAATTCCTAGCATCCATTGTTTGTCACCATTTCTTTCCCTCTTTGCTTTCCTTATCGATTTGGAGGTTTCTATTATTTGCCTAGTTATGGTTGTGCGGTACTCTCGCAGATCTTTCCGTATTTCCTTTTTCGTCAGTTTGTCCATTGCGGCATACTCGGTTCTATTCGACTCCGAAGCGTCTCTGGTTTGTAGCATCTCCGATCGACGTTCGATTAAGGCAATGGTTCCTTGACTGAGTTTGCCTTCTTTCTGAGCTTTCGTATTTTTGCTGGAGTCCTTGGTCGCCTGTAGTATACATTGTTCCAGGAAGTTGTACAGTTCCTGAGCACCTGCTTCTCGGTTGGGGTTGGACTCTGCAATTCTGTTGCGAAGATGTAGCTGGAATTTGTTGCTGTCTATGTTTTCTATATTTTGTCTATGTTGCTTTGTTGGATGCTTCCTTCTTCTTTCTATCTTCATTTTTGCCCGCACCATCCTGTGGTCTGTACTGAATTTCAGGTTGGCTACTACTTGGATATCTCTTATGGTTCTTTGGTTATCGCTTAGGATGTAGTCAATTTCGTTCTTTGTGTTGCCGTCTGGCGAGCGCCAAGTCCACTTTGAGCTAGGCATTTTCTTAAAAAAGGTGTTGGCTATCTTTAGTTTATGTTCTTGTGCGAATTGAACGAGCTTTTCCCCTCTTTCATTTCTTGCCCCATACCCATATCTTCCCACTGGGTCTTCATCCTCGTGGCTGCGTGGGCCCACTTTGCTGTTGAAATCTCCTATGATTAGGTTTAGTGTAGATTTGTGCTGATCTATGGTAGTTCCCAGGTTCCAGTAGAATTGTTCTATAGTTTCATCGCTGTAGGCTTCTGTTGGGGCATAAACCTGAATGATTGTTATTGTGGAGCCTCTAGTTGCTAATTTTAAGACTGCGATCCTTTCAGACACCCCTACTATTTCTTGCACCATATGTTTGACTTGTTTTCTGATGATGAAGCCTACTCCTCTTTGTCCGGGAGTTGTGCCTATATAATAAAATAGGTCTCCGTTTTGTTTTTCTATGATGGCTTCGCCAGTTCTTCTAATTTCACTAAGACCTAATACGTCGAATTTTATTTCTTTTAAAGCATGATCTAACTCTTCCTCTCTTTCGCTTGTTCTAAGTGTTTGTACATTCAGTGTTGATATTGTAATTGCATGGTCGTTGCTTGTTCTTGTTCTGGCATGTGGTAAGATAGTATGCTTTAGGTGTCTTGCTGTTGAAGGAGAGTAGTCCAGTTTACCCACTGATTGTTTACCAACATTTTTTGGTACCCAACTTGTACGGTGTTGCCTTTCTCTCGCTCTTCTCTTGCACGTTGTCTGAGTGTTTGTTGAATCTCTCTCTCCTGTCTAGTCAGATCAGAATCTATGTAGCAGTCTTGTCCTTTTAATTTGCTTTTGTTTTTTCATGACGGCGATTTTATCTTCCATTGTCTTCATTTGTACTTTCACGAGGCCCCTGTCTAGTTTGTCTCTTCCTATGAATGTTGCTCTGGTATAGTCTTCTTTGCATTCGATTTTTCTGAGTATTGCTTTCACTTTGTCATCTTTTGTGTTGTTTGTTTCCTCGTCAAAGTCCTTGCTTTTTATAATTATATTGTTTCTCTTTTCACTGCGCTGTCTCTTTTCCTCTGCGTTTTCCAGTGTTTTTAGCCTCTCTTCTATTCGTCTGACCGAATCGTTTGTGCTGTTTTCCTCCGCTGATTATTTTTTCTTCTAGTGAGCAGCATTTTTCTTCTAGTTTCTTGTCGAAATTCTTGATTTCGTTCTTTAGATCTGTGATGTTTTTCTTAGTCTCTTCTCTGAAATCCTCGTTCTGTCTTCTGATTTCTTTGATTTCGTTTAGTATGTCTGTAAACATGCCTTTTATACCTCCGCTGTTTCCCGCGCAATCTTCCTCGTCGCTTGTGCTTGTGCGGTTTGAGTGATTGTTCTTTGTGTTGTTTTTCCGGCCTGACTTATTACCCGCCATGGTGTATCTGTTTTCCGGTGTTATGGTGGTCTCTGCCTTGGGATCTGATATGGGTGCGGTCTGGTATTCGGCTGATTATTCCTTCGTATTTCTGGTTTGCTGCTCTCTTAGTTCTGTCGGTCTCCGGCTGATGGTAGTACTTGCTGCCTGATCGCGCGCTGCTCGCCTCTGCCGTTCACTTTGTTGCTAACAGATGTCGCTAGTTGTCCTGTAGTCCTTCTCTCTGCTTGCATAGATATTTACAACTTCGCCGTTGGTAACCCTGCACTGCACTCAACGTTATAGCACTTCACTAACCCCACTTTCTTCTTTTGTCGTCTGTGGTTTTACTATTTAGACGTATGGCACTTTGCCTACACTTTCAGTTGTGTCTATTAATTTGTACTATCACCTGCGTTACAATTTAGCTCTCTATTTGTTCTCTACTCACGGTTTATCTTCATTTTCCTCCCGTTCTCCTTGTTACAGCTCCCACATTAGTTGTTGCCAACACTCACTCATTGCAAAGTGTTATTACAGCATTAAAATTAGACACAGCCATGAAATTATTCGTATCAGTGATCACCCCGATCGCCACCTACGGGTACGGGATAGAACTGATAAGGGAGAAACTATCGACCAGCGATTTAGAGTGGTTAGAAAAAGTGAAAGTAAGATACATCAAAATGGCATTCGGTGCAAGCAAATACACACCAAATAGAATGGCCTATATGCTAGCCAGAGAAACCTACTTCCTAGAGGACCTGAGACTCAATAATAATAATAATAATAATAATAATAATAATAATAATAATAATAATAATAATAATAATAATTCATTCATTCATTCATTTTGAGAATTTCCCTCGTCATTGAGGGTTTTCTCCAACCAATTTTGATAATTAACATGAATTATTAAATAAAGTACATAAATTACTACGGACTTATAGACTATCAGTTTGCAAAAAACATTCACAAATTTGTCTTAATTAAAGTTTTCCATCGTTCTCTGTCCTCTGTGTCTGCAATCTGTTACAAACCAAATTTCCTTCCTCTTGAATTTTTGAATATTATTCTTCGGTTGTTCTTTCTTGGTCTTCGTTTTCTGCTCCTTCTTTCAATTTGCCATGCATTCTTCTTACGCGTCCATACTATCTTAGCCTTCTGTGTTCAATCTCATCCATTATAGGCCTACTTCTTTCTGCATTCATTCATTTTCTAATTTCTGTAGTTCTAATTTTTTCCACTCGAGATTTTCTGGCAACTCTTCTCTAAAAATCAATTTCAGATAATAATAATAATAATAATAATAATAATAATAATAATAATAATAATAATAATAATAATAATAATAATAATGTAATTACGTTAATCGGGTGGGTGGGGTTGTGGTGCATATTGGATAGGGATCGAGTGCTACAAAAGAATAATAAAAAAGCTGGCTGTCATTGAAAACGGCGGGAGTTGCGCTTTATGCCCGGTATACTTGAAGAAGGAAGGGAGCACTTCGGAAAATTATTCGCGGCAGTGATGGACCCAGCATAGAGGATGTCCGTCTGTCCAAACTCTCCTCCTGCTCCTTATCAACTTCACCCGGGCAATCTCACTAATGACGTACAATCTCATATAGAAATGTATAACCCAGCATCCCACCTCTGACACCATACTTTTTCCTAATGCATTATGATGATACATTGAAACATTTCGATTAACAAAAATTATGCATGGATTTTTTCAAATGTTGATTTTATTTTGAGACACTTGAACCATCTTTGGGCCATCATAATTATATTTCAGTGTATATCAGTTCGTTGTGTAGCCTATGTCCACTATATTCACATGTATTGCAAAAAAATACAACTGATATTAAATTTAATGATATGTTAAGTTTTGATTCATGGAAAAACGGTTCTTAGTAATTAAATTAAAATAAAGTAATCTCCTTGATAAGTGAGAAAAATGAAAACACAATCAAATAAACTCAAGACGTCCCAAATGCGAATTTTAAACGTCATCATCTGAGCCAAGTGTTCGTTCTTTTGAGAAATAAGTGATAAATACTCGTATATTAAATTTAAGATATATGACAAAATAAACTTCAATTCCCAGAAAAAAAAACTAAATTAAATAACTGTGCCCTGGATTGGGCTGATTACTCATGCAGGGAGGAGGCCCTCCATGTCCTTGTCTGGTCAGAAAAGTATGTGTCTCATCCAAAGTTTAAAATCCCTCTCGCGACACATCGTGCACTTAAAGACCGTGCGACGTGGGGCGTGTTAAAGTGATTGGTTAAACGATGGACAAAAATAAAAAATAATATTTTTATATATAGATTTTCAATGTTTACATATCTTTCTGTGCCAAAAAATGTACTTTCCTTCTCCACTCCATGTCCCCCAGTCCTCTTGTTCTCATTCCAGTTCTTATTTCTTGCATCCACGAGTTTCGAGGTCTTCCTTTCCATCTTCTTCCAGGTGGACATCATTCCAATTTTTTTCTGTGTAACCTTTCTTCTTGCATTCGTCGTACATGGCCATACCAATTTAATCGCTTGTATCTTATATAATCTACGATTGAATATCTGTCCACCGCTGTGGTCTCGAGGTTGCGTGCTGCCTTGTCACGCGGCGGGCCCGGGTTCGATCCCCGGTCGGGGCAGTTTTTCTGGGTGAGGTTTTTATCGGGGTTTTTCCTCACCTGTAAGATAAATGTTAGGAAAACTTTAAGGCTCAAACGGTCCCCGAAATCATATGGCCATCATCATCCTTCACCGGTGTGGAAAGCAACGGGAAGCTATCACACCTGTAATTCCCTAGTAAAGCTGCAAGCATAGCATGAAAATGCTATGATTGCAGTGAAGGACCTGCCTTCGGGCAGAATTACTACGGATGGATTGAATTTCTAATATTTTTCTCGTATGACAGTTTTTTTTTTTCTAATTTTGAACATATTGCTGCTTTCCTCAAGAAATCCATTTCCATCGACATAAATTTTTGTTATAAGTTTTGTTGAATTTCAAAACTTAAGAATAATAATAATAATAATAATAATAATAATAATAATAATAATAATAATAATAATAATAATATAATAATAATAAATAATAAAGAAATAAGAATAAGTATCTAATCGGCCGTTTGGCTTTAAACATTGGCAGCTACGGAGTAACTTGTTTTCATGTTATAATTAATTCTGTGTCACTGGACAGTCGAAAAGAGAATTTGATATACTTTTTAAAATGCACATTCAGTTAACTCTTTCCACCCTTTCAACCCCCGTACAATAAAATATATATAGTCTTAGTTACAAACTCGAGTAAATGTTGATTTTGAGAATGTTTTCAGACAGGAGTGTGTGAAAGATAACTGACGCCTTTCTAAACATTTCATGTGTAAAGGTTGTTTGAATTGTTCATGCATTTTCACGGCCTTGTTTTTTGTGATCATTGATAATTACTAAATCTGAATCAACTAGAGATGGCGTTGATCATTCCAATTCTTTATTAATTATTTATTAGCGAAGAATGTTAAAAATACACTTTTGACTGCACGAATTAAAATCTTATGGCATTGACATGTACTTCTATCTATACACATGTAACAGAGGCAATATTCACTACAGTTGTAACGAAAATAGCGTGAGAAATGTCACATATGTAAAAAATAAAATTTATGTAAAATAGTTATTTTCGTTACAAGCGTTTGAAGGTGAGACATAGGATGAGTTGAAACAGAAATTTGGAAATACGTATATACTTTTAATTCTTCCTCTTCTTCTTCGCATTAAGGCTGGAAGTTTGTTTTGTGTCCATTCAATTCATTTCCGAGATGTGATTCCGTATTTGCATCATAGATGTAGTTTTCTTAAATGTATCCCTCGCCAAGTATCCACTATCTTCAATAATATTGTCCTCCATTCTGTTGATGACGTCAGTCCAATCCAATCTTCATCCATTGTTCTAAAGATTTAAAGGATTTACATTTTTCTTTAATATCAGCACTACGATTTTTATCTATCAATGATTATTTTCTATTTTTTTTCAAAACTTTTAATTTTTTTGTTCCATTAGCGTGTTATGTTTTGAGTTTCTGCTTGTCATTTGGAACTATACTATAATACTGGCCTTACAACATATTAATGCATTCTTACTTTTAATTCTTACACTGTAAAATACTTTATTTCATATTATTACATTTAATGAATTAATATTAACTGGTAGGTATTTAAAATGGAGACAAATGGACGTCTCTAAAATATTCTGAAATGAAACTGCACCTTAGGCCTAACAATTGAAACTTTTTGCAACTCTGAATATTTATAATATAGAATATTACTTTTTTTCTCATTTTAACTTCTTCATACAAAACACTTTTTCTACAATAGACAGTATCACAATTTTTTTCCCAGAATTTGGCTGCACTTGTACTTCCTTCTAAATGTTATCTTTCAGAATGCCTTCAGTTTTCTTAACGCACTAATACCAACATTATCATTAATAAGAAGAGTTAATTTAACCATATAATATTCATACCAAATACTAGATTGTTTAATGGTCTTTGATTTTTTCGTAAAAATACGCTAATGCAATACCTTAATTTATTCTTACCTAAATATGCATGTACCGTCGTCAACAATACGTTTCATTAAACTCTAGATCTTCGACTTGGCGTAACGTGCCGGCTGGAGTCCCCCAGGGCAGTGTTCTCGGACCTCTTCTTTTCTCAATCTACATAAATGATTTGCCAACTGTACTAAAGCACTGCCGTTATCACCTCTATGCTGATGATCTCCAAATTTACCTACATTCACCTCCTCATTCTCTCTATAACAGCTTGATGAAAATGAATGACGATCTCATATCCATCTTTAACTGGTCTTCAAGTATCGGTCTAAATCTAAATCCTAACAAGTCACAAGTAATTCTAATGGGACAACAAAGACCTTACAACCTTTGACATATCTACACTTCCAAACATTACTATAAATAATATAATTATCCCTTATTCTTCTTCAGTAATAGATCTTGGACTACATCTAGACGCAAATTTAACCTGGCAAACACAAGTGAAACACATATGTAAAAAGACTTTCTCCATCTTACATTATCTTAGACGTTTAAAGAATTTTCTCCCAGTTTCGTTAAAACAAATCCTAGTGCAGAATCTTGTGTTACCACACTTCGATTATTGTGACATTACATATAATGATCTAAACTATGCCTTGTCGCAGAGACTGCAGCGTGTTCATAATGCTTGCATTCGATTCATTTTCAATATCCGCCGTTATGACCATATTTCTGAACACTTTAATAACCTCTCTTGGCTCCGTTTTACTGACAGACGTAAATTGCACTCTCTTTCGCTACTTTTCAAGCTTCTGAATTCCTACATTCCTACTTACCTGGCGTCCAGATTTGAGAAGTTATCCTCCTACCACAATATTGACACTAGGTCACAAGATAGCAGTCTGCTAACAATTCCTCTTCATAGCACTTCCTCCTATTCTACTTCCTTCACAGTAGCCTCCGCCCGCTCCTGGAATCTCCTTCCTCAAGATATCAGGGGTTGCCGCACACTTGGCACCTTTAGTCACGCTTATACAGTTACCTGTTGTCTAATAATTAATTTTTCTCCATTTATTTAATTTTATACTATGTCATTAATATTTTCCTCGTTTTTATATTTTTGTACATATTATATATTTAATTCGTTAAATTTAGAGTAAATCAAAATACATTATAAATATTAATTGTATTGTATTCATAACTTGTAATCGTTTATATATACATATTGTAATTTAGATTTAAGACTTTTCTTTTGTATTTTTTTAAACCTGGTTGAGTGGTAGACAAGGCCTTAAGGCCTTAACTCTGCCAGGTAAAATAAAGC
This sequence comes from Diploptera punctata, assembly GCA_030220185.1. NCBI lineage: Eukaryota > Metazoa > Arthropoda > Insecta > Blattodea > Blaberidae > Diploptera > Diploptera punctata. The sequence continues at coordinate 85,782 of JASPKZ010005285.1, read as the reverse complement.
TATTATTATTATTATTATTATTATTATTATTATTATTATTATTATTATTATTATTATTACCCGTCCTTGGATATAGTGTTATTACTCATATAAAGTTTTCTTGATATTTCAGGAAAAATATCCTAAGTTGCAGGTTCGACAACCCCTATAATTACAGCTGCTTGACTGTCAAATGTATCTTCTTTCATTTTTTAAAGCGAAATCTAACATGGAAAGTTCAGCAACAATGTTTGTCTATTTCTCTTATTACTCAGGAATCTATTCCTAAATCATGTAAATAAAGATGTAGTGCGCCTTGACCAAGACGAATAAACTATAATTTATTATAAAAGTCATCATCATCATCTGAATTCATGGATTAGGGTCTGTTGACCCGTTCCGACTTCATCTCATCTCTTTCTAGATCTGCCCACATCTCAGGTGCCTTTAGGTTTGTATTTTGTTACTTGTTTTGGATATCTATCTTCATTCATTCTGTCTATGTGTTGCTTCCGTTTTTGTCTATATGTATCTATTTAAATTAATCCGGCTTTACTTCTGGTGAAGTTTACGAGTAAGTTATTTTTTACTAGTAGATGTTACCAGCCTCTAGTCAAACCCCTCTTCCTGGGGGGCAGGGAACTGTAATTTCGGAGTGTTCGTCTCCTAGAGAAGTTGCCTTCACTAAGGCTTTGGGGACTTCTCTTCTCCCCACGTAACCCTGTGGACGGGGCCCTACCCAGGTACTACCCACTGAGCGAGTGGGACCTGGAGCTCACAAAAGGGCAGGGGCGCCTACTCCCTGGAGTGGACTACCTCTTTCAAGGGTTCCACTCTGTTACCCTCATTATAAAATTATTTCCTGAATTATTAAAACGATTTCCGTTAATTTCACGAAATGTACAAAAATAAATATTATAGAATACACTTTACAAAATAAGCTTAAGTACGAGTAAGTCGTGGATCTTGAAACACCCCCTTTTCAGTCGTATTTTAATTTGACCCACTCCTCACTAAAGGTTTACTTTTGTAACTTCTAACCTCAATATATCTACGGTCTTACTAATAAAAATCTCTTATATTGGCTTTCAGCAGTTGTTTAGTTATTCAATGTATAAGCCTTATGTAGATCATGTATAATTTCCTTACTAATAAACGTTGTACAGGAGCTATATAACAATATAACAGTTACGCACAATACGTCACATAGTCGTCATCATTATGACGTCAGAACATATTACGCGCAGTTTGTAACAGAAAGAAAACGACGTCAACTAGTGATTAATTGTGTAAGAAATGAGTATGGATAATAATAGAGAGAGATTCCCTAATTGGGGAGGTACGGAAAAAATAAGTGTCTTTTAGTTTATATACATTTTCCTTCAAATATATGGTTGAATTAGTTTCACAGATAATGTGCTGCCATCTAACGTCAAGAATTTCGAACAATTCTTGGAAGCTAATAAGTTTTTTCCATTACTTATGAATTATATGCAGTATTTTAAGATGCGTTAGAAAACGTTCAAAATAGTAGGAAATGTTACCGACAACAGAATAACGCTTTAAGCGAAAAAAATTGCGGTCCGATCGGGAATCAAACCTACGACCTCACGGACCGTAGTCAGAAGCTCTAACTACAAGACTATCAAGCTAACGTACAACGTGCTGCAATAATAGTACCTCTATAATTAAATATATTTTTATATCGGTATGTGTATTACGTATTAATAATGCAAGAACGTTTTGTTAAAATAATATTATCAAGCATTTAAACTACATTCAGGTTAATCTTGTCTACAGCAACTATTGTAGAACATATTCTTTTGTGAATCAACGTTCAACTTTAAAATATTATTAGGCCTAATCGAGAATGAGTGTAACAAAAGGCATTTTGTTATGTCTTTATTTTCCTACCCAGAGCTTTATAAATATTATTTATGTCCTGTGCATCCAACAAACAGTCGTTAAAGTTTTGCATTTTGCGTTAAATTTAAGGAAATATTCATCAATATCATAAGAAAACAATCAGTTGATATGAAAGTCCGACATTTTGTCTAGTTACACAATCCTTAAACAAGGCTGGAGGCATGTATAACGATTCCCATGTAAAGTTGTACATCTCTTATACACTGAGCAGCTAATACAGTGTTTATTAGTAAGAATTTTCAACTGTAATGTGTATAAACCTTGTATAAAAGTTATATATCGTTTATTAGTAAGAGGGCTAATATATAAAAATGAACGTTTGTTTGTACTTTATGCGCGGCATGCCGTTGATCCGATTGTGATGGGTTTTTTGCAAATGTTTAGGAGATCCCCGGGATGAAATCATTCACCCTTAAAAACACCCTTTGTAGAGAAAAAACGTGAAAAAGTCCCTTATTTATTCTTAAATGGCTTACGTTGCCTAAACCATAACAAAATCATAAAAATTAATGTACACAGAATTGAATATCTCAAAAAAATCTACAAAAAAGTCCGCGACAGCATATGTTTATCTTTTACAGATAACACACAGTAACCATTTTTGACTTTCATTGATGCCAAGGAGATCGGGATAAGTTAGATTCTCAGGCAAGCATGTGTTGCAATACCATTCATCCGACTGCCATGGGGCTTTTTGCAAATTGTTCAGGATTTTCCCGCGAAGGTTTATAGATTATAATAGAGTTTTAATACTCAAGCCCTTCGCCCTTAAAATCACCTTCTGTAGTGAAAAAAAGGTGGAAAAATGTCGCTTTTTATAAGGTTAGATGGCTTACGCTGCCTGAGCCATAACAAATACACTAAATGATTGTACACAGAATTGAATATCTCAAAAAACTCTACAGAAAAGTCCGCGACAGCATATGCTTATCTTTTAAGGATAACTCACAATAACCATTTTTATGTTTCATTGATGCCAAGAAGATCGGGATAAGTAGATTCCCGGGAAAGCATAGCATAGTGGATTAAAATGTCGTAACAGAGCAACCTTGTGTAGGCTCATTGTATTCTAGTATCCATTGTTAATGTTATGAATGAATGGAAATTAAATATATTCTACGCTGTTATGTTGTTCCTGGTCTATTATTGATCCTATCGGAGGGAGTAATCCAATTCTACATCAACACTTATCTTGACTTTTTTTTGGGTACCCAGAAGTTTAAATTTTGATTCTACTAGGATTTGGAGTAATTTATTATATCACTAGCTAATACCCATCGTGCGCTGCTACGCCTAAATAAATGAAAATTTATATGCTTTAATGTTTAGTTGAATAAGTAAAACGAAAAATAATTATAAATTTATATTTTTTAGATAACCCGTGCTGATTACCTGGCGTTGCCCGGGAATCTACTTATCCCGATCTTCATGATATATATGATTTGAAATACGAAAATTAACGTGTTTTATGTTTAGTTTGATAAGTATAAGGAAACATTTATATCGTAATTATTTTTAGATATACCCCGTAATGTTTACCCGGCGTTGTCCGGGAGTCTACTCATTCCGATCTTCTTGGCATAAATGAGCTGAAAGACAAAAATTAATGTACTTCTTATGATTACTTACTTACTTACTTACTCACTGGCACTATCGAACCCGTAAGTTCATGGCCGCACGGACATAAGCTCTCCATACATCCCTATCCTGAGCTAATGCTTTCCAATCATTCCCTGTATAATCTACTTCCTCAAATCATAGTTAATGTTATTCTCCCACCTCATTCTTGGTCTACCAACTGGGCGTTTTCCCTCTGGCTTTCCTACAAGAAGCTTCCATGCAAGTTTTTCATTCCCCATACGTGCAACATGTCCTGCACATCGCAGTCTACGAGACTTAACTGTTCTTATTATATCTGGCGTCCTATAAAGACCATGTAGTTCATTGTTATGAAGTCTTCTCTATTCACCTGTCTGTTCATCTCTCTTTGGTCCAAATATTTTCCTAAGTACTTTATTCTCAAATACTTGTGATCTCCTTTCCTCTCTTAAAGTAAGAGTCCATGTTTCGCACCCATATAATATAACTGGTAGAATAATAGTTTTATATATTTTCAGTTTAACGTTTTTTGAAAGGAGTTGGGACATCAAGAGTCTCTGCAATGCATAATAGCACGCATTTCCAGAATTGAGCCTATGTTTAATTTCTTTGTGCATCTCATTCCTATTTGTGATTATTGTTCCTAGGTATTTGAATTCAGCCACTTCCTCAAAATTTCCCTCATTTGTCATTAGCTGTCCATTTCCATTATATAATGAATTTCTACGTGTGACCATATATTTAGTTTTATTGATATTTACTTCCAGTCCTAATTTCTTAGTGTTACTCAATAGTGTGTCCGTGCTGTCCTTTAGGATATCCTCGCTATCGGCCAACAATACTACATCATCAGCATAAACTAACAGCTTATTAATACCATTGAGTTGTAAGCCTTCCTCATTCTCTAAAGACTTAATGGCATGCTCTAGTACAAAATTAAATAGTAGAGGAGATAGTGCATCTCCTTGCTTCAACCCATTCTGGATTTCAAAAGTGTCCGAAAACTGTTTGCCTACACGCACCCTACTCTTTGTGCCATTTAGACACACTCGTATAAGTCTAACTAACTTTTTAGGAATTCCGAACTCCAGCAGGATACTATATAACTTCTCCCTCTTAATTGAATCATATGCTTTTTTTGAAGTCTACATACAGTTGATGTACAGTACCATTATATTCCCATTTCTTTTCTAAAATCTGTCTTATACTAAAAATCTGATCTGTTGTAGACCTGTTTCTTCTAAATGCACATGTAGTAGGTCAAGATATGATTACTTGAATAAGTAAAATAAAAAATAATTATAAATGTATATCGTAATTATTTTAAGATTCCGTCCTAATTATCCGGTGTTGCCATGGAATCTACTTATCTCGATCTTCTTGGCATAAATGAGCTAAAAGACAAAATTCGTTATTGTAAGTTATCCGTAAAAGAATACCCGCCATGTGCTGCTATGCTTGCATAGGAATCTACGTTCTTGTCTCTATCTTCTTGGCAACAATGAAAGACAAAAATGGTTATTGTGAGTTATCCGTAAGAGATAAGCATATGCTGTTGCGGACTTTTTGTAGAGCGTTCTGAGATATTCAATTCTGTGTACATTAATTGTGTGTATTTGTTATTGATTAGGTAGCGTAAGCCATTTAAGCGTCCAAAGAGCTTTTCTCCCCGTTTTTCACTACAAAGGGCGAGTTTTAAAGATGTAGGAGTTGAGTATCATAACTCTCTTATAGCCTAATGTTCATCCTGGGAATCCCCTGAACAGTTTGCAAAATGCCCCATCACAATCGGATCAATGGTATGACCGCGCATAAAGTACGAACAAACAAACAAACATTTATTTTTATATATTAGATTTGTCACGAAAGTGATAAAGAGGAAGCCTTTGGAAATTTAAGAATAATTTTTGCTATACTAGCTTTTGGTTTATTTTCGGTACATCAGGCATTCACACATGACTAATATCGTAATTTTATGGGCTGGGCCCACAACCTCGAGGAGAGCTTATAACCCTCCCTTTGGTCCTATTCGTCCCTAATGTCAAATAGGCGGGTATTCTTTTATGGATAACTCAAAATAACTAATTTTGTCTTTCATCTCATTTATGCCAAGTACATCTAAAAATCTATCTATCTATCTTCGGGTTTTTACAGCTGCTGCCGTCTTCCCGTGACAAACCTCCAAAGCCTACGGTCTTGGGCATCTTCGATGCTTAGCCCTCTAACTTGCATTACTGTCTTCATGTTTTCCTTCCATGTTAACCTTGGTCTTCCTCTTTTCTTCTTTCTGTTCGGATGCCATTCATATAGTTGCTTCGGCCATCGCTCATCTTCCATTCTTAAAACATGTCCTAACCACTTTAATTCCTTCTCCTACGTCTAAAAATGATAACGATATAATTTTTTTTTCATCTCACTTATTCAACTAAATGCAAAAATACATTATCATTTATTTAGATGTAGCAGCGCACGCCCGGCATGTTATAAGAATAGGGTTTAAACTGACTTGTTTAATCTATTTTATAATAAGAATATGTATATTTACACTGTAAAATAATTAGTCAATTCGGCGAGGCATGATACCTCTTATGTGCATTTATGCTTATAATTGTATTGGTACTTCTTGACCACGGAAATGATCCATAAATTTGTTACAATTAATGCAACCAATTTAAAGTAAGTGGTAAGATTTGTGTGTTTTCATGTTTCTATGGTTACACTTGGTTATAAAGAATATACAAAAAATTTAATCGGAAAATAGCATTGCAGACATGGCTACCGTGATGAAGGAATGTGTTTCATTTAGAAAATTAGAGTCGCCCCACTTTCCCTTAGAATGCCATCCAATACGTGATCTATAAACCCTGCCACAGACAAATCAAACTCAGGGGTATCCAATATCGAAATTTCATTACATAAATTACAAAATAAGGTAAATCATATTTATTTATTTGGATTAAGTGAAGTTCTACGAATTAATTTGGAACCTTAATTCATGCCAGTATTTCGAGACGAATTCACAAATAAGTTTCAAATTTTGTAAGGTACAAAATTCTATTTCAGATTATGTTCAATTTCGCTATTTTTAATAAATTATTAATACGGGAGCACCCAACAATCGATACAAAATACACTGCTAGAATACACTGAGAATGTACTTGCCCTCATACACAGTATTTAAGAAATGTTCGCCTTCTGGATGTAAATATTCGTGCGGCTTTACGAGATAAAGTGGGAATAAAAATTGTTATCATATATATATATATATATATATATATATATATATATACACATTTCATAAACCCGCAATTATCACTATCCAATCAAACAAACCGATAGTTCTTGTATTAACGCATTAAATGAAAACAGATTCAATAACTACTGTCAATTGACAAAATAAATTCAGAATATATCACGGGTGTTAAAAATTTCATTTTCGTATGAAATAATTTATTTTAATTAGTCTTAAGAGTGTAATGAAATTATTACTGATGATACAAGTGCAGATTACAGCTTACATATCTTTTTAGTCTTTTTCACATGTAAATTTTCGAATTATCTTTACCAAGTTTTATTGAGTAACACTAAGAAATTAAGACTGTAAGTAAATATTAATAAAACTAAATATATGGTCACATGTAGAAATACATTATATTATGGAAATGGACAGCTAATTACAAATGAGGAAAATTTTGAGGAAGTGGCTGAATTCAAATACCTAGGAACAATAATCACAAATAGGAATGAGATGCACAAAGAAATTAAACACAGGCTCAATTCTGGAAATGCCTGCTATTATGCATTGCAGAGACTCTTGATGTCCCAATTCCTTTGAAAAACGTTAAACTGAAAATATATAAAACTATTATTCTACCAGTTATATTACATGGGTTCGAAACATGGACTCTTACTTTAAGGGAGGAAAGGAGATTACAAGTATTTGAGAATAAAGTACTTAGGAAAATTTTTGGACCAAAGATAGATGAACAGACAGGAGAATGGAGAAGACTACTTAACAATGAACTACATGGTCTTTATAGGAAGCCAGATATAATAAGAACAGTTAAGTCTCGTAGACTGCGATGGGCAGGACATGTTGCACGTATGGCGAATGAAAGACTTGCATGGAAACTTCTTTTAAGAAAGCCAGAGGGAAAACGCCCAGTTGGTAGACCAAGATTGAGGTGGGAGAATAACATTAACTATGATTTGAGGGAAGTAGATTATACAGGGAATGATTGGAAAGAATTAGCTCAAGATAGGGATGTACGGAGAGCTTATGCCGCGCGGCTATGAACCTACGGGTTCGATAGTGCCAGTGAGTAATATGTTGTTGAAGCTTGTGTCCATTTTGTGAACATAAAATGACTGATACTAAAATGTTACATTTTTCTTTTATAGAACCGTAAAGCACCGAATGAGACGTGGTATGAAGTTAATGAATAATTACAAAACATAAAGGCGTTCTACATATTCATATTTTGACGAACAAATTAACTTAATAAATCATAATAAATATGTTTAGAAATTATAGAAGTAAACAAGAGATATTCCCTCCTTATTTAAATCAAATTTAGCGAATTCAGAGGCAATGCAGCTTTGCAGATTGTACCCATAATGTGTCATAAATGAGTATGAAAATATATCTCCATATGCGTGTGTTAATGCTCTAGCAGCAGCAATTAAACTCTGCACACAACAATCCATCAAGAAAAGTAAGATCGAGTTAGTTAACCACACAAAATCGGACAATTGACCTGAGGATGAGACGATAGGCCCTATCCCATCAATGTTAAAACGTGGGAATTTGAGACCCATTATCTCAGGAACTACTAGATGGATTGTAATGACATTTTTACAGCTTATTAAATGAGGTTTGTAAAGACCACTGAACCTCAGTCAAACTTTTATCTAAATACTGATGTCCTGTATAATATTTTTGCCAATAGTCTCTTTTTTTTATTAAAAATACTTTTATAAAAGATCATAAGTGAGGATCTATATAAGAGAACATCATGATTGTGGTTCCACAGCTTTAGTATAACTAGATTTACCGCTTGTAAAACTTTCCTGTAAATATCTCTAATAAATGTTCGAAAATGTTCACTTTCGAGAAAACAAGATTTAAAGTATAATGATTTTACAGACTAACAACTGTCAATTCTTTTAAAAAATAATTAACGCACTTATAATTGGCGTTGAGTAAAAAATCATATACAGAAATGTTGAGAAAAGAACAGACTAATTATGAAAGAAATCAAATTTTGGCCTACCGTCTTACCTGAAGCGAAAATGTAAAATTCGTTCAAGCGGCAGAAATGTTCGCTTTCTGCAACAGCACTCGGTATGACATTGAAATAAAATGAGAAATATATTCTCCAAAATTCGGAACATTAGGAGCCTGATTTTCAGCTCTAGTGCAGCTAAATACATTTCACAAATTCGATTCTCTCAGGAATTCGCTTAGTGCGGCTAGCTTTCTATAATAGACCTAAACAAGTGTAGGTATATAATATAAATTGTACAAACAAATCCTCTTTATTTACTTAAATCATTATACATTGATATAAGTAAAATTGTGATTAGTCCATTCTCAGCAGATTTATGTCTCTATTTTGTGTCAATACTCAATAACCAATACCACCGTGACCATCGTGCCATTATTTGAAACAATATTTTAGAAATGTGACAATGAATTAAAACCGAATTAAGGTTAATGTTCAATTTTTAACATTTGATTCTAGGATATTATAGACTACAATACTATAGAATAACGTAGAAATCATAATACAGTATTGATAAATACCGTGATCCGCTTGTAAGTATAATAAAGTAAACATACTTTCAAAAGTATGCATCCAAAATGGCTAAGGTTGGTAGGATTTAAAAGAGGAGGTTAGGGCATTTTAATTCAATGTGGATGTTAGTTTTAGGAGCTATTTGTGAGAACAGTCTCAATAGCTTCATTCGTACTGAATTTGCAAAAAAAAGTGCAAAAAATCTTTTCCAAACCGTCTTTCAAATTTTTTGGACCAAAGAGTCACGACACATAGGCTAATGTAAATAACTACATAACAGTAAACTACATGATCACAAATATACGTATAATATGCGATACCTGACTTACACATCACACATCAAAACGATATCTTATGAAATAATGATCCCAGCAATTTTCATCGCAAGTGGATTACCGTACAGCGCATGGCCTGCCAGACCACCAGACCTAACACACCAGTACATTATTTGGGATCTTACAAGATAGAAATTGTGCTTCTGTCAGCAATTTAACTCCAAAGATGCTTTATAACACATGGGTCGAGGTTAAATACCGGTTGGACATTTCCCGTGCCACTAATGGAAGCCATGTTGAGATTTATGGAACATAAGGTAAAAATAATTCGTAACTTTCACTCTTTGTAGCAATTGGTTTGATCCATACATTCGTATCAGTTCAGAAGTTATAGCTATTTCTTTTATTATACTTATGAATGTAACATTGTGTACAACTTCAAATCTATAAGACCTAGATGTGTTTAACACTTTATTAAAACTTTTACGCGTATTTTATGAGTTATAAAGATATAATTATTAGCTCTATTTGTCTGAAAATGATCAACTAACCGTGGATTTTCATAACTGTATTGTATTGTAAGCCCATGTTTACCCTTTTACTGAGATTTAGGCGCTTTCCCCCTACAAGGAAGAATTTGAACCATATTGATTTAGTTACACTTGCTTTCGTATAGATGTCATTTTGAGCGGTCCGTGGTCAGCGTTCCGTCTCATACTGACATCTAGGAAACCAAGGTAGTACTAGGACGGTAAAATTCGATAAATTTTGCTTAGAGGCCTTTTCATTCATGCTTAAGGATTTTTTACGAGCCTGAAAATCTTCAGACTCAGGATCCACAGCTTAAAGTCCCTCCCGGAGGACTTGATCCTTGGATTTTTCCGTCCTAAAAATCCATCGACCACGGCCGGGTTTGAACCCGCGACCCTCGGGACCAGAAACAAGGAGCATAACCACTAGTCCACCGAGGATAAAATTAGTTAAGCATTTTAATATACTCAGACACTCTTATAAACATATATAACACTAAATAAATATAATTGTTTTTCACATTAAGCGAAACTTGGTCTTTGACGGAATTACAAAAGAATAAAATTAGAACAGTTGAATTCGATTATTTTAGAAGAAGCATCCAAAAAACAAGACAGGATAAAATAAGAAATGAATTCCTTTGGAGAGAAATGAAGGTCACCACATCTATTGTTAAGAGGATTGAAAATCAAACGCTTAAATGGTATGGCCATGTACAAAGAATGGAAAATGAAGATGGTCAAAAAATATATACCAATGGTCACCCCTGGAAGAAAAAACGTGGCAGACCAAGATGAAAATGGAAAACCTACGTCAGACCAATAATGGAGGATAGGAATTTGGAAGAGGGAGATTGGAATGATAGAGATAAATGGAAACTGAAGACGGCAAACCTATAAGTGGGAGAAAGCCGAAGAAGAAGTTTTTAACATTGTGGCCTCTTAAGCAAGAAAATGAACTAGAAGAAGAAATAAAAAAGAGAAACAATAAGTAAAAAAGAAAAGAAATAGAGAAAAAGTAAATTTGAATAAAGGAAAACCAAGAAGAGAAAGATAAAGAAGGAGTGGAAGATAAAGAGAAAAAGAGAAAGAGAGATCAAATAGAGAAAGAGGATAAAGAAATACAGAAGGATGAAGATGTAGAGATGAGGAAGAAGGAATAGAGAAGGAAGAGTACATAGAGAAAAATGGAAAAGAATTGGAGGAAGAAGTAGAGAAAGCACATTTGTTTTTCTATATGTTTAAATAATTTCCTATATAATAAACCTTCCCAAATTATGGTTAAAGTTATCCTACCTTTCTTGACCCTCAGCCGAAATTTCGCAAGAAAATGTCTTCTCCCCATAAGGACTTGCTCTGTGTTTGTAGCAATTATAGCGGACAAGCCTCGAGCCTTGTAATCTTTAAATTGCTCCAAGTTCAAATAATATGAAAACCAGATGACGTTTATGTTTCAGGATGATGGTAGATTCTTGTAAAGTCTAACAGAAGATTAATTTCGATGTTGAATACAGAAGTTTTCAAAGGTCAATCTTTTAGGTGAAACCAAACATATAGACAGGTAGGAGAGCTTTGATCTGGTTTCACCTTGCGTATTAACTGTGAAGAAACTGCGGTATTGATAGAAAACCTCAGCCCGGATTCATTACTAGATATGCAAACTTATCAAAGAGATTGCAACTCTGTCTTCAGTACCCCCCCTTTCTCTATGGAAACCTATAGCCCTAAGCTATGTAGTATTACAGTAATAAAAATACACTCACAGCCAGAAAAATTTACATTAAACTCTACTAATATTTCACTTTTTAATATACTTTATATTTTAGTGTTATTTTTATTCGGTCATCCAGTAGGTGTTTACCAATATACTATGTAAGTCATAACAGCTGCTGTGGGCATATTGATTAAACTGCAATAGGTAAAAATTCCTTATGTCACAAAAAGTAATAATTATGTGTTAGACAATTTCACTATATAGTTCTATTAATTTTACTCTGAGTCGCTCAAAAAAATCTTCAGAATTTAGTATTTAGTGAGATTTACGAGTGCCTAAAGATCAAAGGCCATTAATACCCTTTCAAAGTTAAAACATATTCTAACAGATAAAATATTTTAGTTTATAGAAATATTGAACTTCATAACGCCAACTATATTCCAACATTTGTATATAATTATTAACCTAAGAAACTAAATTAAAAAACTTCAATTTAGACATAAAAGCTACATTTTACCTAGAATAGATTCTAATTAAAAGAAAACACACACTAATATATATATATATATATATATATATACACACACACAATGAGTTTCACTCAACCTGTGGCCGATAGCAGGAAAAGTGACTGCAAGCATTGACTCATAAACTCGCGCTGCACTCACTGTATATATATATATATATATATATATGCTATCGGCCGCAGGTCGAGTGAAACTCGCTGTATATATATATATATATATATACATATATATTAGTGTATGTTTTCTTTTAATTAGAATCCATTCGAGATAAAATGTAGCTTTTATGTCTAAATTGAAGTTTTTAAATTTAGTTTCTTAGGTCAATAATTATATAGAAATGTTGGAAATATAGTTGGCGTTATGAAATTAAATATTTCTGTAAGCTAAAATGTTTTATCTGTTAGAATATAGTAACATACACTCTAATATTTACACCAATAACATATTAAAAAACTATATCGAAAAAGTGAACCACGCGTGTGCGTAAAAGAAACTATACATTAAACTTAGACTATCAAAACCAATTAATGCTAATACACGCATCATAACACTATTGATAATCAATAATTAATCCAAATAAACTAAGAACACTTATTTTTCGTATTTATTTATAGTGATATAACGTAAACAAAGTGAACAATTCACCATGTACGACCACGTGGCGACACAAGTTTATCGAGGACAATTCGTGCTATTACACATATTATAACATTAGTTCTCAATAATAACTACTCTATCACTCTACTATTTACATCAATAACGTATTAAACAACTATATCGATAAAGTGAAAAGTGAACCACACGTGTGCGTTAAAAAAACTGAACATTAATCAAACGAAAAAGTGAACCGCGCGTGTGCGTAAAAGAAACACTACATTAATTCTAGTCTATCAAAACCAATTAGTGCTAATACACATATCATAACACCATTGTTTATCAATAATTAAACCAAATAAATAAACAGCACTATTACTTTTCGAATGTATGGTGATATAACGCAAACAAAGTGAACAATTCACCACCTACGACCACGTGGCGACGCTACCTAATCCAAGTTTATCGAGGACAAATCGTACTATTACACATAGGCCTATTATATCATCATTAGTTCTCAGTAATTAAACCAACTCAACTAACCAACACTCTTATTTTTCGGATTTATAGTGATATAAAGTACATAAAGTGAACATCCACCCCGTGCGACCCACGTGGCGACACTAACATAGTGCAAGTGAGAAATATAATTATTAACGCCTTTTATTGACCAAGAAGACTGACCTCCAATGTCTTGAATGCAAAGGTTTCCTGCCACACCTGTTGTACAATAGTTATTTGTAGTAAATATAGTTGTCCGTCATAGAACATTGAGGGAATTTTGAAATCTTAAATATTTATACAAATATTTAATTATTAATGATTGTTGAGTGTTGCCAACGATATAGAGACATTCATATTTTCTTTATGTATTTTTTATTTTATTTTTTATTTTTTTATATATTTTTTTTTTATTTTTCTTTTTATTTTATTTATTTATTTATTGCATGGACTCATCTACGTATTTTAATATCTACTTTACTCACCTTCTGACCAGGACTCGATAATCAATATAAAATGGCTGAAAATGATAAATTAACACAGGAAACTATAAATAATCAAACTGTATCTAAACACTGTGGTAAAAATTTTAAAAACGACAGAGGACTAAAAATTCATATAAGTGGTTCACATCCAACAGAATACCGAGATAAATTGGTAAACCGTGGAGGTAAATCTCCTGAAGCAATAATTGTTAACTCCACCCATATTGATGTTCCCAAAAATTATTCAAAGCATGACTTAAGTGAATATCAAATACAAATAGCCACTTGGAAGGAGAAATTTTTAGTGGAACTTGACAGTCATCATCAACAATCAAGGATTAAGCCCATGTGGCTTGTTCCGGTCTCATAGATTATCATTCAAAAGTTTAATCCATCTCTTCTTCGGTCTACTAACATTCCTGCATCCTTTTGGTTTGTATTTAAGTATAATTTTGGGAATGCGATCATCTTCCATTCTTTGAACATGTTCTTTCCATTTTTTCTAGATTATTTTATTCTATCTAAGAGTTTAAAGATATTTAGCTCATTTCTAATATCTTCACTTCTTCTCTTATCTAGAAGTTTGCAACCAGCCACACTTCTCAGAAATCTCATTTCAGCTGCTTACTAAAAGTCTCATAGATAATGGAACTTGATAATTTTCAGTTTAATAATTTGGTTGAAGGATTCGTTTCATTCTTAGCATCTACAGTTCATATTTTACCTGGTCCCAAACATCCTGCTAGAAGATATTTTGATGCACGAAGAAAATAGCTGCAAATAATCAACAAACTTATAAAACATCTACTAATTCTCAAAGGGCTTCGAAACGAAATAGACTAAAGAGGAAAAATGCATATACAGGGTGATTACAAATGATTGGAGCGATTTCATGATTTTATGGTAGCTGTAGTATTCGACATATTTTCACGAACTTTTACAGATACATAGAGCAACTTCCCAGGTTTTTTTTGAGATGTTACAGGTGCTCCATATGCTCCCCCTTGGTGATTCTGCAGATATCAAGTCTGTAATCAAGTTCGTCCCATACTCGACGTAACATGTCCCTATTAATTTGTTCAGAGGCATTGATTATGCGAGCTCGCAGTTCTGGTAAGTCTACTGGTAAAGGAGGCACAAACACTGAATCTTTCACATACCCCCAAACAAAAAAATCGCACGGCGTCAAATCGGGGGAGCGTGGAGGCCATGACAACAATTTCTGATCATTCTCTCCACTGCGACCGATCCATCGGTTTGGCAATCTCATGTTTAAAAATTCACGAACATCGTGATGGAAGTGTGGTGGAGCACCATCCTGCTGGTAGATGAAGGTCTCACTGTCGGTCGTCAGCTGCGGCATGAGCCAATTTTCCAGCATGTCCAGGTACACGTGTCCTGTAACGTTCTGCTCGCAGAAGAAAAAAGGGCCATAACTTTGAACTGAGAAACCGCACAGAACACACTAACTTTTGGGGAGTCGCGAATGTGCTGCACAATAACGCGGGGATTTTCTGTGCCCCAGATTCGCACATTGTGTTTGTTCACTTTGCCATTCACAAAGAATGTTGCTTCGTCACTGAAGACAAGTTTCTCACAAAAACCATCCTCATCCATAAACTGCTGCATTTGTGTACAAAATTCAAACCGACTCACTTTGTCAATGGGCGTAAGGGCTTGTAGAAATTGCAAGTGGTAAGGTTTATGCTTCAATCTTTTCCGCAAGATCTTCCAAACGGTCGGTTGTGGAATGTTCAGCTCTCTGCTCGCTTTTCGTGTTGATTTCTGTGGGCTACGTGTGAAACTCATCCGCACACTCTCAACCTTTTCTTCACTCACTGAAGGACGACCCGTTGATTTCCTTTTACAGAGGCATCCTGTAGCTTTAAATTGCGCATACCATCGCCGAATGGAGTTGGCACTCGGTGCATCTTTCTCGAACTTCGTTCTGAAGTGTCGTTGCACAGTTATCACAGATTGAGTTGAATGAAATTCAAGCACAGCATATGCTTTCTCCTCGCCTGTCGCCATCTTTGATAACTGCTGCGCTCTCTCGGTTTAAAGCTGAAACACGGCTGCGAGAGAAAACAAAAAAAAACCTTATGAGTTTTTATACATAACTTTAAAGTTCTGTGAAGATATGTCAAATAAGATCGCTACAATAAAATCATGAAATCGCTCCAATCATTTGTAATCACCGTGTAGGTATCGGCTGACTGAATTTTATTTTTACAACCAACGTCGGAAGGCTCTCCGACAAGTATTTCAAGGAGACAATACTTTATGTTCTATTGACTGCCCTACATTACATGAATATTTCTCACGTTTATTTTCTACACACAATGACTTTGTTCGAGAAGAATAGGTAAAGTTGAAGCTGTTCAATTAGATAAAACATTTGATACTTCCAAAGTACAAATGAAATTACTGAGGCTACTAGGAAAATTTCAATAGACACTGTCAGTGGGCCAGATCATGTTATTGTAAGAGCAATTAAAAACAATGTTGCCGCTGAAATCATATCTATAATTGCTACAAGAATGTTAGTTTCAGGATTTGTACCACCAGTATTACAGAAAGCTCGAACTGTATTAATTCATAAGAGCGGTGATAAAAACGAACTTTGAAACTAGCGTCCTATAACCATTTGTTCAGTAGTTTGGAGAGTAATCGAGAGAGCCCTTAATAAACGCCTGTGTAGTTATATAACCTTCAATGAACACCAGAGAGGTTTCATAAATTCTCCAGGCATACACATTAATACATCTATCCTAAATGGCATCTTACAATCAGCTAAACAAAAGAAAGAGTCCGCATGTATAGTTTTTTTTGGACATCAGTAAAGCCTTTGATAATATAGGACATAATAATCTTAAGAACACATTAAAAACTGTCGGTGTGCCAAAACAATTATCAAAATTAATATTAAATCTCCAGGAAGGAAACACGACTCATATTGAAACCTATCAAAATAAAACTAAACTAATTACTATCAATCGAGGAGTTCTACAAGGTTCTCCGTTATCACCATCCTTATACAACATTGCAACTAATCATATTCTCGATGAAATCTCAGAAAAATCAATAAGTCAATATGGTTATCTACTACTTCCGGATCAACCTCATCTAACAATTATGAGCTTTGCTGATGACACGGTGATTATAGGGAAAGATGTAGCAGCTGCCAGCGAACTGACAAGAATTGTCCTACAGAGGTTTCAGGAAATAGGCCTTCAAATTAATGTTTCCAAATCAGCAGTGCTCTCAATCGAGAAAGGTAAACTATGTGAAAGATCTCCAATTTGATGAACATGCAATTCGTGCCCATAAAATCACTGACACTATTCGTTCTATTCGTTACTTAGGTGTCAACTTTTCAGATCATATAACTTTTGATTCTAAGCAAACCCTTACTAAATTACGGGATAATATTGAAACTCTCATTGCATCACCGCTGTTACAGCCTGATCAGAAATTTACAGTTTTAAATTGTTCCATATCTCCAACTCAAATTTACCCGTTTCAAACAGTACCACCAAATCAAATACCAAAAACATTTTTAGTGAATTGTGATAAACTTTTGAGAAGTGGACTTAAAGAAATGTTACATCTTCCGATGGATGTCCCTAATCACATGTCATATACTGAACGTCGGAATAAAGGACTTGGTTTGTTCTGTGCAACGTGGGAAACAAAATTACAGCATATAAACATTTGCCACATTCTTCACCAAGACAATAATACATACATTACTACTCTCCGAAACCTAAAAGAGGAAAGTTTACAATGTATGAGAGACCTTAACATTGAACCTAGTGACATGAACATTAACACTCGAAGTCTTCTACCAGATGCAAGGAAACTTAGGAAACAACTAAGAGACAAAGAAGCAGTTCTCTGGAGTCAACTTCCTCATAAAGGAAAAGGCGTTGTTCTCTACAATGAATATACACCGGCAAATCAAGGGATTCGTGACTATCAGGGATTGTCTTGTTCCGAATGGAGAGAAGCAATTAAAATGCAAGCCAATGTATCGGCGGTGCGTTCTTTGCCGGGCAGGTCTAGGGACGATACCCTCTGTAGACGTTGTCGCAGAGAGCACGAAACACTTGCACACGTCCTTGGGGCCTGTCCATTTGGAGAATCACTGAGAAATATTCAGTACCACACTATTCGAAATATGATGGCAGAAGCCTTGCGAGATTTTGGATATACAGTTTATGAGGAAGTACATGGTGTGGCCATTAATGGGAGTAACAGACGAATAGATATTATTGCATTTAGACCATCCTCTAAAATTGGTATGCTACTAGATCCCACTATTCGTTTTGAGACTCATAGTGGCCAACTTGAGGAAGTTGACTCTGAAAAGAAAGCCATATATGAGCCAACAATTGACTATTACAAAGATAAATACCAACTAGATAGTATAACTGTCACAGGATTGATGATCGGGGCAAGAGGTACTATACCAGGATTCTTAGCCAAATTTTGGAATTCCTTAGATTTGGACAGGGTGTATCTTTCTAAAATTGCCATCGCTGCCATTAGAGGATCAATTTCAATTTTAAGAAACCATATTTACAAAATTTCTACTTAATAGTATGTATACTTCAATTAGGCCTACAATTCAATTTGAATTTTTTTAATGTATTTACAAAATGTATTTCATCAATTCCAAAAATTAATTGTCTGCATCACTTTGTCCTTGAGGCAATCCTCTAATGAGAAAAGTTGTATCTAATAAAAAAAAGAAACTATATATATGTATATTTATTTATTTATTTATTTATTTATTTATTTATTTATTCACACACAAATATTTATAAAAAAAGTGGGAACCTTAACCTCCTACTATATCAATGACATACTACTTTAGTGGGCTGGCTTTTCATATATACAAACTAACCGTTTATATATAATTTCGTATACTTCAGAAGAATATAAATTCAACTCTTCGCGAATAAAGTAAGTGTCCAGTTATCTTAAAACGCAAATCCTTTAGATATTCAGCGTTTTTGTTTCATTTACTGTCACAATATCACCAGCTATATTTTCAATTTATACTCGAGAATTTGCTTCTCAATAAACACTCTAACTCTACAAAAATCCATCCATAGTAATTCTGCCCGAAGGCAGGTCCCTCACTGCAATCATAGCATTTTCATGCTATGCTTGCAGCTTTACTAGGGAATTGTAGGTGTGGTAGCTTCCCGTTGCTTTCCACACCGGTGAAGGAGGAGGATGATGATGATGATGATAAGGATGATGATGCTGGCCAATATGATTTCGGGGACCGTTTGGGCTTTAACGTTTTCCTGACATTTGTCTTACAGGTGAGGAAAAACCCCGATAAAAACCTCACCCAGAAAACTGCCTCGACCGTGGATCGAACCCGGGCCTGCTGCGTGACAAGGCAGCACGCTACCTCGAGACCACAGAGGTGGACCTACAAAAATGTTCTAATAAAAATAACAAGAGATACACAAACCAACAATTTATGCGTAATTTCGTGCACATGAAGGCATACATAAAATCCTACGCGAATCAAATGCATGCCCAGTTATCTTAAAACAAGAAAAATGTTTTCCCCGTTTTGTACCACAATACCACCACCTACGATTTCAAATGTATCTTCTAGAATCTCTTCCTCAATAAATACTTTAATTCCACAAATATATTCTATTATTTAAAAAACAATAAAAGGAAACCAAACATTTATACAGAATTTAGGCCACACAAAAGGCTTCGTCATCCACAAACTGAATATGTTTTTTATAAACATTTATTAACAGCATGCTCTATTACAAAGAAATGAATGCTAAATGCGTTATTAACTTATTACACAAAAAATAAGTTATTTACACAATTTAATTGTGAGTTCGTTAAATTCTATAACTAATTGTAATCTCATGACCTATTTGTTTTTTACATTACGTAAAATAACATGAAATATTCCACTGGATTAACTATGTTTTACTCTAGAATCTATCTAAATCAATGGAGTTAATATATGGAATTAATTCTTGTGTATAAATAATCATGGGTGTCAATTTACTGAATGTCCATTTTCAATATTTATTAGCATTATTAGCTATTCCTAATTAACTTGCCTTTCTGGTTTATGGTTTTGCACATTAAAATAATAGATGAAATCTATTGTTTGTTCTACTTTTCCGTACGTACACAAGATACTCATTTTAAACCGATAGTAATAGCACTTTATTTTCACGTTCCATGTTAACAAAGTGGTTATTTTTCCTATTAAAGGTAAATTTACTTTAATCTGTACTTCACATTGGGTAGAAACGATCTGTCACTACACCTTTTGTGGTATTTTCAAGATTTCTTTTTCTCTCACTTATTTATACTTATTGATTGTAGTTCATTTAAAACGACGCTGCTGATTTACGGTCGTAGTATATTGGAAGTTTTCAGTTTCCTGTTGTTTGATTTGCCAGCCTATTCGCTCTCTGCTGCCGTCATTCCAGTTGTGTGCCTTGACCCACAATTTTCCAGTGTCCCCCCCCCCTCTAATTGGTACTACTAGATTTTGTTGGTTTTTCAAGTGAATCTAAAGTTCGTCTACTATCCGTGTGAATTGCTATTGTTTAATGGTAGGAAGATAGTGATCAGTTTATATATATCCATCCATAGTAATTCTGCCCGAGGGCAGGACCTTCACTGCAATCACACCATTTTCATGCTAAGCTTTGCAGCAGCTTTACTAGGGAATTGTGGGTGTGGTAGCTTCCCGTTGCTTTCCATACCGGTGAATGATGATGATAATGATAAGGATGATGATGATGATGATGATGATGATGATGATGATAGCCATATGATTTCGGGGATCGTTTGGGCCTTAAAGTTTTCCTGACATTTGTCTTACAGGTCAGGAAAAACCCCGATAAAAACTTCACCCAGAAAAACTGCCCCGACCGGGGATCGAACCTGGGCCCGCTGCGTGACAAGGCAGCACGCTACCTCGAGACCACAGCGGTGGACTATATATATATATATATATATATATATATATATACACTTCAGTGCTTTAAGGGTTGCTAGCTGTTATGCATGTTTGTACAGTGATCTCGTAGTCTATATTGTAGGTGATGTACAGCCTTTGAAAAAAATTATGGCGCACAACTCTTGATGACGGAAAGTCAGGGAGTTTTGAAGAGCGATTCACACCAATACGGTGTTACATGTTCTGACTCGTTTGAGTAAAAAGCGGACGGCGTAAGTCTCTCTTCACGCAGTATTCGTATCGTTCGCTTAAGTGAGGCAGTCGGTAAGATCCTCTTTTTTCCGACGACGCGGGCCCACATTCGATTCCAGTCAGGTAGATTTTTTACTTTTTTATTTATTATTATTATTTAATGACGTCGTTCATTTTCATAATGCCTACATGTTACCAGGCTTCGTTATACAAATAAATTTGTATATATATGAAAATATTACCGGTCGGGAGATGCTCCTGGGTGAAATTTTTTTCGGGGTTTTCCCTCACCTGTAAGATAAATGTCAGGAAGCTTAGGGCCCAACGGTCCCCGAAAATCATCCGGCCATCATCATCATTCTTCACCGGTGTGGAAAGGAACGGGAAGCTACCACACCTACAGTTCCCTAGTAAAGCTGCAAAGCATAGCATGAAAATGCTATGATTGCAGTGAAAGACCTGCCCTCGGGCAGAAATACTATGGAATGGAATATATGGAAATATATTATATAGAAAATGAATAACGATTGCAACGTCTCAGTACTTTGTTTACAACACACGTGGCATATTATAATTATTTATTTCCATAACTAATACAAAATGCGTCTGATTAATTTAAATTAAGTTAGCGGTAGCATTGCTGCCGATAGGGTTACCCATGCCGGACTGGTTGAAGGTGATAAGCCAGACGAAAAATGTACCTTGGTTGAAAGAGTGACGATCTTCCACTGTAAAAATACAACCGTCAATATGCGGACATAAGTTCAACTGGGGTATAATTTTCCGGAGGTCAAATAGTCCCCCATTCGGTTCTCCGGGCGGGGACTACTTCAGGGAACCCATGCCAAAGGCTCAAACACAGGGAAGCTTCTTGTAGGAAAGCCAGAGGGAAAACGCCCAGTTGTTAGACCAAGAATGAGTTGGGAGAATAACATTAACTATGATTTGAGGGAAGTAGATTATACATACAGGAATGATTGGAAAGCATTTGCTCAGGATAGGGATGTATGGAGAGCTTATGTCCGGGCGGCCATGAACCTACGGGTTCGATAGTGCCAGTGAGTAAGTAAGTATCTAATTTCATTATAAAAGTAAGTCCTGAAGTACTGCATCGCTTGATACAGACAATTTCTAGGAGAGATAGTTGTGGTCTAGTGGAGGGAGCTTCTGTTTCCCGTGCATGAGGTCGCGTGTTTGATCCTACTGTCATGCTTTGTTTTTTCTCTCTCGTCTTTATTTCAATTAATTTTCTTTCTTTTGTTTCATTCCTTTTGCTTTGTTTTATTTTCAGTATTTACCGCACTACTCATTTACACGAAATTGTTTTCCATTGCACGACATACAACGAAATAGAACGGATTTAGTTTCTCAAATAGTTATATACTTGTTAACCAAATAGCTGATCTCTGATCATGCGCAGTGGCTTCGTTCTGAGACTTGAAAATTATCTGTGCACCATCAATTATTTCAAAGGCTGTACATATTGTTTGTTGAAGTATATGGCGATTCATGAACCGACACCGTGCCTTATTTTGCTACAATTTATGTATATGTCGATTTCATATTATACATTCTCCTGATTTCTTTTAAGGATCAAATATCGGCAGAATGCGGCCACTTTGAGTAGTGTCTTGGAATGTCCACAATTGTTTCATTCAGGCCCCCTGTCTTCAATACTTAGAAATTTGCCAACTTTTGGATCTCTAATATTATTGGAGTGTTTCGTGTTAGGACGCATAATGCTTCATTTGACGTGATGCGGAATGTCTTGGCTATTACGTATTAAATACTTATTAACATCTGCGATTGATTGAGTTTTACTGCTTTATGTTGATTTTGATGCCTTCAATCCAGATAGGGGCTCCGCATGATATATTTGAAAGTATAGTCCTTTTGTAAATAATTTTCATTACATCAGAGCACAGTTCTCAATTTTTTACGGATTTTATCAATGCATGTATCAGATTAGTACACTTTTCGGTTACTAGAACTACATGTTTGTCGAAATAAGCGTTTCGTTAATTGTTATCCCAAATGTATGAGTGTGCGTGCGTGTGTGCGCGCGCTTACGCGATGTTGTGCTCGGGTCAGGAAGATCGCTACCACAACAATTACACGTACGTACTCGATTGTTCTTGAGGAGACAAAAATCATTAATTTTATTAGACTATTTAGTATAGGCCTATTTGTGTGTATATGCCAACCTGTGTTTGTGGGGGCTACTCCTATTGTTGTTTGAATTAATGTTGTTTATGTAAATTAGCTTTACTAGGGAATTGAAAATGCTATGATTGCAGTGAAGGACCTGCCTTCGGGCAGAATTACTATGGATGGATGTAAATTAGGTCCACCGCTGTGGTCTCGAGGTAGCGTGCTGCCTTGTCACGCAGCGGGCCCGGGTTCGATTCTCGGTCGGGGCAGTTTTTCTGGGTGAGGTTTTTCGGGGTTTTTCCTCACCTGTAAGACAAATGTCAGGAAGGTTGGGGCCCAACGGTCCCCGAAAGTCATCCGGCCATCATCGTTATTCTTAGCATTATCATCATCATCAATCACCGATGTGGAAAGCAACGGGAAGCTACCATATATATAATTCTTTAGTACAGCTGCAAAGCATAGCAAGAAAATGCTATGATTGAAGTGAAAGACCTGCCCTTGGGCAGAATTACTATAGAAGAGAATGCAAATTAAATAATTTATTTATGTTATGCATCTATTTAGAAGATTTAACATCTACATTGCGTCTAGAATATTGGTTTTGGCCTCTCCTGGCGCATCATCATCATCACCCACCATATCACCGCGGCAGTGTAATTCCGTCTTCCAAGCGCTCCAACCCCAGAAGTGGGTTACAATACGCCAACTCCAGGAGAGAATACGAGAAAAATCGAAATTACGAACTGATGGTATTGAATAAAAAATATATTGGTGTTGGTCCAGTAGGTTACACGAGTTTTGTGCTTGTGTATTGTGTTGATGTTTCAGTTATATTTATGAAATGTTATAATACTAATTATTATCAATGTTCACCGCTGTGGTCTGGAGTAACGTCGTTGCCCCGGACGCAGCGTGCTTGAGTTCGATACCCGATCCAGATAAGTTTCCTGGGTGAGTTTTTTCGTGTTCTTTTCTACCCTGTTAAGACGAATGGCGGGAACTTTAAGGCTCAAACAACCCCCGAACATCATTTGATCATCATATTCATCCTATAGCATTTGCCTTGTTAAAGTAAGAATATATAAATGAAAGACGTGTCTTTCTTAAAGGCTCGTGATGTCTTCTAGGTGACCCTGTATTTAGCTGATCACTGAAACATACCCAGTCGTCAATTACGTTCAGCAACAGTATTTCGTAATTGTTTATGTTTTTTTTTAATTACCATAAGTAATAATTTTGTCGGCTCAACAGTAATTTACCTTCATTTTTTCAGTTTACTGTTGTAAACTGTAAAGTAAAGTAAAAGTAAAGTGATCCCACAACAGGCCCGGAGGCCCTTGGGGTAGTAGGAGGTTAGGGCTCCCACTTTTTCTAGACAATCGGCACTTTATGTCAGCCGGGTTGTCAGCCCTGCGTGACGGCCGCCTTTACCCCCAGAACAAGCGTCTGGTACTCATTTCCGTTAGAGGCTGAGTCGACCCCAGGGCCATAGTGCCGCCAGAGGGTTTGGGTCAGTTTAAAAATCCTGACCCCAACGGGACTTGAACCCTCGACCCTCCGGCTTGTAGCTCAGTGCCTTAACCACTACGCTACGGCGTGAGGTCTTCTTTTGTATTTAATATTTTAAACGTTTTTGAACAATGTTTGTAACATTTCTTGACAATTTCTAAGTATTTATTTAAATGCTGTTAGGCAATATTATGATGTGATTGTTATTTTATCCACAAAATATATTACTTAGTCTATGATCTTCCAATGTTGTGTCCAACGATAACCTACTAACCCACTGGTGGGTTATCGCTGGTTGCAACGACGTTAGGAAGAGATAAGTTAGTGTGCATCCAATTTTAATAAACGTTTGGGAATTTGAATATTAGTAATATATTTATTTAAAATAGATTTGGGGATTTATTGCAAAGATTGATCATTCAAATATCAGAACGACTTGCTGCCATCTAGCGAAAACTGCATAAACTTTAGTACGATATCGATAATAATCGATATGTGGCGAGCATCGATAACCCACTAGACAAGGATGATAATAAGTGATTCAATGGTGAGTTTATCGCTGACTCTATAAACTCTAACGCAAGGGTACCGTTCTAGCATATATTGGATAAGTTAAACTGCTGTGTCTCCCATTTTGCCTTTCAATCCTCATAAAATAGCTTTATATATATATATATATATATATATACATCTTCGGGTTTTTTTTACAGCTGCTGCCGTCTTCCCGTGCCAAACCTCCAAAGCCTACGATCTTGGGCATCTTCAATGCTTTGTCCTCTTGCTTGCATTAATGTCTTCATGTTTTCCTTCGATGTTAACTCCGGTCTCCCTCTCTTCCTCCTTCTAGTCGGATGCCATTGATATAGTTACTTTGGCCATCGCTCATCTTCCATTCTTAAAACATGTCCTAACCACTTTAATTCCTTCTCTTCAATTCTTTCAAATATGTTTTCTTCTGCTTCCATTATATTTCTAATTTGCTTATTTGTGACATGTTCTAATTTTGACTTTCTGGCACTTCTGCGTAAATAATCCATTTCTAGAGCTATTAGTCTATTCTTTATATATATATATATATATATATATATTATTTCGTGACAACTATTAAAGAAACTTAAAATGATGGTTTTAATTCAGACATTGTTCTTGCAACTGTCTATATAGGTCTATAATTCTGGCGTTTATATTGTTTACACCCTGTGAATTACGAGTTTAATTTTCTAAAATCAACCAACTGTAGAGAACTTCTTCAGACTAGAATTGGAATAACGTGACGGGCTGCATAATGGCGAAGTAAGAGCAAGTTTGGAATGAGGGAACAACCGAAACTGAGTTATTGTGTTAATTACCGGTTTGAATATTAGTTCAATTACAGTTTAACTCTTATTGCAAATGCTTGATCATAATCAATGGGTCAATTTACAGAAACCATAATGTTCAATATATCGCAACCCACCCATTAATATTCCCTTTTGTCATCACAGCTATAAGAAAGCATATTACTTGCTTAACCCATCAATTGGCATTATATCCTTAAGGAATATTGATTTTTCAATTTAATATTTTTAATAAACGATAAAAAAATCGCAAACTTATGAAGTTTATAGATTGCACAAATATAGGAAAAAATCATAAAACATTCGTAATAATAAATGTTTTAAAAACATGAAACTCACAACATAAAACGCACAAATATTTAACATAACCTATTTGAATCTACTTTACCAAAGCGTTACTTACCTAACTTAAATGTTAGAGATATTCAAACATTCTTATATTTCCTGTTCAATTCCAAGCACCGTCTTTCACTTTTCTGTTTACACTAAAAGCACTGCACTTCAATCACGTACAATTTGTAAAATACTACATTATACACTGAATGCAGCTAGCATTTGATTTGTAATTTGCCAACCAGTAACATTGAATTCACTTTTTAAGTTAAGCAAACTTCAAAGTATAAAATAATTCGTTAAGGGTTACCAACATAAATATGTTATATACAACACAGATTTTCTCTCCCCTTCAAAAAGATAGCTATAAATTAATTTTTGCTTCGTTTAATAAAATAAAAATACCATAAAAATTCAACTGTGTTGATTACACTGGGGAACAAAAAAATATTTTTTTCTTGGTGCCTGAAATTTTTCACCTGATTCTGGGTATTTCGGCACTGCTGATTCCAAAAATGTCATCCATTTTGTTGCAGCAGCTCTAGTTTGCAAGATATTGATGATACTGCTCTTATGTACCACCATTGTAAATCGATTGTTTGCATAATACTAATTGATTAATCCAAGTTATATTCATGTTGTTGTTGCCGTTTGCATATGTAATTTTACTAATTTGACAATTGTTTATCCTTTTTCTAGACTGACATGGCTTCAACACGAAGAAAATGTGTGAATAATCCTGATGTGTTTTGTTTCATCTGTGGGGAGTACACATTCACTCAACAAAGAAAACCTATAACTGACTTTGTAAGAAGAGCTTATTTGGCCTATTTCAAAGTACAACTGGGAGATCAAGATAAGCCTTGGGCACCTCACATTGTATGTAAAACGTGCACAGAGCATCTACGACAATGGACAAATGGGAAACGGAAATGCTTGAAATTTGGGGAACCAATGATCTGGCGAGAACAAATTAACCATAGTGATGACTGCTATTTTTGTTCAGTCAATGTAAAGGGCATCAATAGCAAAAACGGAATAGATGGGTATATCCCAATCTACGCTCCGCAAGACGCCCTGTTCCACATTCAGAGGAGATACCTGTTCCAATTTTTACCAGTCTTCCAGAGTCACCAGAAGAAGAGGATGATTCAACTGAAAGCTATTCTGAGGGAAATGACAGCGATTTCCCAGGACCTTCATCAGTTTCATCCGGTTTTAGTCAAGCGGAACTGAAACGACCTCATAAGGGATCTAAGTCTTCCAAAGAAGTCATCTGAGTTGTTAGCTTCCAGGCTGGCAGAGAAACAATGTCTGTTACCGGGAACAAAGGTCACAGTCTATCGCAAAAGAGAAACAGACTTCCTGCCATTCTTCACAGTAGAAAATCAATTTGTTTTTTGTATGAATGTTGAAGGACTGTTAATGAAGCTGGGTGTAAGAAAATACACACCAAGTGAATGGCGGTTATTTATAGATAGCTCCAAACGCAGCCTAAAATGTGTTCTTTTGCATAATGGGAAACATATACAGGTCAATCCCAATTGGTCACTCAGTTTCTATGCGTGAAAATCAACATACAATAGCTACAGTGCTAGAGAAGATCTCTTACCGTGATCACCAATGGGTAATGTGTGTCGATCTCAAGATGGTGAATTTTCTTCTAGGACAACAAGGTGGGTACACCAAATACCCATGCTTTATATGTTTATGGGACTCTAGAGCCAAAGATCAACATTGGGTGAGAAGGCATTGGCCTCTTAGAGAAAGCATGACCGTTGGAGAAAAAAACATCGTTGCAGAACCTTTGGTTGACAGAACAACATCATCTTGCCACCACTGCATATTAAACTTGGTTTAATGAAACAGTTCATCAAGGCGTTGAATAGAGATGGAACATGTTTTGGCTACATATGTACAAAATTTCCTGCACTGAGTAAGGAAAAAATAAAAGCAGGTATATTGGATGGACCACAAATCCGCCAACTTATTAATGACCATCATTTCAAGACTCAATGAATGATACTGAAGCAGCCGCATGGTCTTCGTTCTGTATGGTAGTGAAGAATTTCCTTGGAAACTATAAGTCTCCTAATAGTGATGAACTAGTGGAGAATATGCTCACTGCTTTTTGTGCACTAGGTTGTAACATGAGCATCAAATTACACTACCTACACAGTCATTTGGATCGATTTCCAGACAATCTTGGAGATGTAAGTGAGGAACAGGGTGAGCGTTTTACCAGGAATTAAGTACAATGGAAGAAAGGTATCGTGGACGGGGGATATACATATGATGGCGGACTACTGTTGGAGCATCCACCGAGAATGTCCAAGATCATTGCATCGGAGGAAATCACAGAAACGGGGATTCTGCGACCTGATGGAGGAAAATTAATGATTCTAACGAGACTAATGTATAAATAAATTATGGTAGTTATATAGATACAGTTGTTTCAATGAAAAAGAAAGTATTTGTTCTTTTGTATTTAATTGTATGCGAGTAATATAGTTGTATATGTGGACCAGTATTTTTGAACTGGTATATAATTTGAATAAACTCTATCTCAAAAACTAGAGCTGATAGGACGAAACTGAAATCATCTTTGGAATCAGTGACCCAAATATACCCATAAATAGGTGAAAACATTAAGGCACCAAAATCACTGTTTCCCCAGTGTTATTCGGTACAAGAATCTTTAAAAAATAGCACAAGGAACTGAACTTAATGTGAATATGTAACCCAACGAATAGAGATTAATTAAATTCCAATATTATGTTTAGAAATTAGGAGATGGTAACTTCTAGCCGGTCAAACATGGGTAAATTGAAGCTTAAATAAAGAAATCCGTCACGCAGGAGCTGCATAAACTAAGCGAATTCTCCAGAGTCGAATTAATGGCATGATTTTGCTGTTTTACGAAACAACTTTCTTCTGATAATACATCAAGAATTGTTATGAGAAAACAAAAATGGTGGCCGCTAGAACTTTGAAAATGTTTGCATAAAAATTTCAGCTTTCAGTTTTATCCTGCTCTCAATCCTAATGGTCAGATTTTGCTGATTAACGAACTTGGTCTTACGTTTCCTATTCAAATGTTACATCCAGAGTTTCGTTGCGAAAAAATGACTGCCGCTAGAGCAATTTTTTAAATGTCAGCTTTCAGATAAACCCCCTCTCTTAATGATCCGATTTTGCTGACCTTTGGAGAAGACCTTTCTAAGTTTTTTCGATGGCATATAACGAGTTTTGTTGGGTAAAAACGACATTACGGGCATCAGACGATAACACAAACAGATACATACATTTGTTTTATTTCGGAATTTATTCACAATAGTTGTTTTTAATGTCCACCGCTGTGGTCTCGAGGTAGCGTGCTGCCTTGTCACGCAGCGGGCCCGGGTTCGATCCCCGGTCGGGACAGTTTTTCTGGGTGAGGTTTTTATCGGGGTTTTTCCTCACCTGTAAGACAAATGTCAGGAAAACTTTAAAGCCCAAACGGTCCCCGAAATCATATGGCCATCATCATCATCATCATCCTTCACCGGTGTGGAAAGCAACGGGAAGCTACCACACCTACAATTCCTAGTAAAGCTGTAAGCATAGCATGAAAATGCTATGATTTCAGTGAAGGACCTGCCTCCGGGCAGAATTACTATGGATGGATGGAGTTGTTTTTATGTCACCCTCAAGAAATTCATCTTCTCCCCATCTGTAAGTCCCAGGTCACTCATACTTCTTCTCACACCATCCATTCAGCCTTCTTTAGGTCTTCCCTTCCTTCTATTCATATATCGATCCAAAGTAATTGTGCCCGAAGGCAGGTCTTTCACTGCAATCATAGCATTTTCATGCTATGCTTGCTGCTTTACTAGGGAATTGAAGGTGTGGTAGCTTCCCGTTGCTTTCCACACCGGTGAAGGATGGTGATGATGATAATGATAAGGGTGATGATGATGGCCATATGATTTCGGGAACCGTTTGGGCCTTTAAAGTTTTCCTGACATTTGTCTTACAGGTGAGGAAAAACCCCGATAAAAACCTCGCCCAGAAAAACTGCCCCAACCGGGGATCGAACCCTGGCCCGCTGCGTGACAAGGCAGCACGCTACCTTGAGACCACAGCGGTGGATATATATATAGATATATATATATATATATATCGTCATGTTCGGTGCGTAGTAAGGAGGAACATTGAAGAATAAAAAAATCAAAATATATTCCTGAGTACGCTTCAATCTCAATAATCTACATTTCTTCAGAATTCTCTAAATGAATTGGTAAAATCACTTAAATGTGTACAAAATTATGTAACAATATTTTAATAATAAAATTCTAAATATGCATATGATATTTTCGTTGAGATCCGATACATTTAGTAAACCGGCATGAGAAATCGAGCTTCGCCTATTTAAAGGTTAAATTTCAATTGTTTTTCACCAGTAAAATCACTTGCATTTTATGACAACTCTACAATAACTTAATACGCAAAAATCACTCAGTTGTAACCTACAACAGATTCGCTTATTAGTGTTGTATGGGCTTACTTGAGACTCTGCCTCCCTTCCTAACAACCACTTCTAGTACATTTGTACACCGTTATTTTCGCGGCTCTTTGTTATAGGCCTAATTAGAAAAAATTATGTACTAAAATTAAGATTTCAACACATAATAATATGACATTTATGTAAGTGGAACATAATGTTTTCCCAATACATGCGTAGGCCTAATATGTGTAATATTAAGGTAATACTGTTAGATTCTCAGAAAACATTTATCAAGTTTTTTTTTATTTAAATGTATAGGCCTTCTGTATTTATAACATTGTAAACAAGAGCGAATGATTTCATTATCAAGTGCTCGACATTAGATACCAACCAACCAACCACATTGTAAACAAGTTTTCGATCTATTAATGAAACAAACCAACTTCATCATCATCATCATCATCACTCCAGGGATTAGGCAATTGCCCGTTCCGACTTCATATTGCATCAGCCCAACGTCTTCTAGGTCTTCCAACATCACGCCTTCCTCTTGCTTGATAATTTCTGGCTAACAATGGATATCTCTCCTTGCTCATTCCATCCATGTGATCAATCCATTTCTGTCTGTAATTCGTGACTTTATCCAATAAAGGCTGTACTTTCAATTCTTCTCTTATATCCTCATTTCTTATTCTATCAAGTCTTGTACATCCTTTTACTTGTCTTAGGAACCGCATCTCTGCCGTCTGTATTCTATCCTTCTGTCTTTTCACTGGAGCCCAAGTTTCACATCCATACAATATTGTGGGAACCGCCATAACATTATACATTTTTATCTTGGTTTCTTTTCTAATTTTATTTTTGAATGTTCTCTGTATTGTTCCACACACCGTCTGAAATTTATTTATTTTGGAGTCAATATCTCTTTCCACATTGTAGCCAATATCACAGCCCAAATATTTGAAACTAGACACCTGTTCTATACTTTGATTTTCTAAAATAATTTTGGTTCTCACTGGATCTCTTCCTCTAAAAGCCATGGTCTTCGTTTTCCTTACAGAAATTTTTAGATCGTATAATTTACATATTTCATTTAATGCATGCATTGATTTCTGTAAGTCGTCTTCATTTTTCTGTATTATGATTACATCGTCAGCAAATAAAAGATTATTTATGCACATTTTATTATCCATTCTTATTCCTGGATTTACTAAAACTTTCCATTTATTAAAAATATCGTCTATATATATATTAAACAAAGTGGGTGATAAACTACATCCTTGTCGTAATCCAGTATTTGTTTTGATTGCATCTGTTCTTTTGAATCCGGTATCTATAATTATATTTGTGTCTTCATATAATGTCTTTATTGTTTCAACAAGGCACAGCGGGTATCCTTTCATTCGTAATATTTCCCATAATTTTTGTCTGTTTACTCGATCGAAGGCCTTATCCAAATCTATAAATCCTATGTGAGTTTCTAAGTTATGTTCTCTTCTCTTTTCTATGAGTTGTTTCAGTGTAAAGACTTGCAATCGTAATTTATAAAGGATAAAATCCGTTAGGTACTAAGTTGTTTGCGTTACAGTCTCTGCCGCTTCTACTAGATGCTGTATTGTGAAAAGCTATTTATTCCGTACAGAAAATTGTTTATTATAGTATATATAGTCTCACCAACATGAATTATAGAAACTCCAACTCCATAGCACAAAAGGCCTTGAAGGTATTTGGCCTGGCACCCGGCCGCTGGCCTCACATTCACATGTTTCAATTACAGAGGTGTATGATCATCTGTCGGTGTAGGAGGTGATGTGTGGACAGAATGTCGTGAACCCCGCCATTAAAGCTGTTTTTCTTTTTTTTTTTCCAAACTCCTCAAAATTCTGGGTGAACACCGGCCCCATACTGCTCGAAATTTTATGATAATTTTTTCTGCAGTGGGAATTCGAACCAACGCGAGTCCCACAGCTCTGCACCAAGGCATGATGACTTTAAATGGTCAGATACGACATCGGACGAATAAATGAGAATGTAATGAAAATTTTATTGACAAATATTTTCGTCACTAAAATACAAAATGATTATTACCCGTTTAAGGAGTAAGCGCAGTTGTTGACGGAGGGCACTGCAGTCGTGTTTATGCAGGAATAGACCACGTGACACTGCTATCTATGAGTGCAGAGGGGAATGGGACGTGGGACGCTGACAGTGTACACTGCCTTATATGACGTCACGTGTAGCAACAAACAGAGCTTCGTATTTCTTCCGCCTGCAGAGATATTTTGAATGACTAATAACTACAGAGCCTCCCTGACTTAAAAAAACATTCTATTCTACTGCTATTTTTCTGAGAACTGCTGGGTACATATATCTATAATGTTGTAGAGACAAGTTAATTTAGTTACTCTTATTTCACACAGATGCCATGCGTTGAGAATATCGACCCAATGAGACATCTAGGAGACTAATTAACCCATGCCCCAAATGGGAGTCAATGACCAATCACGTTACAATGATTTTTTATTTACAACCAATCACAGTCGTGTTTCGCCTAGAATTTACCAACTAAAGTTTATCATAATAAAGAAAGCACCTCCTTTTTAACATTCTGAATAGGTTATAGCATTATTTTGCAGTGACAGACTCTCCATGAAATACGGCTACCAGATTGTATGTATAGTGCATGAATGTCACCACATACCACATGCGGGAGTTAATATAAAAAACATTTGTAGCAATTGATTATACCACCAAAAAAAAAAACACTGTTTACACTTTCTTAAATGTATTTTTTCCCAGTAAAAATATAATTGTCATATTTTCATCATAGGACATCAGAAATTAATTAATACCTATATCGTTGGTTATAAATTTTCCCGAGAGGGTTCATTCTTACAACATTGCGATCTTTTGGCAATAAATAATATGATCTGGTTGCAGTGACGAACAAAAGAAGCATATGAAACGTACCAATCGTTTCTCATTTGTTTTCAAACATCGCCGTTTACATTAAATATATAAATATTTTAAAATAACTATATTTAAATAATGACTTGTGAGTAAACAGCTTAATTTTATTCGTTAAATAGTCCTAACAAATGCCACTCTTGATTTCCAAATTCTCTAGATAAATTCACTCCTCACTTCATGAGTCGTGAATTTATAGATAATTTGGAAATCACTCGTGGCATTACTTATGATTACTAAGGTATTACTAGGATGTTGAGGTCGGTAAATTTTGCTTAGAGGCCTTTTATTCAGGTTTAAGGATCTTTTACGATTTTGGAAATCTTCAGATCCGGAACTAATGGCTTAAAGTCCCTTCCGGAGGACTTGCTCCTTGAATTTTTCCATCCTAAAAAATCCATTGACCGCGGCCGGGTTTGAACCCGAGACCCTCGTGATTAGAGGCAAGGAACATAACCACTACTCCAACGCAAGGCATGATGCCTGTAAATACTCGGCTATGGCGTCGGACGAATGAACGAGAACCTACTGAACATTTTATTGAAAAAAATATTTCGTAACTTAAATACAAAACTTGTTAAAAGCAGAGCGTCCCTAACCTCGAAAATCACCCTATTTTTCTAAGAACTGCTTGATATATAAAACATATAATTATGCAATAATGATACATGTGGATGCATCCCCGGGCACGCAATGTTGTCCTCCAGTTCTGCATCCCTTATCCAGATGAGCATGAAAATGAATATTAAACAACGCATAAAATTCTTGCACAAACATACACTATTTACTGCTCATTGAATTTTCCAATTTCACTCAAAAGTGAATCAATATTATTCTTCTAAACGCTAATTGGTTGATATTTTCGTTTTTGGTGGGTTAATTAACTTATCCATTAATAGGGTTCGCCGCTCTATTAATTAGTGTTATTTCCCAATAAAACAACAACCCTTTCAATTTTACATCCCATCTCTGCAACCATTTTTGTAGAGTTCATTTTTAAAAAATCTTAACGCTATAATTTTTAGCTTATATACGATTAGAAAATTAGATGGAATTTCCGCATGTTTTGTAAACATTAAAGTATATTATATGGATAAACATATAAAATATTTTAACTATACACAGAGTTAAAACTGTTATAACCGCATTATTACGATGCGAGGTTGGGAAGTGGTTTTTACATAAGAGAGGAAAATGTTTAAAAACCGAGCGATAGAGAGGTTTTTCATTTCCGTGATTCTGTAAAACACTTCACAAACGTGCGTTGTACATTATTTTCTGCGCGATGGTATTTTCAAAATAATAAACAGTAGTAAAATAATAACACATTTGTTGGAAATATTTGCGTTCATTATAAATAATTGACTAACGTTTACAGTGTGGGCCATGTTTATTAGTTCAAATTACAGGAGGCCGTGTGAAAATCTAGTCATAAAATAGTAGCAAGTACGTATTTATTGTTTTATATTGTTTCAAATAAAATTCAGTTCATTTAATATGCAGTGATTTGTTTCGTATAAGGTATATTAACACTATCTTATGGATATTTTTTGTATATACATTGTATGTAGTATACATAGGGGGCAGTGGTTTTACTTCCCACAGGCGTTTTGTAATATGTAATATTATAGTATGGTTATTTTATTACAGCATACTTATTTAGGTTGGCAACCCCGAAATGTAGGAAGTTGAACTATCAATCATGGTCGCCATTGCTGTAAGTATGACAAAACGCACTATCACGAAAGAAAACTTGTTTTTAGGATAAAAAAGAGATCAAATCAAAACTAATGTATTTGTATGCTTATCCTAATCCCCACCTCTCTCTTTTAGTTTAACCTCTCCATTTTAGATACAGAATTTTTAACTGTCCCATCTCTCCTGGGTCGTCTGCTCCTTGCCTCTGGTTCCGAGGGTCCCGGGTTCAAACCCGGACGGAGTCGATGGATTTTTTAGGATGCAAAAATCCAAGAGATAAGTCCTCCGAGCGGGACTTTAAATCGTGGGTCCCAAGTCTGAAGATTTTCAGACTCGTAAAAGATCCTTAAGTCTGAATAAAAAGGCCTCTAAGCAAAATTTACCTAACTCACATCCTAGTAATACTTTAGTTGCCTGCTAGATGTCTCATTGAGTCAGTATGTTGACCACATGCCATTCATGACATTTATGGGCAAATAAAGTAGTTAAATTAACTTGGTCTAGTATCTCCTAAGAAAGGAGAGACTATGGCTCAACATTGTCATTATAGATTTAAATGTCTCCGGGACCTTATAGGGGCACGACTCTTAGAAGAACATTTTAACCCCTGGATCACATACAGAATTGATCATTGCACAAGGACATTTATTACCTGCCCGCCTCAATGTCAGGGCCACTTCCGAGACAATTCAGACATCTAATACAAAACAAACCTTTCACTAATATATTGATTTTAAGATACGAATCAGATATTGGTGATTATGATAGTGAAATGGTGTGTGTGACTAATCTGGGTTTAATGTTTTCTGATTTTAATTTTACAGATGATAAACACGTCATCATCCAAGAATTGATTGCCTACCGAGTATGGGGTCTGAGCCATCTGCATCAAAAGCAATAATGATACATGTAGATCACCCATCATCAACTGGTGAGCAACTCGATTCGGAGCACGATTCGTCAGTAGTAGAGTTCGAGACCAAGCTCTGTGTGTTTGCGGGGTGAAGTGTGGGGAGTGGGAGGAGGTACACTTCTATGCTTCTCATAGTACTAACAGCTGAGACAGCAAATTCCTTTCAGACACACGGAGCTGGGTCCTGAGTAATAGTAATGGGGTAATAGAGTACTTGGATGAGAACTTGAGGGGAAATCTTGACGTCATGTATACCTTCCCTCACTTAACAGCACAGTAAAGTAATGATTCATATGGCGGTTCGTTGTCCTCGTTACATTTGGTCAATTTTTGGATTCATGCATATTATTATTATTATTATTATTATTATTATTATTATTGTTATTATTATTATTATTACAATTATTATTACAAAAAATAGAAGTTTAAAAATATATCAAACCATTATTCAGAGCATTTTAAAATATAGTGCTGAAGTTTGGCAAATTCCTACAAGGGAAATGAAAAGAATTTTAAGTACAGAAATAGATGTTTTAAGAAGATCAGCTGGAAAATCTAGAATGGATAGAATACGAAGTGAAGAATAAGGGAAATTATGTGTGTACAAGAGGAGCCGGACATCATAAACATTATAGAAAAGAAAAGAAACAGTGGTATGGTCATGTCAAGAGAATGCCAGAGCAAAGATTGTCTAAAATTGTTATGAAGTGGATCCCAATGGAAAGGAGGAAGAGAGTTAGACCGAAGAATTCTTGGATAGAAGGGGTACAAGCGGCTATGAATATCAGAGGATTGGAGGAAGATCAATGGATGGACAGAGAGGAATGGCGTTTGGTTTCCGGAAGACGGCGGCAGCTGTCATGATACCGGATGATGATATCATTATTATTATTATTATTATTATTATTATTATTATTATTATTATTATTATATTGTTCTTCACTGATTCTTACAACTGTCGCTGTCTCTCCGTTCGCAATCGCCATCTCGGCATTCTTCAAATAAGTATGTTTCTTGTCGACATTGATGCGTTATCGTCGTCACTCCAGAAATGTCGTGGACGATCTAGTTAATTTCTTTAAAATCGTATCCACCTTAGTAGATTATTATTATTTTTTTATTATTTATTTTTTTTAATTGCGGATGAGCCCATGTAGGACTATGCAAAGTACTTAGAGGCGTTTCCTTTGAGCCCAAATTTATCTCATTCTTTTGCTATGTGCTTGTTTTCTCTCATCTGTCCAAGTTGTTCCAGTTTTTTTTCTTCGGTTTGTCCTCTTGGTTAACTTGCCACTTATTCACCTTAATTCTAAATATATCTCTGTTTGGGATATCTTCATTATTATTATTATTATTATTATTATTATTATTATTATTATTATTATTATTATTATTATTATTTATTCTAGTCTAGTAAAATAATTCAGTGACTATGGAAGACGAATATGAACACCAACACTTCATGGGAGGAAACATATTTTATTATAGAACAAGATAATGCTGCAAAGTGTTAAATTTACAATAAAATGCATTACTTTAAATGTATATTAATAATAATAATTATTATTATTATTATGTATTATTATAATGATAATGATAATTATAATCATAATGAGTATTATTATTATTATTATTATTATTATTATTATTATTATTATTATTATTATTATTATTATTATTATTATTATTATTATTATTATATTAAAGATACATCTTTTTACTTAGTTGTTACGTTTTCATTACAAAAAAATTAAGATCTAAAATATGAAATAATTTCATCAGTAATTTTTGGTTAAAAATAATTCTATCACTAGTACCACCTAATTTTTTATTTTTAAAAATATTCTAATGAAAATATGCTTAAAAAACGTTTTCAACAGATTTGTTTTCTCCTACGATAGGCTAATTGTGCTTGTTACATTTGATTATTTTTTGGACCGTGCATTATTATTAGTATTATTATTATTATTATTATTATTATTATTATTATTATTATTATATTATTATTATTATTATTATTATTATTACTATTATTATTATTAATAATATTTTATAATACTATTGTTGTATGTGATACTATGTTAATGCAAATTATGGTATCCTACTTGAAGGCAGGAAAAAAATATTACATATATAATAAGAACAGTTAAGTCTCTTAGACTGATATATGCAGGACACGTGGCACAAATGGGGAATGAAAGAAGGACATGAAAACTTGTAGGAACTTCAGAGGCAAAGTGACCTGTAGACCGACCGGGCATAGGGTAGGAGAATTATATTCACTATGATTTGAAGAGGTGAATTATAGAGAACGATTGAAAAAAAGTTCAGGATAGGTATATATGGAGAACTTATGTCCGCGCGGCCATGATGATACCAGTGAGTTAGTTATTTGCTAAAAAATGCATCATTATCCTCTTATCGTGTCCTTTCGGAAAGTCAATTCCACATATGCCTCCAACCATCTCTATCTTCCCATGCTTTCCCTCTTTTTAGTTCTTCCCAGTCGTATCCTCTTTCATGTAAAGTTTTCTTTACTTGATTAATCTATCTTTCTCTTGGTCGTTTTCCATGTATCTTGAGATCTAACCGTCTTTGTGGTAGTCTTTCTTTTTCCATTCCTTATAAATGTCCAAACCATTTTAGTCTGTTTTTTCCTATGTCTGTTGTCAATTTTTGGCAATTTAAAGCATCCCTAATTTTGTCGTTCCTTATTCTATCTTTTCTTAATTTATGTATCATTCCATGTAACAATTTTATTTCTGTAGCTTGGATTCACTCAATCTAAAAATAAAATACTGTAAAACAATATAATATGCTAGCTACAACCTGGCGTGCGCTGCTACGCCTAAATAAATGAAAATTAATGTGCTTTTATGTTTAGTTGAATAAGTAGTAAGAAAAATAATTATAAATTTATATTATTTAGATATCCCGTGCTGATAATCCGGCGTTGCCCGGGAATCTACTTATCCCGACCTTCTTGGCATGAACGAGCTGAAATACAAAAATTAATGTGTTTTATGTTTAGTTAAATAAGTAGAAGGAACAATTTATATCGTAATTAATTTGAGATACTCCGTGCTGTTGACCCGGCGTTGTCCGGGAATCTACTCATCCCGATCTTCTTGGCATAAATGAGCTTAAAGACAAAATTCGTTATTTGAGTTATCCGTAAAAGAATACCCGCCATGTGCTGCTATGCATGCACAGGAATGTACGTACTTGTCTCGATCTTCTTGGCATCAATGAAAGAAAAAAATGGTTATTGTGAGTTATCCATAAGAGATAAACATATGTTGTCGTTGACTTTTTTGTAGAGCTTTTTGAGATATTCAATTCTTTATACTTACATTCATTTTGTGTATTTGTTATGGTTTAGGCAGCGTAAGCCATTTAAGCATCCAAAGATATATTTTTTTCACGTTTTACACTACAAAGGGCGATTTTTAAGGGTGTAGGAGTTGAGTATCACAACTCTCTTATAGCCTATTTCATCCCGGGAATCCCCTGAACATTTTTCAAAAAGCCCCATCACAATCCGATCAATGGTATGACCGCGCATAAAGTAGGAACAAACAATCAAATATTAATTTTTATATATCAGATGCCTAATCAGATTAATGTTAACAACGCATTCAAATCAGGTTGTATGGCATCATTACTTCTGCGCAGTTGTAGATACAGCAACAGCCTTCACGTCCCCTATCTGTTATTTCTGCTGTTTAAGAGAACAGAGCAATTCGAGTTCGAGTCTGTTCTAGATCATTTGCGCTTTTGCTAAACAATAAAAAATACAGCAATTGTGATATTCCGATAAAGTCCTGAAGCAAGCTAGGGAAACTGGATAACAGAAATACTAAATAAATAATAGTTTTAAAAAAACTAAAAGAACGCGCTTTATTAGAAAACGAAAAAGTGAAAAATAATTTTAATTTCCAATACGCTTGGGATAAAATAAAGTGGTCAACAAAAAAAAATCATCTCCAACACATATAGAATAAAATTAGAGTTATCAACAAAAAGAAAATAATTTTACCATCAAAAGCGTGGGGTGCTCTATATCAATTAATATATTTGATAATAAACAGATATTGGTAAAAGTAAGCTCTCTAAGAAGAAAATGTAAAAATCATAAAAAGCACCCCACGCTTTTGATGGTAAAAAATTATTTTCTTTTTGTTGATAACTCTAATTTTATTCTGTATGTGTTGGAGATGATTTTTTTTTTGTTGACC